>CM034148.1:354741547-355341547 GCA_019776745.2 Taxus chinensis
AGGCCTCTCAAAATGTACCGAAGTTTGAATTTGGAGGGTAGGAGAGATGTGCTTAGCACAAGCCCGTGTAAAAAGTTCGATAAGTTCAGCTTGAGGCAAGGCATATGTAAGTTGGTTGATAAGGCCACGCCATCGTCCAACGAAATCTGCGATAGATTCGTCTTCGAATTGTCGGATGGCATAAAGGTTAGTGATAGATACTTTCTTGGCAATGTTAATGGAGAAATGATCCAAGAAAGATTGGGCTAGTTGGTTAAAAGAGAAGATTGAGTGCTGGGTTTACAGCACTGTACCACTCCAAGGCGGGGTCCTGATAAGGACATGGGAAAGGTTGTGGAGTAACAAGGCATCATCATGAGCAATCAAATAACAAAGCATGTCTAAATGATTGCAAGTGTTGTTGAGGATCCTCTTTACTATTAAAACGAGGTAAATTTTGGCAACTCCCATTGAGGAGGATATGAATGAAGGGGGACAAAAGGGTGAATAGGCTCCCGAAAAACTTGCTCGTATGTCAAGGCGCTACGACTTCCTGAAACAGAAGCCTCCAGATTTTGCATTTTGTCCATCATTTGTTTGATGAAATCTGATGAGGGTGCGGTTGTGGTAAACGGAGGCAAATTGGGCCAAGGGCCTCCGCTAGACAATGGTGGGGTTAAGTGTTGATAAGGTATGGAGGATGAATATGTTGAGGCGACTGAAAAGGGATGTCCCATATAGGATGTTGAGGTCACTGGATACGTGTATGGGAATGAAAAGGTAGGCGGAGCTTGAGAAGGAAAGCTCGCGTGAATAGGTGGCAGAGAGCAAGTCATGAACGGAGCGGTCTGCAAGAGAGATGAGGTAGGGGCAGTCGGTGGTAGTGATATGTGGGGTCTAAGATTAACCAAAGGAAAGCTAATCTGTGTCGTATGAACCTCTGAAGCCATTGGATTGGGAGGCGGGGCTAAAGATGTGGGAAGCAAGGCGGTGTCATCAGGCGGAGTGGGAGCTAAATGAGCAGCTATACTAATAGGCATACCAACAAGGAGCTGACCATCGGGTGTACGGTTAGAGGCATGAGACAAATAGTATTGTACAGCACTAGGATTAGCATCCAGAAACTTGGCAAATTCTTTATCTCCCACAGGAATTTTAGGAACCTCGCTGGTATCCGTAGGATTCCCCACAGAATGTGAAGGGGGTGATTCAGGCAAAGAAACAGAGCAAGCATGTGAAACCATGGAGGCGGCTTGCTTTCGAGTGATAACAACCATGGAAAGGAGTTCACAACAGGGTTTCAATCTGTCAGGAACAGAAACAAACACAGACTGGTAAAATTGGTAGGTTGCTGGTTTGTCAGGAACTGGAAAAGACAGTAACCGATATCGGTCTGATAATCGATGTCGGTTATACTATAGCCGACGTCGGTTAGGTAACCGATGTTGGTGTAATAAGACTAGTATAAGAAAATATAAGAAGCTGCTGATTTGATTTTTAACAACGTTTAGTATACTTGTCAAATTATTGATCACAGAAGATAGAGTATGACAAAGAAAACAGAACTAAAAACAAGTAAGATGCACACGTAAATCCAGAGACTAACCCTAGGGTTAATTTTATTTATCGTGGGCTTATGCCTTTAGACGTAGAATGATGTCAGAATCCTAAACAAAAGACGTAGGGGAAATGTCAAGTTTGTTTTGGCTCATAAGGTTACCTCAATCGGGTGGAGGAATACCACGGAAAAGGGGGGATGTTTGAGCTGTTGAGTTAATTGTGAAGTGATTCGGTATGTGTTGTGCAGTGAAAGCAAGATTAATTTCTTGTCAATACCGTGGATATCACCCCCACGTGTACGACCTGTTACTTAATCTACGTTCACTAGAATTAAAAACAGCAAGCAGGAATGCAATGCACGTGTTTTAAACCCAAATCGAAAATTATGTTTGATGAAGCAAAAGAGATGACTTTCCTTAATGCAAGATGTAAAAGCAAAGCAAGTTCTTTTACTGAAATAATACAAAACCTTGTGAATATCTTTAGAAGAAGAAAACAGCAAGTATGCTCCCTATATGAAAGCAAGCAAGAAAGAAAGAAAACCCAAAATGGGTCCCACCGGGCGTGCCAAAATGTTTCACTCGGAATGTTTCAGCTTCTGGGAATAGAGTTGCTTCTATCCTTTCATTCCTTTAGAAACAGATGAGGGTTAGGGCTAGGAAGAATACCTGTTGAATGTCGAGATGGTGTGTGCGTACCGTAGAGGAAGATCAGGCTGACTGTGAAGAACTCCTTTTTGTCTTGGAAGGACTACCTGCAAATAAGAACACAAGACCACAAGATTTTGATTAGACAATAAATGAGGAAACTGCCTTGGGCCCAGGAAATATAAAACTTCCTTTCAAAGGTGGTCAGTTTCCCTGCTAATATGAATTAACACCAAAGACTGTAAAATATCAATTAAGTTGCTTTGTTGAAACAGGTAGGGGAAAGGCTGATTTCTAGTTTTGAATCACAATAACCGATGCCGGTTAGTGATAACCGATATCGGTAGGATCTAGGATCTGTAGGGTAGCTGTGTTGTGGGTTGGTTGTTGTTGTAGGGTAGATGTGTTGTTTGTAAGGCTAGTATATGGGTGATATTAGGTAATGAGGTGATGAGAAGTAAATGAAGGATAGTTAGATGAAATATGTTGCCGGGTAGTGGATCTCGGAATGGATTTGTGAGGACTGTGATTCAAAAGTCTAAGAAGTATTATTAAAAGGACGTGCAAGATGTAACTTACTGGTTATTGACGAAGATGCAGGTCCAAGAACTCTGATGACAAAGGCAGAACTGAGGTAGGATGGCCTGACACACAGAAGATGAGATATCTCCCTCCCGATGATCAGCTGAGTATCACAGGGCTCTGGTATCCAGTTGCAGTCTTGGGCTTGATCTCCTTTGCTGCAAACTCTTCTTGTCTCTTCACTTGTCTCTGCTCAACCAAGTAAAGATCCGGATTCTCTTGATCGCTCCTGATGCTCTCTCTCGATTCAAAAATCCTTCTTCTTTCTTTCTTTTCTTTTTTTTTTTGGTTTGGGGAGCCCATTTACAGGGAACCGATGGCAGTTACGTAACCGACAGTGGGCGAGTAGGAACTGGTATCGGTAAGGAAAAAGTAGGCTATTTTTAGTAAAATAGCCCTCTTTCCCTGCTTTTCTCCTGAGAGATTAGTTGCGGGCTTGGTCAAGTGACTAGAAAGGGGTCATTAGTCATGGGTGTAGGTGTGGACCAAGTTATAGGTCTTAATTAGGTTAGTTTAGGGTTAGGACTAGGTCATGATGAGGTGGCAAAATGAGGTGGCAGGTAAGGTGATGTGGATTTATCAATTACAAGGTAATTAATAAATAATTGTGTAAGGTTTAGGTGATGAGGTTAGGTTGCGAAATGAGATGCGGGTCACAAGGGGTCATAAGACACAAATTTGGTGTCTACAGATCGATTATGGTCAAGGGTAACTAACGTTGGTTAGGTCGGGGTTGTTATAAAAATAAAAAATGTGTATTTTTTGTTATTCATTTATGATTTAGCTAAGTGAGAAAATGACAAAAAAGAGAGAAAAGGAGAGAAAAGTGTCTAGATGGGACGGATCATTGAGTTAGCAGTGTGGACGACGGGGTGATTGGGTGGTGAGAAGTGGGTCCACAGGATCACTGCAAGGGATTTGATTGGGTAGAGGTTACGGGTAGTGATTTGGTTATGGAAGAGGCTAGAGAGGAATCAGGCAAGCCACTGGTGCAGCAACCAGATGTGTCACCAAGATGACAGAAGCACGATGAGGTAAGTTCCCTATGCTAGGTGTGTTTGATTAGATAGATTATGGATTTTTATAGTTTTGGTTTGTTTTTTGTTTTTGTGGGCGGTTAAAAATTGAATTTGGGAATGGGGGGAATAGTGGATAAAAAGAGGAATGGGGAGGGTAGTAAATAGGATAGGCGGGGTGGGTGGAGGTCCAAGGGTAGTTTAGGTCATTGTAGGTGGGTAAAAAGGGCAAGGGGGAGGTTTTTTAGAAAAGGGGGTTTTTTGGAAATCATAGGTTTTACCGTGACATTAACCAGCGTCGATCAAGTTTGGTCGGCATCGATATGGCTGAACCGGTATCAGTCACCAAATAGGTGAATGATGTTTGTTAAGGGGTGACTGGGGTCGGTAAGGTTGAACCAGTATCGGTCACCAAACAGGTGATCGATACCAGTTAAGGGGTGACCGGGGTCGGTAAGGGTGAACCGGTACCAGTCGAGTTATTGGGAACAAGGGTCCAAAAAGGATGTGGGCTAAATGGTTGAGATGGGTAAGGTGAAATTAGGGTGTGGGAAAATGATAATTAGTAAATATGGATATGATAAATGTAGATTAATGTTTTGTTTGTATTGGATGCAGGGGAGAGATTAACTGTGTATGTGGGACAAGGTTTCGCCTCTACTAGTGACAGTACACAGCGCAACGACTTCGAAGGAGCTGCAGCATGTGGAGGTAGTTGGCTTGAGTGGAGTTCATCATTATCAACATGTAGTCTGGTAACCCAGTTTGATGGTTGCGCTCATCGATAGATGGGATTTTTTGACCAACACGTTCTACCTACCGACGAGTGAGATGACTGTCACCCTGGAGGACGTGTTCCGGATTCTACGGTTACCCATATTGGGTACACAAGTCTACTTTATCTCCTTCGAGGCCTCAGAGGAGATGATTGTGAATATTTTTAGAGAGGGGATGGCCAAGCTAAGATTCCATAGTGTCATCTTGAGCTATGGAGAGATGTACCTAGCCCGTCCAGAGGAGACGAGGCTAGTCATTCTTTTGATGGAGGCAGTGTGCTTCTTTGTAATACCAGATACAGAGGGTGGATGTTTTCCTCGATCATTGATGGGGTTACTCCACGATATGATGATAGAGGAGACCTATTTTTTCTAGGTACCAACATTCTTGGTGCATCTGTATAGGGAGTTGTGGGCATATGGGAGGCTGCGCAGGTTTAGCCTGTGCTATACATTTTTACTACTCTACTGGGTGTATGAGCACATAGTTTGTGTGCATCCTATAGGGATGCCCCAAGCAGATGCATTCCCATCAAGATTTGTGTGGGTGGGGTATAGGAGATGGGTGTTGGCTATTGGAGAGTGGAGATCTGAGAGGCTCACACATGATGTGGCCTATTTTCAGTAGTTACTAGAGGGTTGTTTCAGAGTGGACATTATATGGAGGCCATATGTGGGATTCCCCTCATATAGGCATATGCACGAGGAGATAGCTAAGCTCTAGCTGGTGAGATGGATACAGGGTCGCCTTGTTGGGGAGTATGAGATGATCCTGGTGGACAGAGTCTGGTAGCAGTTTGGGCTTTTATAGGATGTACCTCTGCCCTTCCCACAAAACTAGAGAGACAACGTGGAGAGGCCCTTACCTCTACCACAGCCTACAATTCCCACAAGGTAGGAGGAGTAGGTAGTGGACCGGTGAATAGATGATTCCAGGGTCATAGACAGGTACAGACAGTAGTGGGTGGCTCACTTACGAGCCATACCACCTTGACTGGGGCAACTAGATCTAGCCACCATCACAATGTAAAGAGTTGCCCTACAGGGGTAGGTGGGTACTCTCATTACCCAGTTGGGTATATTGTAGACATAGCTGGAGAGTTTTGAGGTAGAGGTAGCAGAGCTATGTGTATAGGTGGCCAGTCTATAGGCCCATATGGCTAATGGAGGAGATGGAGATGGAGAGGAGGGTGATGGTCAGGTGGTGGCCTTACAGGATCAGGTGGCAGGTTTACAGGGCTAGTTGGCCATAGCCCAGGCATAGATTAGGGTCTTACAGGTCTAGATATAGAGACATGGGTAGGGGGTACCATCACAGGCACCGGGACTGGGTCCCAGTTCACAGGCAGGAGCGAGGAAGGGTCCCATAGGACAGGTATAGGGGCCGAGACCTATGGGACCATCATAGACCATGCCTATATCTAGGTTACAGGATGCCCTAGGTGAGGCTAGATATTATCAGAACTAGCTGATGGCAGCCAAGATAGACTTCATATCCTATGCCGAGTATAGGGCACTACAGGCGTCTAGTGAGAGGGTGAAATCCCGCACTCACAGTGTGGAGAGCATAGGGGGTCAACGATCTCTGAGGTTAGATCAGGTAGAGGCTACCAGCACACGGAGACCAGCTCCAGTTGAGGTGCCAGTAATGACCCAGGAGGCCAAAGGTATAGGTGATACAGAGATGGAGGATATCCACCGAGATGCTTGATATGTGGCACTTGGTTTTTCATGTATAATAGTTTTTTTTTGTGTGATATATACCAGCCTATGTTCCAAGAGATAGTTGTATTTTTTATCACATACCGGCCTACATGCCAAAGACAATGAGGATGTATGAGAGGTTTTGTATATTTTGAGTATATACCGGCCTGCGTGCCAAATATATTTTGTATTGATTCATTATTTTATTGTATATATGAGACTAGCCTGCATGCTGATGACATTTTGTATTGTGTATCGGCCTACGTGCTAATGATTTGGGGATGATGGACATGAGGAGATAGCCATGTATATTGTATGGAGATAAACATTTATTTATATGATGAGATACATGATATTTCTTGGATTTGTTGATGTGGTGATGAGATTTTCAATTTATTGGTGCATTGATGAGATTTTGATTTGTTGTTTTGATATAGACGGAAATTAGGTAAGTTAGGCATGATGGATTCAGGTTGGTTTTAGGCATGGACCGAGTCAGGTCATAGGTATGGTTGAGTTAGGTTTATTAGGCATGGATCGAGTCAGGTTGTAGGCATGGATTGAGTCAGGTCTTAGGCATGGATTGAGTCAGGTTTTAGGCATGGTTGAGTCAGGTCGGTTTACGTATGGTTGTGTTGAAAGTAGGTGAAGTTGTGATTCATTATTTTAGACCATGAATGATAATATGGGTCATATGTGAGATGTGGTATAATCTATGCATAATGCTGAGAGAGAAATGGTAGGTGTAATAAATGTATGTTGCGATAAGGATTAAAATATGAAGCAACTTGTTATGTATGTGGTTTAATTTCCAATGTTGCTTATAAAAGGGAAACTAAGTGCGGTGTGATGTAATGTGAGGAACATGGAAGATAAATTGTTTAGGGTAGATAATGGCTGAGCTAACCTCCAAGGGCCCCATGCCCTTGGAGTGTTTCCTACATAGTCCCAGAAAAAAGGGACCTCAAGCCGATGTAGTTCTCCCATGAGCTAGGGAAGAAGATGAGGAGGTATGAAAATGAGTTAATAGGTTTTAGGCATGGTGTGGGTTTAGGTCTGTTAGGTGTGGGTTGGTTAGAGGTAAAGTGATATAGGTGATATTGATTGTGGAAAAATAAGAATATTACCCCAAAGGTAAGCGTCGAGGACCAAGTCTTGTATAAGGTAATCAAAACGTAAACAAAGACAGTTAAAATATAAGAGGGGGCAATAAAGCCACCTAATTGGGTAGGATCATACTGAGTAGATCATACCTTGGAAGAGGTGATGAATGTAAGACCTTAAAGAAATTACATGATTGATTGTTCTACGGTGAAAAGTAGTCCCATGATCACCAAATGTCTAAGTTCCAAGAAGTCCCTTAAGGCATTAGGAAAAGGGAATGGGAATGGTAAGAAGGGTGAAAGGTAGTTAATTTTTATATGGTGTAGCTAGCATGCACTTCGGGCAAGAGAACCTAGGTCACAATGGGCAAGTCCATGACTAAAAGGTTTGTTGTTTTGACTTATAGTTGAGATAGATTGATCAAGGCGGGAGGTCTATATGGAATGAAGAAAATGTAACTCCTTGAGGTATTCGTGAAGTTGATCGATGCGGGAAGCTTCGGTTGCTCTCATTTTTTTGTAAGCGCTTTACATAGTTGTCCTTCGAGGGAGCAGTCGATTTATAGGAGCCATTATCAAGAGGAAGATGTCCTTTTGAGGAAGTCATCTTTTGAGTGGAAGTTTGACTCAAGGAGTTATATCCCATGTGAGGGCGTTGAAGTCATGGACAAGACCAAGGTGAGGATAGGACTCTCGTGTAAAAGGCAAGGTGAAATGACCATGGGATCTCATCTGAAGGTAGATGAAAAGTATCCATGAGAATCATGCTATGTGTAGTGTTGTGGTACACATGTTCAAAAGAAGATAACAAGTGACGGGTACTCACATGATTCTTGTTTAATTGTTATTGAGGTTTATGAAGTGGATGGCGCTCAAGGGACAAGCATGGAAAGAGACAAAAGGGTGAGGTAGGACTTAAAATTCAATAATATAATGGTGGAAGATGCAAGGCATTAAGGGGCTCAGGTTCAAGTTTAGCATCGAGTGAAGATAAACGATAAGTACCTAATCCATAAGTACGAGTCATGATGTATGGTCCAAGTCAATTAGGAGCAAATTTTCCCCGTTTCCTTTTTTCTGCTTTAGTTACATGTTGATTTTATTTCAGGACAAGGTCACTGACTTGGAAGGTCTGTGCATAAACACGTTTGTCGTAGGCATGTTTGATATGTTTTTCGTAAACTTGAAGGTGATCCAGAGTGTTAAGATGAAATTCGTCTAATAACTCTAGTTGTTCTAAATGATCTTGACAAAATTCATCATCATTGAGCATGTCATGGAGAGAAATGTGGAGTGAGGGGATCTAGACTTCAAGAGGTAAAACATCCTCTATACCATTGACCAGAGAAAAGGGTGTGGCCACAGTGGAAGTGTGAATACTAGTGTGGTATGCCCATAGGGAAAAATGAATGTGTGTATGTCAATCCTTCCCAGTATCATTAACCACTTTCATAAGAATTTTTTTTAGGGTTTTTTAGTAGATTCAGCTTGGCCGTTGGTTTGTGGGTAATAAGGTGATGAGAAACTAAGCTGAATGCCGAAGGCATCACATAGTTTTTGCAATGTTTTGTTTTTGAATTGTTTTCCATTGTCAGTGATGAGACGATGAGGAAAACCAAAGCGAAAAATGATGTGATTATTGATAAACTCACATATTTTCTTATCTTTGGTGGAGATGAGTAGTATGGCTTTAACCCATTTTGTATAGTATTCAGTAGCAATGATGATCCATTGATGGCATTGGGAAGAATGGGGGTTGATCTCTTCGACAAGATCTAAACCCCATTGAGAGAAGGGCCAAAGGTCACGGGTGACCTATAAGGCGTGACTGGGTGTATGCTGAAGATTGGCATGTTGTTGGAATTTTACACAACATTTGACGTAGTCACAACAATCATGGTTAAGGGTCAGCCAGTAATAGCCCAAGCGAAGGATACGCTTAGCAATAGCAAGGCCACTGAAGTGACCTCCACATATGCCATCATGAACTTCCTTAATATTATAAGGAATTTTAGAACTTTTGAGGCATTGTAAGAGAATACCATAAAATCCATGCTTATAGAGGATTCCTCACAGGATGATGTAACAAGAGACCTTTTTAAGGAAGGTGCGTTGTCTGTTATATGTGAAATCAGGGGGTAAGATGGAGAGAGAAAGATAGTTGGAGTATTGTTTGTACCAAAGGTAACTCGGGTCTGAGGTGATGGTTCCGATGGAGTAAACATCATGAGGTAGATAAGAAGGTGATTAGAGGAATTGTATGGTGACAAAGATTTTAGAATTGGTAGGCGAAGCGGGTATTTGGGAAGCTAAGTAGGCCATGGTATCTATAAATTTGTTAGTTAAACATGGGATGGTTTGAAGGGTGTAACAGTCAAAGGTGGCTAAGAGTACATTTACATGATATTTATACTTCTGAAGAAGCTCATTACGACATTGGTATATACCATTGACTTGGTTTACAACCAATTGAGAATCACCAAATATGTTGATTCATTTGACATCTAGGGCATAGGTGGCTTGAAGGCCTAATACGATTGCTTCATATTTGGTGATATTCTTTGTGCATTCAAAATCGAGTTTGAAAGACAAAGACATGGGCTCACCATCAAGCTGAATGAGTATAATACTAGCCCAACCCCCATGCTGACACTTTGAACCATAGAAGAAGAGTGTCATTTGGTAAGGGGGTTCATCCAAGGAAAGGGTAGCAATTGACTCATCTGGAAAATAAAAATTAGAGGGTTGATCCCTGGAAATAGGTGCATCAACCAATTGGTCACCAATTGCTTGGCCCTTGATGGAATTTTGATGAATGAATTTGAGGTCAAGATCAACTAAGAGCATAAGCCATCATGCGGTACACTGATTTTGATAAGGTTTGGCATACATGAAGTGTAAGGGGTCGGTGTTGGTCACAACATAGGTTTTGTGGTTAAGTAGGTAATGACGGAGTTTGTTGGCAATGAAAACTAAGGCTAAGAAAAGTTTTTTGAGATGGGTGTATCGTGTTTCATATTCCAAAAGAGTACAACTTATGTAATAAACCACCTATTCTCTATTTTTTTCATCGCGATGAGTGAGCATGGCTCCCAAGGAGTGATTAGTAGCTGAGATGTATAGGTATAAAGGTTGATTGTATTTAGGTGGGATGAATACGGGTGGTTGAAGAAGGTATTGCTTTAAGGCCTCAAAATCTTTGTGACAATCATCATCCCATTTAAAGGAGACATCCTTCTTAAACAGATGATGAAGTGGTTGACATCGATTAGATAATTGTGAAATGAAACGGTGAATAGACTGTAATTTACCTTGCAGGCTACGAAGTTGTCACAGGTTAGTAGGTGGAGGCATTTCGAGAATGGCCTTGACTTGAGTAAGGTCAACTTCTATACCATGTAGGGAAATGATAAATCCCAGGAGCTTACCTAAAAGGACCGTGAAGATGCACTTCTTAGGCTGAAGGCAGACGTAATATTTAATAAGACAGTCAAAGATGGTTTTAAGGATGGTAAAGTGCTTGGAGTAGTGTTTAGATTTAGCCCAGAGATCATCCACGTAATCTTCCAATATGTGATGCATGATGTCATGGAAGATGTAAGTTATAGCCCGCTGATATGTGGCACCAACATTTTTAAGGCCGAAAGGCATGACTCAATAGCAGGTCCCCCAAGGGGTGATGAACAAGGTTTTGTGTTGATCCTCTGGGGCAAGCAAGATTTGATTGTAACCTGAGAATCCATCCATGAGTGACAGCGTCTCATGGTTAGCGGTAAGGTCAACTAGCTGGTCAATACCGGGTAAGGGAAAGTCATCTTTTAGACATGCTAGGTTGAGGTCAAGAAATTCTATGCAAATACAGAGTCCCCCTATCGCCTTAAAGATAGGGAAAATGTTAGAAATCTAATGAGGATAATCAATGGGTAAGATGAAGGAAACAGAAAGAAGGTGTTGAATTTCTTCTTTGACGAGAAGGGCAATGCGAGGGTGAATTTTCCTCAGCTTTTATATGATGGGTTTGACATCGGGAACAATTATGATATTATGGACCATTATGGTGGGGTCAATATCGGGTATGTTTGCATAAGACCAAATGAAAGCATGGTTATGTTCTCTGAGAAAAGTAGTGATGGCTTCCTGTTTAGAAGCATCTAAATATTGAATGATCTTTAGGATGTGCGAGTCGTCCTAAGTATGAATGTTGATCTCAATAGTCGATTCATTCAACATGGTTTGCATCTCATAAGGTAACGACCAATGAATATATGAGTCTTCTGCACCAAGGTAGGTGAGTATAGATTCATCATCCTGACATTAAACGATATTAATTGAAGGTGTGTCGTCATCGATCATTTTAGGATACATGATGGGAAGAGTGGAAGGGGCCTCGCCCTCACATTGATAAGTTAGAGGCCCCAAAGAAATGGTGTTTATGACAAAAAATTTAGGAAGGATAGATTCAAGATCCGTCAACTCTATTAGTGAGGGTGGTGATGAAGGTAGAGCAGGTGAAGAAGGTGGAGAAGGGCTAGTGTCCTTGATGAGTTCAATGTGGGCATGTTTAGTAGGTGGTTCAGGAAAACTGATACCACTATGGTTGTTATGCTTGTGGGTGGTACATGGAATAATGGTATGGCGGCCTTACTCGTAAAAGCCAAAACCAAAAACCTTCCACGCACATCGATGCAGGAAGGTGTGGGAAAAACGGTGATTGGTAAGTGATTAGAAGTTAGTGGAAAATGGGTGAGTTTGTGGCAGTGGTTTGGGTGTATAAGTGATAGTCTCAAGCCTCCCATAGGTGAGACTGGTACAGAGATGAGGAGGACCATAAAGGAGGTGTTCTCCTATGCGGTGATCATAACGAGGGTGTTGGTGAAGACTTCCATACTCTTGTGGAGTAAGGAATGTGTTGACACTATATAAGCGGTATTCCCCTAGAGTGAGGCATTGAAAAATGCCTTTCAATGGATCGGTAGTAGGTATGTAGGTAGCTGGAATAAAAAATGTGTTGGAGGTCAGTGGGGAGGTAGATTTGACATATTGGGAGGCTAATGGGTTGGACATGGAGGTTGTGGCAGTGGTAGAAATGGAGGAGGTATGTGTGGTAAAGGTAGCGACTGTATTGGTAAGTGAAGGTGTAGGTGAAATAGTGGTGGTCGCGGAGGTAGACACTTTAACGAGTATGAGCACATCATTAGGTCGATAAAGCATGTTGCATGTTTTGAAAGGTGATGGGTTAGCTGGAATGGTATAGGTGTGTCCTTCATGTTCAAACTTTACAAAACGATGCAAAGTGGAAGGAATGTAACCCATGACATGAATCCAGGGTCTACCAAGCAACAAGTTATATTGGAACTCCCCCTCCAAGACATAGAATAATTCTAGGATAGTGTGGGGGTTCACGTGAATGTGGAGGATGATAGTTCTTAGTGTAGAGGTGATAGCGTCATTGAATGAACGTAACATGATAAGATGTTTATGCATGTAATTATCAGGTATGCACATTTGAGAAAATACATGGGATGAAATGATATTAATGCTATCTCCCCCATCAATCATCACACATCGTACCCGTATGTCACTAATGTGGATAGAGATGAAGATGGTTGGGTCTGGGTCATCATTTTGGTGTGGTGTGATCTCTTACTCTGAAAAGCTAAGGGAGGATACTTGGTCAGTAGGTGGAGGTGTGGGTGAAGGTGGTAATTTGGTAAGAGAGGCTACATGATGGGGTGTGATAATGGAGGCTACGAGTGTAGGGTCATTGGGAAAAACCTCAATAGATTGAAGATCTCCATGAGAGCTTGACAATTGGATTCCAAGGTTTGAATGAGGTCATAAAAGGACATTTTGAGGGGAGACTGGTGTAATTGTTTGAGCATGGTGTGATGTGTGACTCCATTAGAAATGGGATATGTGGGGCCATGAATAGTGATTTTAGGTATGGGTGTAGATGGTATGTTGGGTATAGGATTGGTTGGTGGGTCAGTCACCTTTTCTTTACATTTATCCTTCTAAGCATGGGTAGTGAAATGTATCATGTTGATCTGAGGGGAGTTGGAAAATGGAGAAGGTGTAGGGTGATTTGTATAATGACATGACGAGAAAAAAACTACCGGAAGAAAAAAACCCTGTGAGGTGAGCTGGTCGCAATGACATTTGGGTGGTGGCGTGGCAAGTTCTCTTATGCAAACCATGTTAATTTTGAATCTTGGTAGTGGCTTGAGGAGCTGTGAGGGTGGAGTTTGTCGTTATTGAAAGGGAAGTGTGTGAATGGGTTTCAGTGAAGTAGGGTCCTCATCAAGAAGGTCATCATCATCAAATTTGGCTTCTGGAGGACACAACTGGATAAGGATGGTTTTCAAGGCCTTACAGTTCTCCACATCGTGCCCTGGCACACGATGGTAGGTCCAAATTTTAGTATCATAAAACCCTTTTGGATTGGGTTTGAGAGGATCATAACGTCTGAGTGGTGGTAATGTGATGAAAGAAGTATCAAGGAGGTTGGTTAAAATTTTGGCATGTGACCCTACTAGTGGATCACAATGGAAAGTGAACACGGTTTTGGGTGTAGGTGTAGTTGATTGTTGAGTAATGGTCCTTACAGGAGGGGGAGTAGGTCGAGTCATGATTTTGGGTGTTGGCATGGTCTTGGGCGTTGGTCGTGTTTGTTTGGGTAGGGGTATGGTGGATGAATTGGCAAGAGGGTGTGTGGTTGTTTTGATTACCTTGTTGTGGGGTAGCAGAGTTTTGTCTTTGGGTTGCACCTTCTTGGGTAAAGGTGATATGGGTGTACAAGGTCTATAAGGAAAGGTAGATGGGGGAATAGGATGAGTTACCCATGGGGATAATAGAGGTGTTGTGAAGGTAGATGACACAGGTCACATATGGGGTGTGAGGGACAATGACTGGAGTGTAGTGGGCAGTGAATAAATAGCTGAGGGTATTGGAGGTATGGGTGGTGGCGATGTTGCAGGTGTGGGTGTAAGTCATGTTGGGAATCTGGGTAGGGTAGAGGTTTGTGAGGAAGGAATGGGCTGTTGTGTTTTTGGTTGATTGATTGGTGGAGGTTTCTTGACCATGTTGAGAAGCTGAGGTCCTAAGACAGACGGGAAAGGTGCTGGTGTGATTGGCACAGCTGGGGTATGAGTTCTATGGGTTTGGTTCTTCTGTTTATGTGTTGGAGTAGGTGTGGTGTTGACTTTGGAGGATGTAGCTAAATCCAGTTTGATAGGTGGATGAGTAAGGCTGGTGGTTGGGGTGACCCCTAAAGTGGAAATAGGTTTAGTCAAGGAAGATGCCATAGGTGTGGGTTTGGGTTTAAATATAGGTTGGGTTATGGGTAAGGGTGTGGTTTGAGTTATGATAGATGTCATGGAAGGAGTTGTGATAGAGGTGGTTATGTTTGGTTCGATTGGTTGAAATATTTTTGGGTAGATAGTGGAGGTATCAGTAAGTGACATCTGCATCTGTGTTGAGACCAAAAGCAAAAGGTACCCCCATAGTAAATCCCTATCCACATAATCTAAGTGATCGGCCAAACGTGAGAACAACATGTCTGTAAATGGAGTTGATGAGGACCTAATAGTAATTCCTCTAAAATGTGTCTTAGAGACAGGAAATTGGCTAGCTTTAACTTCCATGGGTAAGAGCGATGAAATTAGGTCTGTAAGATTTTGGGTAGCTGATGGAGAATGTTCACCAAGAGGCAAAGGTATCTCAACTGGGTCTATCATAGGTGGAGAAGGTGATGGGTGCTCCTCTATAGATGGAGGAGATGATGGAAGCTCCTCTGTGGTTCAAGGAGGTAAATAAGTATCCTCCATGGATTGAAGAAGTACTATGGGTAAAGGTTCTCTAAGTGGAGAAGACAAAGGTGAAATGGTCCCAATGTTAGTGGAAGGTTCCTCCATAGGTGAGGAAGGTGAAATGTGTTCCTCTATGGGTGAAGGAATAGGGGAGGTTGGTTCTGATGCAGAAGGAGGATTTCAGGCCAGGATTTCCTCTATGGAAGGAACATGAGGTAATTGGGCAACAACGGATGCGTCACTAAAAATAGTGTGGACCTTGCGGGTATGGGTATCATGAGTTGAGGTCTCACCGGTTTGATCAAACAAAGGGGCATGGTTTGGAAATGGTTTCTTAAAGATGTGTAGGTTTTGGCTAGCAGGTTCGTTAGGATTATCCACGGTTAACTCGCCTTTCTCAAGTAGTTCTTGGACAATATTCTTGAAAGTGATACAATTTCCATCACTATGACCCTTTACTAGATGATAGTTACAGAATTCATGTTCTTTATACCATGTGGGCATGGGGTGAGTAGGGTCAAAACCAATGTGTGGTTTTATAGGTGGAAGGGTAATGGCTCTGGTTTTGATAAGATTTTCTAAGACCTAAGGTTCCCCAATTGGGGTGTATTTCCATTGTTCTCATTTGAATTGAAAAGTCTGGAAGGGTGAGAGATTAGATGAGGGGGTGGCCTGATTTGACAGATGAGCTAGGTTGGCCTTGAGTACCACTGCATTAGTGCTGCCCTTAGCTTTTGAATAATTTTTTTGTGGTTTGGAAGAATAAGAGGTATCGTTCGACTTGAATGTCAAATTCTTATTGCGTAATTGGATTTTCTTCTCTTCGATGGCTCGAATATATAACTTTCATGCCATAGTGAATTCTTCATCGAATGTTTGGAAATTTTGGACTTGTAAGGTCGGTGAGATATGTCTAGCACAAGCCTGAGTGAAGATTTCGATGAGTTCTATTTGCGGTAGTTGGAAGGTGATTTGATTGATCAAGCTTTGCCAGCGAGAGACCAAATCTATGATAGATTCATCCTCATACTGACATGTGGAGTATAGGTCGATCATGGTAATCTTCTTGATGATATTGATAGAGAAATGATCCAAAAAGGCTTGAGCTACCTGATTGAATGAGAATATAGAGTGTCTAGGTAACCCACTATACCTGTCTAATGCAGGTCTAGTTAGAGACATGGGAAAGGTTCACAATAGCAAAGCGTCATCGTGAGCGATTAAATAACACCCATGTTTGAATGACCGCAAATGTTGCTGTGGGTCTTCTTTGCTATTGAAACGATTGAATTTAGGAATTTCCCAATGCATAGGGTATGGGCAGATAGGAATGGATGGGTGGATGGGCTCATTACAAATATTGTCATAGGTGAGAGTGTTGTGGGAGCTGAAAACCGATGCCTCCAATGTCTGCATCTTTTCCAACATTAATTTTATTAGGTTTTTGGTAGGATGCAATGATTAGGTGCCTCTTGTATCATGAGAGGGTTGGTTTTTGGAATATAACAGGGATGGCACGCCAGTGTACAGTGCTATCATGTAGGTTGATTAAGAAGAAGGTAGTGAAATAGGGGGTGCGTACCCAAAGTGAATAATAGATGGAACGGGAGGCTGCTGATATTATGTATATGGGGGTGGAAGGGTTGTGGTGACCCTAGTGGAAATGGGGGCTAATGATTATGGAATGGAAAGTACCACATTCTGAAAAGGGGTAGGGGTCACCAACACTGAAGGTGGTAGTATAGATACGAGTATGTGCAAGACATTAGGGGTGGATGAGGTCACATTTTTGGTAGTTGTCGAAGGTATGATGGATGTGGCGGGTGCCATAGAGGTGGCATATGTGGTAGTCTTAGTAGGTATAGGACCTAGCTATGAAATGACTGGGGGTAAGGTAGATGCAGGCAGCATGGAGCTAGATGGGGCCGATGCAGGAGTGGGAGCAAGAGTCGGGGGGATAGATACGGGCATGTCATATATCAACTAACCCAAGGCATCTCGAGTGGACGAGTGGGAAAGGTAAAACCGCAAAGCGATGGGGTTTTGGTCAAGGATTCGTGTGAACTCCTCATCACCTGTAGCAATAGTGATAGGTTGGATAGGATCCATGGCTGGTGATAAAATGGAAGGTGGTGAAGGACTAGGTGGGATTGGTTAACAACTGGCATGAAATACGAGTGCGCTTTCTTGTCTTTGGGTCAGCAACATGTGAACAAGTATTAATCAGGTAGGGTTGTTTCTCTATAAATGACATAGAAAAACAACAAGAATAGGTGAATCTAGCGGTAAAAAGTGTATGAGGTACCAAATGTTGGTGGGAAATTGAAATAGGCTAACCGATGTTGGTTAGGGAAAATCAACACCGGTTAGGGGTAACCATTGCCAGTCACTGTAGAAAATAGACAGTGAGTGAAAAACAAGGTATAAGCTCAAATAAGATAGGTATGCCAAATCTGATGAGTTTTTACAACATGAATGGGAATGATGGTAGTGACAGGGACTATGAAAAGTGGAAGAAGATGAATAAAATGTCCTTTTGGGTAGGTTAACAAAAGGACTTGGAACCGATGCCGATTGGGTATAACCGACAACAGTAAGAGGGTAACCGATGATGGTCACTGGACTAACACCGGTCACTGTGAAATAGAAACAGTGATGAAAGAATAGTGGTTGTGACTTAAAATCTGATGTGGAATCAAACCCAAAATTCTGAGAATGATGATAATATGGTCTAGGAACACTCACATGAAACCGGAATACACCAGTTGTTATAAGGAGTGTGCAAGGATGAATAAGAAAAATGAAGAACGTGATCTTTCACCTCAAAACGCAAGCCAAGCAGAAACAATAAGAAAAATGTGATCCTAGGAGTTCCTTTTCTATCATGTTTGTTTATCTTATGATATTTAAGGACTGACACATGAACTGTGAAATAGATTTTTTTGGTAAGGATGACTTCCTATGAATAAGGAGATCTAAAAGGTGAGGTTTTAGGTATGTTATGGTGGGGGCAGGCTTCACTCTGAAGTATGACTTGATAGAGAAGCGAGATGGGGAGTACCTGTCAATCCTTAGATCAGTGCAATCATTGGCAGGCATTCCTAGGAAAGATGTTGTTTAAGAATATGTATTTATTTTGAATTTTTTGCAATTTGGTATGACTCAGAGAGAGAGAGAGAGATGTGATTTCTATGATTCGTTTTTCAACCATCAGCTGGTCATGACTTCCATCATATAGGTTTCCCTCAATTAATGTGACCTAATGTGATAAATCAAAATGTAATGCACTTATTTTTAAGCCCAAATCGAAGTGTGAAGTTGGATGACACAAAAATATGAAGAGGAATAGGGATGCTCTTTCACTACAATGCAAAAAACATGAAGAAATGGTTCTTTTTAATTACACCTAAAGAAATGTTTCCTTTAGAGCAAATAGAAAGAAAAGGTGGGTTACCAATGAAGAATATTAATGTGTATGCTTTTCAGAAGGGAAACAAACACAATTTTTCCTAGGAATGAATAAAATGCAAGGAACCCCATATGGGTCCCACCGGGCATGCCAAAATGTTTCACCTGATTCTTAGATGTTTCTTTGAAGTATTGATGAAACAAATAGAATAACAGGCATAGGAGGAATACCTGTTCAAATGTTGATTGATGGGTTGTTGTGCACATATGACTTCTAAATCCACAGAGGATTATGAGAGCTTCCTTTTGGCTAGGAGGAATTACCTGTAATGGAAAGCAAGACCAACATAAAGAGTTAAACAATATATGCAATGAATTAAATAGCATGTGCTAGATCCAGGAAGTGTGATACTTCCTAGACAACTGTCAATCCACTGTTTTAAAAAATTTAATTCAAATAATAAAGTAAATCCTATTGTAATTTGAAATGATTTAGGTTTCTCACTTAAAACACAATAAGAAATATCTAATCTAATAGGTTAGGTTAAAATAATATCCAAAGGCCGGGTAACTAGTTCTGGGTCTCTGCAGGTCTAACAGAGGTCTCAGGTAGGTCACAGGTGAATAAGGGTGACGTGGAGTTAGGTGAATAAGTCACGGTTCTGAGTTGTATGGGCAAATACAAAGACTGATGCTGGTTAAGGGTGACTGACAGTGGTTAGGTGTAATTAGTGCCGGTTATTGTGGAAAACTGGGAATGCCACATAATGGGTTTTAGGTCACCTTTATGATTGCACAAAGGATTTTGGTTGGTCGAAATGAGGTATTTGGTAGCTTGGGCAGGATTTAGTGGGGTTTTAATGGGTATATGGAGGGGGAGTGTTAAAGGAGATCAATGGGTGGCTAGGTAAACAACAGGTGATAATAAAATGACAAAATGAAATGAACCAGAGAAGTATAACGTTTTACTTACTTAGATTCATGTCTTGGACACCTATGGATAAGGAATGGAGGTGTTGGTAAGAGGTTGAAGGCTACAGGTGATTACCAATCATGGGAGAGCTTCCACATGGGCTGCATGGGCATTCCTTTTGCTTGGTAAGATTTGATCATTACTGGGGTGAGTGATGGATGGTTGTGCAGAAGAAAATGCTTGATCTCCTTCCTTGCATGCATGTTCTTGCTGAAATTTGCTCTCAGAAGATGTGATATCTCTCTAGAATGTGCTAATGTTTTCCAACCTTTTCCAATCTTTGCCAACCTTGAAAATAAGTTTGTTTTAGGGGTTAAAATGGTAACCGATGGTAGTTCCGACCTAAGTGGTGATGGTTAGGGGTAACCGGCGTCGGTCAAGGTGGGATTTCCTAGGTTTACTAAACTAAGGAGATCCTCTTGATTTTATCGAATCTTGTGTCGTTAACCCATGGATTAAACTGGAAGCTTCTTGTAAGCATGTGGGAATGTGGTTAGAGGGAATATAGTCATTGATTTTTAGGGTTTGGGTAAGTCTTAGTTAGTTATGTAAACTTACTAAGAATAGGTCTTAAGGTGAGTTGGCCTGATGAGGTGTCTAGGTGAGGTGTATATGTGGATATTATCTAAATTAAGATATTTAAATATTATCTAAATTAATATTAGTGAGGTGAAGGGGGCCATGGCTAGGTGAATGTGATGAAGGGTGTTTATTTGTCGAGGGACCAAAGAGGAGTGTGACCTAATTTTAGTGTCTACAATAGGGTGGCAGGCTCATTCTCAGCCTCAACATATGTCAATACTGGATTCATTGCCATTTTTTGAACTAAGTGTTCAGTGTGAACCGAAAGTCTGAAGATGGTATCTTCTAGCTCTTTTCTTGGATAAAAGTGGGAAGTAGGTAGCTATCAACTCAACGAGAAGGTTTTTCTCACGTGGAATGGCTTTGATTGAAATGAATTTAAAACCTTTACTTAAATTGAGTACAAAATCCTTATAGAGTTGTAAGTGTTCCACCCTAGTCTCATATACCTTTGAAACTTGATTAGAAACTAGTTGTGAATCACCCAACACTTTGATGTTACAAGCATCCATCCTTTTGGCTACTATGAGACCAATAAGGAAAGCCTCGTATTCTTCACCATTATTTATACATTTGAATTCAGCTTGAAGGTAAAAGGCATGACCTTCCCCTCATGAGATGTGAGAATCACACCTACCCCAGCACCAAAGTGACATTTAGCTCTATCGAAATTAAGATTCCAACAGTTACTTGGGAAGATTGACATTAAATTTCTCTTTTTATCTTCTTCCCTTACTTTTGAGACTTCAACCATGCAAAATTAATCGGCCATAAGAGAGCTTAGTCCCAGAGCATGTCATATGCCCATGGAATCAAATGGAAGGAGGATGGGTAAATAATTCTCTAAGATCTCAACAATATTTTCTGTGGTTTTTGTTGATATTGTATCTACGATAGTAGTTTCATCCTTGGCCACCATAATTCCTTTGATCAAGCTGGTAGTTTCTTATTCAGTTGTAGGAACTAGTTTTTTATTTGGTGTTGAACTTAATTGTTTGTTCAATTGGTTTGGGGGGAGCTCAAACTTAGCATGCACCCCAGGTTTCCTCTTTAGGTTAGTTAGGTGAATTTCAAAGGGATTCAGGTCACCCTATGCAATGAAGACTTCCCCAAATGTAGGAATCTTACTTCCTGAAACAATCTAGAAGGAATCACCTTCATGCAATGTATCCAAGGATGACCAAGAATCATATTTGGTCTCTCTATCTATAATATAAACTTTTGTGAGAATCATCTTCAGCCCTAGGGTAACTGGTAGCACTATGGTTCTAATCTATGTTTCCTTGAGGCTATTATACCCTCTCAGCGTATTTCTTGTTGAAGACCAATTAGTTTCTTCGTAGCCTAACTTCTGGAGAAAAAAAAGGGTACAATGTTGATCTTTGTCATGTCATCGATCATTGTGCATTTTACGTAGTTATTGTAAATCCAAAATTTTAGATACAAATTTGGATCACCTCTATAGGCTAATTCAGCATCTATGGGCATCTTACTAATGTGGAATAAAAATTCAATATCTCTTTTTAGCTGCCAAGGAGAATAGACATTGAATTCTATGTGATTTCTTTGTGCTTCCGGAGGAGGAGTGACATTGATGAATTGTCCAAGACCAAATGCTTCCAATAAAGCATCTTTGTGAGCAGGGGAGTTCTTCAACAAATCTAATAAGGAAATATGAGAAAAGGTCTTCCTCAAATCATTGATCAAGTCATAATCCCACACCAAATTCGAAAGCATTTGATGAATATCATTTGATATAGATGGGTGAATAGGAATGGGATGAGTTCTAGTAGCAACATTTATTTGGAGTTCAGTTTATAATTCTACAAAACCCACTATATTAGTCTATAGGCATCCATCCAATGAAGGTGCTACCAATGGGTTTGACAAAGTCGAATCTTCATGATCATTGTTTCCCACTAGGATGCCCTTTTTTGAGTGGCTGGGGTCAAACTTACTGTTGTTGGGAAACATTGGAAGGGGATTGTTAAATATCCTAAGTAGTGTATTTTGAGGGGATACGGGGCCCATGCAAGTATTATGAGTCAACATTGTAGGATTTTTCAAAAACATCTCGATGAAGAGTTGGCTTTGGTCCTCTAGAAAGCATTATAAAAACTTGTTACAATCCTGACATGTTCTAGCAGCATGCCCTCGGACCCTATGGAAACCACAATATAAGTCAAGATCATAATCCCGAGGTCTTTGGTTTTTGTTTTTTTGTGGTCCAAATTTTTTACCATTATTAATCTGTTGGTTATTGTAGTTGAAGTTTGGTCATCGTTTCCTTTGATTCTGATATTGATTTTGGTACTTGTTTGGGTACTGGTTAGGGCCTTGACCTTGAACTTGTTGTTTTAGTTGTTGGGGTGGAGGATGATTGAAGTCCATCACATTGATCATAGGATAAAAATTTTTACTCCTCTGATTGTTACTATTTGTATTATTGTTAATGTTATTTGTACTTGAATTGTTAACAACATTTAGTTTCTTCATTTGATCTGTAACACCACAATTTTTGTCAAGGACCTTAGGTCCTTGGTTGTTATTTGCATTTTTTGGGGTAACTTGAATTACCCTGATTGGGAGTGATCAATATCTCATTTGAACCATAGGTCTTATAACCATTGTCTATTGTTGTTTGATCTATATGGAGAGTACCCTCTAGCACCTCTTCATAGTTTGTAAGTGGGAACTTCTGGACTTCCTGTTTTGTTTCCTGGTTAAGAGAGTGAAGGAATAGATTACAGAGCTTCGTTTGATCCATGTTAGGAGTGCTTATAGAAGAGTAGAGGACTTGTTGCCATGTCTGGATAAAATACGTAGTAGACTCATTGTGCTCTTGTTTTATGTGTAGGAACTCCCTTATTCTGGTCCTTAGTAACTTTTTCATGTCGAAATATTTGATGAATTCAAACACAAGCTGTTTAAAATAATGTATTGAAGCTTCAAGTATCCTATAATACCAATCAATAGCAATACCTTATAAATTCTTAAGGAAGATCTTTGTTATGACTGCATCCCATGGGAGCAGCTCTCGAATGGTGGTTACATATGCTTTGATTTGTGCATTTGGATCTCCCTCCCCTTTAAATTTAGGAATATCTGGTAGAGGTCATGGTAGCATAACAATCCTATGGTGAATTCAAGGGACTCTTTAAGATATTCTGAGTAGGTACCTACTATGTAAGACTCGACCATGGATGGCTCCTGTTGGGGAGGAAGAGGTGGAATGGGTTGTTTATATGGTACAATGTAAATGTTTGAGGAGGTGTATGGATTTCTAGAAACTATAAGTAGTTATTCATCCATGTAATACCATTCTTAGGCATAAGCCTTGATTCAGATGCTTTGTTGAAATATTGTAATCTTGTTTCTTTTATTTAGATGTTTTATTTCTTTGATAGTAGTATTTCTGGAATGCTGGAAAATTTGAAATGTTGATTTTTCATGGTGAAGCCCTAGAAAAGTTTTTCTAGAATGAACTCTCTTCCTTCATTTTTCATCTATAGTAGTTGTATTTTTTGATTTAGAATACATAATGTAACAATTTTCTGTTGAAGTTGATTTGTTGTTGGAAACTTAAACATAATAATTGTTATCTTGGTCATGGCATGTTTTTCTACTTTTTTATATCACTTACTTGATTTACGTAAATATTTTAAAGCATGTATTAGTTAAAAAAATCATGATGGAAAGATGTAAATGTTCATTTTACATGGTGAATCCCTGTCAAAATTTTTCCAGAATCCTTTTCCTCATTCTGTTTCAATTGTAATCCTTTCTTTCCAGTTAACTTTAGCTTCTTAAAATCTGATTATTCCTCTTTAGTTACAATCCAAATCATTTTTGAAATATGGAGGAGTGGGAGGAGCAGGAGGAGTGAGAGAAAGAGGAGTGGGAGTTTTCAATTTTTGAAAACAAGCGGGAACAACGGGAGGGCCTGTCGAAGTTTCAGGGCGAATAGGAGGAAGGATTGAAGAATCACATGAACGTGGAGCCCATTGGTACTACAGAGAACAATGGAAGGCCAAGCACGTGGGTAGAACTTTTGGTGGGGAACAAATGGGATAAAAGGGTCACAGAGATCCTAGAACCTGTTAAGGAAAAAGGTAATCTTTCCCTCAAAGTTCTTGTTTCTTTTTTGGCTAGAACTAAAGTTTCCATGGAAGGAGCTTTGTTTGCTAAATGTATGGGGACTAGACCAAACATTGATTATTTTAGAAGTTGGGCTAAGATACAATGGGTAGCTAATGGGAATATTGATTTTTTTGTGTATGCCAATGGGTACTTCTTAGCTATCCTGCCCAATAAGGAACATGTTGCAAAAAAATTTACTGAAGGACCTTGGTTCATTGGAAAATCTCATGTCATTGTTCAGAAATGGGAGCCAACCTTTAATCCCTTTGAAAATCCTATTACAGAGTTTCTGATTTGGGTTAACCTTCTGGATATACCCTTGGAATTCTGGGAACCAGAGGTTCTCTTTGGTATAGCGAAGAGCCTGGGGAGCCCCATTGCCCTGGATCCAGTTACGAAAGCAAAGACTAGACTCACCCATGCTAGATTCTGTGTTAATATGAGTCAAGACTCATGTATGGAAACAAATATTAAGCTTATGACCCCAGAGGGGGTATGGGTGCAGAGGTTTGATTATGATCCATCCCCGTTTGCATGTAAGAAATGCAAGTTAGTAGGCCATGAACAGCGTCTATGTCTGGAATTTTAAAAAAAGAAGCTTGAGACAAAGGTCATGCCCAAAAAGTTGAGTCCAAAAAAAGAGACAAAGGAATGGAAGAGGGTTGGAAGGAATGGCAGGGTTGAAAATATCCAATAGGAAAATCTCGATATAGAAGAACCAGTGCTCCCACCCAATAAATCTAGTGAGGAAAGAGGAGAACCAAGTTCGCAGGTACAAGGAAACATCAATGAAGAATCTAATGAAAAGGATGAGGATCTACTAGATTTGGTCATGGAAGAAGAAACTCAGGTTTTTGAGAATAAGGAAAGTAAAGTTATGGAGGACAATAAAATTGCTTTTCAAGTTGTAGATGGATTATCTTTGGAAGAGGTGTCCTCTATAGGTCAGAGCTCCTTTGGACAAAGACAAGAGGAATATTTATCTATGTCAAATGGTTCTGAGATTCTAGCAAACGTTCATGATACCTATGAGGATACGGGATCTCTAAAGACCCCCATGGGTAAATCCAAACTTGTTACTCGTAGCAACTCTCAAGCTAATGTGGGTAAAGACTCAAGCCTAAAAGGCAGGAAAAGTAACAAGGAAGTAAGGGAGACAAACTCAAGAAGGGAAGTAGAAGCTGGCATTCAAAAGACTCTGGGGAATTTTCTACCCCATAAAAAGAAATGTTAATGATTTGTCTTTCTTGGAATATAAGGGGTCTGAATAACCCCAGTAAACATAGATTAGCTAAGGATCTTAGAATGAAAAATAAACCTGATATTTTTATGATTCAAGAAACTAAAATGTCTATGGAGAGATTCAAAGATGTGGGTAGGTCTATTTGGAAAGAAATCTGTTGGGAAGGTCATAGTTCTATGGGAGCCTCTGGAGGTGTCGTCACTCTTTGGGACCCCAACATTGTGCATGGTGTTCTCATCTTGTCAGCTCCAGGTCATGTGGCTATGTGTTTCACAAACCTGTACTCAAAGAAATCCTGGTATGTTTCTAATATTTATGCACCTAACAATATGAGTGAGAGAAGGAAGCTCTTGAGGGACCTCACATCTTTTAGAAATTTATTCAAAGATAAATATTGGCTTATTGGAGGAGATTTCAATTCCCCCCTTTCTTCTGGGGAAAAATAGGGGGGTATAGCTTTTTTCACTAATAGTATGGAAGATCTGGATGAGTTCCTCAACATCAATGGGATGGTGGATTTGGAACTGGAAGGATCAAATTTCACTTGGGTCAATAGGAGAATTAGGTCGGAACTTATTCAAATTAGATTGGAAATGTTTGTGGTGAGTCATCTCTGTATGATGAATCATCTCTACTCCCTCAAGACTCTTCCCAGAATTAGATCTGACCATAATCCTATCCTCCTTAAACTGGGGATCCAGATCAAGAAAGCTAGTCCCTTATGGTTTGAAAATATTTGGTTAGATCATCCTGATCTTCCTACCAGAATCAAAGAGTGGTGGAATATCAAGGTTTTTGGGGTGGCTAGTTATAGACTCAGTTTTAAATTAAAGCATCTCAAAAACTGTCTCAAAAGATGGAATAAAGAGGTTTTTGGAAACATCTTCCAGGAAAAAAGTAGAGTGGTAGAAGATATAAGGAATATTGAGGAACTTATTGAAATTGATGGTCTCAATCCAATTCTAAAAGAACAAGAACAAAATCTCCTGATTGAGTATCATAACATCCTGGCGAAAGAAGAGGTGTACTGGAAATAGAAATCGAGAGTGAAATGGCTTAAGGTGGGGGATAGGAATACAATTTTTTTCCATTTCTCAGCAACCTCTCAGACAAATCTCCTTAAGATATCTGAAATCAAGAACAAGAACGGAGAGATCCTATCGAAAAGTAAGGATATCAACCAGGTAATTATAAATTATTTTAAGGATCTCTTTCAACATGGCCAAGGGGTTGAGGAGCAAATACAAAACATTATTCTAAATCTTTTCCAGAAAGTGATATCTCCAGAGGAAAATCGTGAGCTCTTAAAGATCCCTTCTGAAGAGGAAATTAGGTATGTGATCTTTGATATGGAACCTGATAAGTCTCCAGGCCCTGATGGCTTTCAGGCCTTCTTTTACCAAAAATTATGGGAGGTGATAAAGACTGAAGTTATTGATATGGTCCAAGAATTTTTCAAAAATGGGAAGCTTCTCAGACAGCTCAACAACACATTTTTGGTCCTCATTCCCAAAATTGTTGGAGCCAATGAGGTCAAGGACTTTAGACCGATCAGCCTGTGTAACACGAGTTATAAAATTCTAACCAAAATCATAGCTTGCAGGATCAGGTCGGTGCTCACCCATTTTATTTCTGAGAACCAAGGAGCCTTTGTCCCGGGGAGATAGATCACTGATAGTATTGTAGTGATCCAGGAAGCCATTCATTCCATTGATAACTCTGCTAGATCAGCTATGTTCCTTAAGCTTGATATGCACAAGGCCTATGATAGGATTAACTGGTCTTTCCTTTGGGCTATTCTAGAAAAAGTGGGGTTTGATAATACTATGGTGAGCATGATTATGACCTGTATATCTAGTGTTGTTTATTCAGTGTTGTTCAATGGCAGTCCAGAAGGATTCTTCAAAGCTGGTAGAGGATTAAGAAAAGGTGATCCCCTATCTCCTTTCCTTTATGTTATCATCGCTGAATCCTTGAGTAGAATTTGTAATCAGGCTATGATTTTTAAGAATATCCAGGGTATTAAGATTTCAAATTGTCTACCTCCTATTTGCCTTAATCAATTTGTTGATGAAAACTTCCTGATGGGGAAGGCCTTTATCCAAGAAGCCGCCAACTTCAAGTTTTCTCTCAACGAGTATGAACAGGTTTTAGGGTAGATGGTCAATTTCCTTAAAAGTGTTATCTATTTTATTAATGTAGATAAACATGTTCAAGCTAGGCTTTCTCGTACCTTGGTTGAAAAATCAAATGCTTTCCAGATTCCTACCTTGGAATGCCTCTTCTCCTTAAAAATCCTAATAGCTCTATTTGGAATGCCCTGCTAGAAAGAGTTAACAAAAAACTTTCCTCCTGGAAAGGTCTCCTCCTTTCACAAGCTGGTAAGATTCAACTTCTACAGAGCTCCCTCCAAGAAGTTCCCATCTATATTATGTCTCTTTTCAAACTTCCAATTAAAATATCAGCTATTTTGCAAAGAATTCAGAAAATATTTCTCTAGGCTAGTGCTTCGGAAGATTTTAAATTCCCCCTGGTGGCATGGGACAAAGTTACCAAGCCAAAGCTATGTGGTGGTTTGGGCCTGAAGAACATTCCTATTATGAACAAAGCTCTATTAGCCAAAGCTGGTTAGCGAATAGCTAGAGAGGAAGGCCTATGGGTTGATATAATAAAAAAGAAATACCTACGGAATTATGGCAGAATTGACTCCTTTTTCTTCCATAATAACCTTCCTAAAGGTTCTTATTTCAGGAATTCCCTAATGGATTCCAAAGACATCCTCTCCAAGGGTGCTTCCTGGGAGATTAGGAAGGGGAACAAGATCATATTTTGGTGGGATACTTGGATTGAAGAGGTCCCCTTAGCTGATCAAGAAATTTGGAAGGTGGTGGCTTTGGTCTATGAAGATAAAGGTAAAATTTGGATTAAGGATTTCTGGTTTTTTTAGGAGAAGTATCATTGGGAAACCATAACCCCCCCTCTGAACTATCTTGGTGACCTCAAACCCTTTCAGGATCTCAACAAGAAACTTAGGGACTTTCACATCCCCATCTTCCAGAAAAAGGAGGACACAATCATATGGAAGGAGGAGGATCTGGGTAATTTCTCTATTAAATCTGCCTATAGCTCTCATTTCAAGAAATATCAACAAAGAGACTATTGGTGCAAGTTATGCATTAAAGATCTGATCCAAAAGATCAATATTTTTTTCTTGCTAGCTGTCCAAAATAGAATCCCATCGGTTGATAACCTCAAAAAGAGAGGGATGATGATTCCTAATAGGTGTTCTTTATGTAGGAAAAGGGAGGAAAATGTGAATCACCTTTTCTTACATTGTCCTTTCTCTAAAGGTGTTTTCATGATGATTTTGGATTTTTTCAATATCCAATGGATCATACCTTCCAATATAGAAGATTGTAGCATTCAATAGGAAAGTCCCTTTAGGTTTCCCTTTTTGAACTGGGCCTGAAGAATTGCTTTACCTCACTTCTTATGGGGGATCTGGAAAGCAAGGAATAATAGTGTCTTTAGAGACCAGAAACCATAGATTGTGGTGATAAAGAGGAAGATCCTAGTAGCCATAAAGGAAAATCTCAAAATCTTTAAAAGTAAAACTAACAAGAGTTGCTCGAAAGGGGAACAGGCTGTGCTGGAAAATTTTGCCTATAGTCCAGTCATGAGCCATAACCCTAGTAAGATTGTGAACTGGAATAAGCCGGTGGGATTTACTATCAAGATCAACTTTGATGGGGCCTCCAAAGGAAATCCTGGTCAACTAGGGGGAGGGGGCATCTTAAGAAATAAAGAAGGTGATTGGTTGTTTTCCTGTGCCGGTCCTTTAGGAAAACAAACCAATAATATGGCAGAAGTAAGAGCCCTCCTATGGGGAATTTTAATAGCCAAGGAAAAAGGCATTAAGGATATACAGATTGAACGTGATTCCCTAATCATCATAAGTGCTCTCAATAATAGGTGCAAGATCAATTGGTCTTTAAGAAACATCATCCAAGACATTAAGGAAATGCTTAAGGATTTTGATAAAGTGTCTATTAATCACACATGGAGACATGGTAATATTTGTGCGGACAAGATGGAAAATATAGGTGTCCGGAGCCATGAGTACAAGATATGGGGTGTTGGAGATAAGCTTCCCTCTAATATTAATGATGAAATCATTAAGGAAAAGGGGCGCTAAGTTCCATAATGGTGGCATGAGCGGGCGTATGTATTTTAAGTACCTTGGGAACTTTCACATTAATCATCTTCTCCGCTCAATTTTTAAAAGGGTGAATTTGCTGCTAGTTGTGGGGTGTTGCCAGTTGAAAGGGAAGTCTGGTAAAGCTAAGATGGGAGGTGATAGAATCAAGGTGGAGCCTGCTAGTCAAAACTTTGAAGAGAACAATCTGAGTCTGTGGAATAAGCTTAAGGTTGGGGGATTCAGCAATTTCATTACCAAATTACATGGTCATGATTCTATACTGTCAAAAGATTTCAACATTGCTTGGAAGGAGGGGGTTTTTCATATTTATGGCATGGATGTTGAGGTCTCGGAGACCAACATTGCTAGGATTACTGAAATGAAAATGGAAGGTTTGAAGATCTATAAGGATAGAAAACGCAGGGATTTAGAGATTGACAGGTTTTTTGTTGGCGAAAAGAGGTGTCGGTTTTTCATGGATGGTATTGGTCACTCTTGCATCCTTGGTGTGTGGAAGGACATCTACCTCCAACTCATGAAATACATCACATTGGAGGGAAAGTATAGAAATATTTATACCCACCATATGACCCTGCTCAACATGTTTAGGCACAAGGTGATGATCAGTATCCTTTTCTTCCTTGCTACCTCTCTCGCGAATTCCTTGATTTCCTTTCAACAAGACAAGGCTAAGCTTACCCTACACGAAGGTTTGATTCTCCTGCTGGTCGAGAATGGTACTTTGACCCTGGTCCCTCTTTTGAGGTCGATGATGGACGAGCATGTTGAGGAGGACGATGTCACTCTTGTTTTCTGCCTCACTAAAATGAAGGCGGGCAAGGGTATTGATGTGGAAAAGGATTGGGAAAAATTCAATAGAGATAGTGACCTTGGGGAGGCCAGTGCTTCTAGGGAAATAGATTGTGTGGGTGATCCTAATGTCTTTGAGGAATGGAGTAGGAAAATTTCATACCTGGAGGGTGTCCTGAAGGCCATGGAGGCTGTCAGTGCTGGCCAAAGAGATTCTATGATGGACATTATCAATATCTCCAAGAAAATGGTCACCAATCAAGTTTAGACTAAACATAGAGTTAACAAGCTGGAAAATCAAGTGAAGGTTTTGTTGGACAGGGTGGAAATGATGGAATTAGGAAACAAAAGAAGGAAATTCAACCTCAGGATCAACAGCTCTGAGGAGGAGACGGATAATGATGACCATGGTAGGTCCTGATCCCTTAGTTTACATTGTTTGGTTTGAGCTCCTTGGTTATGTGATGAAATTTGTTGGAGTCCTCTCTGAACTGTGGGTGGAAGTTTGGTGGACTTTTAATTCTTAGTTGTTTTTTTTTTTCTGTCTCTAGGGGTTTCCTCTCTAGGGTCTAGTTTGCATTGTAAGAGTTAAGATGTTTTAACTCATTTTCTGGGACTCTTTTAGTTTGGTAACTCCTGTTGGTTATCTCTTTTTTCTCCTCTCTTGTATGGCCGCTAGGAGCCGATCCCTATTTTTTTCCTTATCTAATTTAAAAAAACAATCCAAAACTGTAATTTTATTTGTCAATCTCTCTTTTGTACTGTAACTTCTTCTATTTGTATGATATTTATTGAAACTTGAGTTGTATTCTTCCTTCATTCCAGCATGTACTTAATGACTTAACTGCTTTATGCCATAGGATAAAAGTCATTGAACTCTGCACTCTTTGTTGAAAGACTTTACTTATTTCTTCTTGGCTGTAACCTGTACCTGCACACTTAAGAAAATGGTTAGAAAATATTTAGGCTTTTTGTCCATGGTTTTTATTTTCTTCTCCCTCCTTCTTTCTAAGTGAGTAAAACATGTATAAAGTTTGATCTTCAAGTAAACTATATCTCCTATTGTTAAGAGATTCATATGCATAAATTAGGACAGTAAAGGAATATGGATTAATCCCTGAGTTCGTAACTGATATTTTTCTCTTCTCTTCTTTTCAAGCACAATGATTTCAGCAATGAAGATGAAGAAGGAACAAAGCTGGAAATGGAGATGTCTCAACCAAAGAAGAAACCCCTAAAGAAATGATGGGTTCAATCATACTCCTTTATTTTCTCTTTCATGCATGTGCACCTCTTATTTCAGTAGTTGTACTTTACTTTTCAGTTACATCCCACGGCTTGTATGGGAACATTTAAAATTCCTTATGAATAAAACATTGAATTCTGAAAATGAGTTGTGTATTTCTTTCTGAATTTCAGCTTTTTGTATGAATTGTATGATGAACTAAACAACTCATTAATATAATTGAATTTCTTAATCATGAAGGAAAGAAAATTATAGAAAACCTGTAACATCTAGTAATGAACTTTGATTTCTGCAATCTGCATTTATGTTTGATGTTCCAAAACTTAGCATTTCATCTATTCTACAATTGGATGTCTCCATCAAGACAACACAACTATCCTTCGGGGCCTTGTGTTATTTTGCTAAAGATAGTCATTAAATTGCAAACTATGTGATCTGTTATGTTTTGTAACGGCAAACATAGCTACAGATTTCATGGAATCATTAATTAATTCAGTAGTAACAATATATCTTACAGAAAATCCCCTAGCTTAGGTATACTTCACCAATATTATCCATCATAACGAAGTTTCAAGTTTCCCATTTTTCACAAGTGCAAAAATTGTCAACATTTTCCTCAGAAGTAGGGGAATAAATCAGAGCTTTTAAGAAGATTTTCTTCCCTGTAACTTCCCTAACAAAATTAAAGAAAATTTCTATGGAGGATTTCCTATATGAATTGATCTACTATAACTATTGAATGATTGCAACAATGGAAATGCTTTTTTATACTCTATTTGATACATATATATGTGTGTGTGCAATTTAGGAACATAATGTGAAGAAATGAAGAAAAATAACATCAACCCCAACAAGGAAATATAGAGTAATGGAAAATCTAGTTGTGTTATGCTTTATTCCCTCAACTTGTCTTTTCAATCTCCTATGTTCATGTGAGTCCAAGGGATTGGGAATGTAGTAGAAGTAATAGTGAGAAGGCACTAGAGTAATGACAACTTGAATAGTAGTCCGGTAACAATGCAGGTGGAAGAGAGATAACACGAGTGAATAGATCTTGGCTATGTAATTTCCAGCAAGAATAAACAAAATTATCTTCATCCCTTTGCTTGAGAACAAATGATATATTTATAGAAGGTTGGCTAGGTTGTGCACTAACACACTTGACAACCACGGGGTGCCACATCAACACATGAAGAGGTATTTAACAAGTCAATCACAAACCACAAGTGGAAGATGATATTTCCACAAGGAAATCAAACTATAAATTAGCTAAAATGGTTCACAAATGTGCGTTCAAAGTGAACTTGAGTGGAGTAACACACGTCTTAAATCATGTTGGAAGATTCTAGAAATTTTGCATAGGACCGACGCCCTACACAAGGGGGTGATTACAGGACTTCCACCCTACCAGGGCGGTGATTGAAGAACCATCACCTCTCCTGGGATGCGGTTATATGACTACCACCAAATTAGGGTGGCAGTCCTGACATGAAAGGTCAAAACTAGGCTAAAATGAAGCGGGAAACTATAGAAAAAGAGGTAAGTGTCTAAGTAGGAAAAACTAGGTTACAAATATAAGTTGTAAGAAGGTTTAGGAGCTTGAACACCTTTGGAAAAGAAATAAATCATCATTGGGGACCTTTTGTACCTATTTTTTGATAATTTAGCAAGTGTAATTTTGGGTGTGTACAAGGATGCTGCTATCAAAGGTCATTTCCCACCAGGTTAAGGAGATTCAATTATTGTATCAGATGTTCAGAATGAGGAGGACACCACTCCACAATCTGTCAAATGGATGAGGAATTCATGAAACCCTCAAATGAACACATCCACCATACCACAGGAATTAATCACAACTATTTTTATTTATGATGTATATATGACATGTTTCAATATTTTTGAAAATAAATGTAATTAATTATTTATAACTTTTATATGTTTCAATATTTCTTGTAACTTATATTCCTTTGCTATAGAAACCTCTAGTAGTGCATGATTATATCGTCGAGCTCATGATAGCCAAGAAAACAATGTATTTGAGTTTTATCTAATACAACATAATGTAGAAACATCTTCGGTACCTTACTCTTTCGCTCTAGGTATGCATTTCATTTTTGTGTTTTTTTGCTTTTATTTTTTAAAACAAAAATTTGAAGATCTCATCAAACATTGATGCTTAATAATGTTTTAAACCACACCTACTAGTATAACTCCTAGACATTTTAGTCTACTTCTTTACAACAACTACATCAACTGCAACAAGCAAAATTTGCACCTCAAATGGAATCCTTTCAACAAAGTAATATTTATAAACATATATGATATAATGTTACATATATTATTATTTCAATCCTATTATTTTTTACATTTGAGTTTTCTTATATTATTTACAAAATTACATTTGATTGTTGTATTCCCTCCTCCACATCCAATTCATAATCTATCTACTATTAAGAGGAAGATGCCACCTCCTCCACCTCTACCACAAAATATCAAGACTAGGTTTAGTGGCAAGCATATTTCATTTGTTCATCCAACTTCAAGCAGGGGCACCCTTAATTTTGTAGTTGAATTTCCAACATTTTTGTTGGGCAATGTTCCTAGTGGATGAGGTGTTTTTGTTTTGAATGCAATTAATTTGGATGAGGAATATCTAGGGATTGAGAGTTGGGTTCAGGCCAATGAAACTTTTAATCCCTAAAAAATGATTCATGGGGAAAGGAAACCTTCTCTAATAAGAGTGCATAGATCACACACACCTTCTCCAGTACAGACTGCCTTAACTGATGACAAAGAAACTAGTTTTTCACTTAATGCTCTTTTGGATGACAATTGTGAAGCCAATGTTGATGTTATATTGAATAATTAAAATTATGGTAGTTTAGGGCTAAATTTATTATTAAAGAAATAAATTCATGATTTAAAAATCAATCCCAAAGACGTATATTGTATTCTTCAGTTCAAAGTGATCCTGCTAAGCTTGATATTTTGTTGGATCAAGCTATTTTTGGTTCTATATCTTTTAAAAATCGTTATGACAATGAAGTGTTGGACATTATGTGGAATAGAATTAAGAATTTAAATGTAGAAGCACAAGCCTACCACAATATTTGGTTTAGAGACAAGGGCCTTGTAGTTATTGCAAATGCAGAACGAGATAAGGCATCGGTAAGTCTTACTAAATTTACAAATATTTTTTTAATCTTTTTGAAACTCTATTAATTATTTTTCTATTTTGAAATACAGTTAAAGTACAAAATTTTGAAAAATGAGACTACAGTGCTTTATGTGCATTTAAAAAGTTCCAAAAAAATTTTAAATGCAACAATTAAATTGAAGCAAAATCTTGTTATATTAATGAAGTAGAATAATACCTTGAGAAGGATCATAAAGGCACATGGAATGGATCCATAGATACCGTTGAAGAATAAAATAGAATAGGATCCTACATTACTGTCTGTTGGTGATGCACCAAATCTAGAACAAGAAATTCTTTTGAATATTGAAGCTGTAACAAATGATCTTGTTTAGTTGGGTGTTGTACAAGAAATTTTTTTGTGTAGGAGAAAAAAAATGAAACACACAGAGGAGAATCTTCTCAAGGATGATGTTGTAAAAATAAATTGTGAAATTGTAATTGTTATTTGTAGAATCTTTTTATAAAATTGTTTCAAATTCAACGTATAAATATATAAACTTATTATTGAAAATATTGAAAGTTTGAAATTTCAATCAATGTGGTGTTTTACTTTTAATTATGTTATATTAGTGCATAAGTTATTCAAGAGGATTCTTAATGTGATTATTATTCTCAATTATGTTTGATATTACTATTACATATTAAATTACCGATTATTATCATTTTCAAATACTTTCTTTGGACAAAACTACAAGTTTCATTTCCAAAAACTGAAATTATTTTTCAAAGAACAAACACCCAAATTATCTAAAAATATTGGCAATTAAAAAATTATATGTTGTTGTATTTGTACTAGATTTGTGCATAAGACTGAAAAATCTACCATAAATAGAATGATATTATTATCATTTATAAGAAAATCGAAAAATAAAGTATGAAATTTCTCATTTAAAAAATCTAAACAAATTGCAACACTAAAAATATTATTCAATAAGAATGTTCATCAGGTGTTGGAAGAAGAAATCCAATATTCCGAGGATAGGGAAGGCAAATACATAGAAGGCAACAAACTTTCTCTACAAGTTGTTGATGGATTATTGTTGGATGAAGTATCATCTATAGGTCAGAGCTCCTTTGGATAAAGAAAAGAAGAAGATTTAACAATGTCAAATGGGTTTGGGATCCTAACAGATTTTGTAGCTGACACATATAAGGTGATAGGATCACCAAAGACACATGTGAGTAAATCCAAACCTATCACTCATAGTAGCTCAAGAGCTTACTTTGGTAAAGATTCCAGCTAAAAGGGCAGGAAAATTAATAAGGAAGTGGATGCAAGTCTTCAGAAAACTCTAGGGAATTTGTTCCCCCCGTAATAAGAAATGTTAAATGATTCTTCTCTCTTTGAACATTAGGGGGTTGAATAACCCTAGAGCAAACATAGAATAGAGAAGGATCTTAGATTGAAAAATAAACTAGATATTTTCATGGTTCAAGAAACTAAAATGTGTATGGAAAGATTTAAAGAAGTGGGAAGGGTGTAGTTCGTTGGGAGCCTTTGGAGGAGTAGTCACGCTTTTGGATCCCAGCATTGTGCAAGGTATTTCTATCCTTACAGTTCCGTGGCATGTGGCAACATGTTTTATGAATCTAACCTCAAAGAAATCTTGGTATGTCTCCAACATATATGCTCCTAATCTAGTAAGTGAGAGAAGAAAATTGTGGCAAGATCTCTCTAATTTCAGGAATTTATTCAAAGATAAACACTGGATTATTGGAGGATATTTCAACTCCCCCCTTTCTTCGGGGAAAAAAAGGGGGCATCACTTCCTTTACTGAGTGTATGGAGGACCTTTCTAATTTCCTTAACAATAATGGCTTGGTGGATTTGGATTTGGAAGGTTCTAAGTTCACCTAGGCTAATAGGAGAGTTGGGATAGAGCTTATCCAAATCAGACTTGATAGGTTTGTTGTAAGACATCAAAATATGATCAATCAAATTTACTCTCTAAAGACTCTCCCCAGAATTGGCTCTGATCATAACCCTATCCTCCTTAATCTAGGTTTAAATCTAGTCCAAAAAGCTAGACCCTTCATATTTAAAAAGATTTGGTTAGACCACCCTAACCCTTCAATAGAATATAAGAGTGGTGGAATATCAGGGTCTTTGGGATGGCCAGTTACCGACTCAGTTACAAATTAAAGCATCTTAAAGGTTGTCTCGAAAAGTTAAATAAAGAGATCTTTGGTAATATTTTCCAGGAAAAAAGTAGAGTGGCTAAATATTTAAGGAATATTGAGGAACTTATTGATCTTGATGGTCGTAATCCAGTTCTAAAGGAGTAGGAACAAAATCTATTGGTTGAGTATCATGACATCTTGGCTAAGGAAGAATTTTATTGGAAGAAAAAATCGAGGGTGAAATGGCTTAGGGAGGGGGATAGGAATACCAATTTTTTCCACTTCTCAACCACCTCCCAGACAAACCTCCTCAAGATAAATCAAATTAAGAATGAGAATGGTGAGATCCTTTCGAAAAGCAAGGAAATAAATCAAATCATCATAAACTATTTCAAGGATCTTTTTCAGCAAGGTCATGGGATTGAGGAGCAGAAAACAAAACAATATCCTGAACCTGCTCTAGAAATTCATCTCCCCTTAAGAAAATCGTGAGCTCTTAAGGATTCCTTCCGAGGAGGAAATCAGATTTGTGGTCTTTGATATGGAACCTGACAAGTTGCCTGGGCCTGATGGTTTTCAGGATTTCTTTTACCATAAATTTTGGGAGCTGATAAAGAAAGAAGTCATTGAAATGGTCCAAGATTTCTTCAATAATGGGAAGCTTCTCAACCAGCTTAATAATACTTTCATGGTCCTTATTCTGAAAATTGCAGGGGCTAATGAAGTCAAATATTTTAGACCGATCAGTCTTTATAAAACGAGTTATAAAATCTTGACTAAAATCTTAGCTGGCAAAATCAGATTGGTTCTCTCCCATTTTTCCTGGGTAGGTAGATTACTGACAATATTGTGGTGATACAGGAATCCATCCACTCCATTGTTAATTCTGATAGATCGGATATGTTCATTTAGTTAGATATGCACAAGGCCTATGACAAGATTACTTGGTCTTTGCTTGGTGCCATCCTGAATAAAGTGGGCTTTGATAATACTCTAGTTAGAATGATTAGGACCTGCATATCTACTGCTAGTTATTTGGTCTTGGTTAATGGTAGCCTGGAGGGATTCTTCAAAGTTGGTAGAGGCTTGAGACAAAGTGACCCCTTATCTCCTTTCCTCTATGTTATAACGCTTGACTCACAAGCCGGAAAGATTCAACTCCTTATGAGCTCTCTTTAAGGTGTCCCCATTTACATTATGTCTCTCTTTAAAATCCCAGCCAAAATAATTGATGCTCTGGAAAAAAAATCAGAAGATATTTCTATGGGCTAGGCCTCAGAAAAGTTTAAATTCCCTCTGGTGGCCTGGGAGAAGGTCACTAGGTAAAATATGTGTGGTGGTCTAGGTTTGAAAAGTATACCTATCATGAAAAAATATTTTGTTGCTAAATTTGGCTAGAGAATTACTAGAGAGGAAGGACTATGGATTGATTTAATAAAAAAGAAATACCTACGGAATTTAGGCAGAATTGACTCGTTCTTCTTTCATGAAAATCTCCCTAGACAATCCTTCTTCTGGAATTCTTTGTTGGAATCAAAATATATCCTCTCAAAGGGATCATTATGGGAGATTGGAAAGGGGAACATGATCAAATTTTGGTGGGATAGTTGGATTGAATATTCCCCTTCAGTAGATCAGGATATATGGAAGGAGGTTGCTCAATTCTATGAGGAGAATGGTAAAATCTGGATAAGATATTTCTGGAGTTATGGTGATAAGGTCTAATGGGAAACCATATCCCCTCCTCCTGATTATGATGGTGATATTAAACCTTTTCAAGATCTCAATAAGAAACTCAAGGAATTCCACATCCCCATCTTCCAAACTAAGGATGATTCCATCATTTGGAAAGAGGAAGACTCTGGAAACTATTTTGTTAAATCTGCCTATAGCTTAAACTTCAAGAAATATTTTCAAAAAGAGTATTGAGGTAAGTTATGGATCAAGGACTTGATCCCTAAGATCAATATTTTTTATTGGCTGGCTGTTCAAAATAGAATCCTATCAGTTGAAAATCTTATAAAAAGAGGAATGCAGATCCCAAATATGTGCTCTCTTTGTTAGAGAGGGGAAGAGAATGTGAATCATCTTTTTTTACATTTACCTTTCTCTAAAGGTGTCTTCTCAGTGATTTTGTAACTTTTCAACATGTAATGGATTATGCCTTCTAATATAGAGGATTGTTGTACTCAATGGGAGAGCCCTTTTAGGTTCCCTTATCTGGCCTAGGCCTAGAAGATTACTCTGTCTCATCTCTTATGCGGTTTGTGGAAAATAAGGAATGATAGTGTTTTTAGAGATCAAAAACTTCTGATTGTGGTGGCTAAAAGGAAAATCCTAGATTTCATAAAAGAAAATCTCAAACTGTTTAAAGGTAAAAAAAAAAATCCTTGCCCCAAATGGGAGCAGGAAGTGTTGGATAAGTTCACCTATAGTTCGGTAAGATCAAAATCCCTGGTAAGAATGTTTACTAGATTAGACATATGGGAAATACGATCAAGATAAATTTTGATGGGGCTTCAAAGGGGAATCTTGGTCAAGCTGGGGGAGGGGGTATCTTAAGGAATATGAGGGTGATTGGTTGTTCGTCTATGCGGGTCCCTTGGGAAAGTAGACTAATAACATGGCTGAAGCTAGATCCCTCCTATGGGGTATTTTGGTTGCTAAGGAAAAAGGCCTTAAGGACATCCAGATTGAAGGTGACTCCTTAATTATTATAAATGCTCTCCTCATTAGGATTAAGATCAATTGGTTGTTAAAAAACATCATTCAATATATCAAGGAATTGCTAAAGTATTTTGATAAGATATCTATCAATCATACCTTGAGGCAGGGAAATAAATGTGCGGACAAGATGGCCAATGTGGGAGTCCTTAGTAATGAGTACAAAATTTGGTGCAAAGGAGAGAGATTACCCTGTAATATTAATGATGAAATCATTAAGGATAGAAGGCACTAGGATAAATGATGCCAGCAAGAGCGGGGGAAAGTATTCCAGGTACCATGCTAGCTTTTACAAAAATCATTGTTTCTATTTGACCTTTGATAGAGTGAACAACTTGTTGGTTGTGGAAAGATCTTACTGGGATGGAAACTTTGGCAACATACAGATGGGTGGAGACAAGATTCAAGTGGAACCCAACAGTCAAAACATGGAGGAGAGTAACCAAGATCTTTGGAACAATCTTAAAGTTGGAGGATTTAGCAATTATATTGCTAGATTACATGGTCAGAAGACATCTCTTTCAAATGACTTCAGCAATGCCTAGAAAGAGGGGGTTTTTACTATCTGCAGTGTGGAGGTTGAGGTCTCGGAGTCTAATATTTCCACGGTGATTGATATGAAGATGAAAGAGTTAAAGATATACAAGGATAGAACCCGTAGAGAACTTGAGATTGATCGATTTTTCGTTGGCAAGGAGAAATGTTACTTCTTCACGGATGGCATTACATGTTCATGCATTCTTGGGGTCTGGAAGGATGTTTGCCTTCAAGTTATGAAATATATTACACTGGAGGGTAAGTAGAGAAAAATCTATACCCATCACATGACCTTCCTCAACATGTTTTGTCACAATTTTATGGCTAGTATTCCATTTTTTCTTGCCACCTCTCTTTCAAATTTGTCGATGGCTTTCAAGAATGAGAAAGCTGAGTTACCCCTCCATGAGGGCCTGATTCTTCTTCTGGTTGAGAATGGAAAGTTGGTTCTAGATTATCCTTTGACAACAATCCTAGAGGAGCAAGCCGAGGAAGATGATTTTACTCTTGTGGAGTGTCTACCTAAAATTAAAGTGGGTAAGGGTATCCTCTAGGGGAATGAGAAAGATAAAGAAAAAAATTAGGGTAGTGTTGGGGAAGCTAGAACTTCGAGGAAGAATGAATTTGTGGGAAACCCCAATGTATTTGAAGAATGGAGCAGGAAGATGTTGTATTTATAAGGGGTCCTAAAAGCCATGGAGGACACGAATGAGGGGAAAAGGGAGTCCATTATGAACATCATCAAAATTTCAAAGAAGATGGTCGTGGATCAGGTCTAGATAAATCACATAATGAAGAAGCTGGAGATTCAGGTTAAATTTATGCTTGACATAGTGGAGGGGATTAAAGGGGAAAAGAAAAGGAGGAGATTCAACCTTCACATAAGTAGCTCGGAGGAGGAGTAGGTGATGGATGGTTTTGGAATCTAGGACGGCTGCTGCTGGCCTGGGGCCTTCGGTGGTTTTTTTTGTTTGTTGATGAGGTTTTTTGTTCTTTGAACTGTGTGTAGATTGCTGGTGAACTGTGGTGTCCTGTTGCTTTTTGGTCTTTTTTTCCTCTCTAGGGTCCAGATCTTGTAATGTAAGAGTTAAGCCTATTTAACTCATATTTCTGAGACCCCTTTCTGGTTTTTTTTTCCTTTTTTTTTTCTGGTTGCGTTCCTCTCTTTTGTTCTGGTCCTTGGGAGCCGATCCCTATTTTTTGCCTAATCTAATAAAAAAGAAAATATTATTCAATAATAAACATTCGTATTAAAAAATAAAAATATACATACTTATATTCTGATATGATATTTTCTTTCCAGAATAAAAATGTACATTCATTCTTCTTTATTCAATATCAACTAGTTCAATCTGAAACATATATTTTGGTTCACAACACTGTTGTCTAATCTTTTGCTACAATTTTCAATCACAATTTTGATGTTATATGTAGTCCCCATATTTGAATTATTGATCTCTCTCCTCTCTACAAGATAATTCCATACTACCATTACCCGTTCATAAGGAAATGTATCCACATCATATCGTGAAACATATAATCTCAAGCAAGTCTCAAGATTTTAATCCATTCTGTTTTGATATTTTGATTTTATAAATGACAGTGCACTGAAAACTCTTTCATCTTCAACTGAGCCCAATATCATTGTTTGACATAACTCATACAATCAAAAATATTCACTAATAATTTCACGAAGGATGGTACTAGTATACCATTTTATCCATAGAAGTGTAATTTCTCCTTTCTATTGGCTCACTCAATAATTCCTTTTAAAGAAAACCATTAATTTGACATCCATTACATTCAAATGATTGTACAAAATTCTTAATAATAGTACCCATGTGTCTTTTAAATGAATCAACTATAGCTCTTCCTCCTACAGGATTCCAAAAGTTGGGATTGACCACTCCCATCACCTCAAGAATCTCACCTTTTTTAAAACAATCTCTGATCTCATTGGATAAGCATTGTGAAATTTTCTATAAAAAAATTATTTTTTCAGATATGAGATTATCATATAAATTACGTGTAACAGAAACTTCTTCAAGTTCTGATTCAACAATATCCACATGGTTTTCAAATGTGTGCATTTGAATCTCCTTCCCATTAACAAAGATACAAATATGGCCACATATATTGAATCTGAAGTAGCTGTCATGATCCATTAAATCTGTTAGAGTTTTCTAGTTACTAAATACATGTCCTTGAAATATTTCATCAGAATTGTATTACATATCTAGAGTCAGACACACCCTTTTCCCAAACCTAATGAATTCTACTATATATATATATATATATATATATATATATATATATATATATATATATATATATATATATATATATATCATTATAAAGAAATCTTTGTTATGTAATTCATTTCATGCAACATTGGAAGAATCCCACAAAGTATAAACAATGTTTCCAAATCTGTAAGGTAGTAAAGAAAATATTTTTCACTGTCAACTTGCCTATGGTTCTTAAACATGAAACCGATTAATGATGGATATTCCTCAAAAACTCTGTGCGCAGGCTTATACATAGAAATACATCTTATATCAACATATTTAATAAGTTTCTTACCATATGTGACCCCAAATGAAAACTTCTAAAACTATATAAATCTCTTTGGGCTGCTTGACATATAGGCATGAAGTTCATGGATAAGCTCTTAAACTTTTTCAACTCATTCAAATGTGTTTACTATCTTATATGCAAGAGTCATCTTGTGAGCCATGTAATGAATAGGAATTATGTAAGGAGAAACAAATGTTGTGAGATGTACACATAGACCATTTCTATGACCCTACATCACTGATGTAGAATCAACACTAATGCAAATAAACTTTGTAGCTATAGAATAACTATACATTCTTATTATGTCTTTCAAACTAGATATAATAACCAATTTGTGAATATTTTCAGCATTGCAATTTTCTTGCATTTTATGAATAGATAACAAATGAGGTGTCCTTGTGTGGTTTTGAAAAGTATATACATGCATACACACCCAAGAATTGTTGTTAACAGTTATAAGCTCTTCAATGGAAAGGGAGATGAAACTTGCATTCTTGATGGTTTCTTTCAGATCTTCTTGTTTGACCATCACAAGACATCTCGCCATCTCCCAAGCATTGCTCTTTGAAAAATGTGAATGTGGAAGGTTTTTGGAAACCCATTGAACTTGAAAATTTTCTTATATTCTAAAAAATATGAAATTAGTCTGCCCATTTTAAGAATAAAGAATATGGTTGAAAATTGTGAAGTTTTTGTCTTCAGATTTTCATTTGCAGCTTTTCCAAAATTTACATTAATGGTTCCTCCTTTCTCCTAATTTTTTTAAGACTGTTTCATCTTACTATCATAATCCTCCTTATATCTTACATGGATGCACTCTTTTATAGTTTTCATCTACGATTTTTTGTTATTTTTCCATCATTTTCACTGACTGTGTAATATAGTTTTCCACAATGTTTCTCAATAATGTCCAATTTAAGCCACATTATATGTTCTTTACCTAATTTCCAAGTACAAATAGTAAATCTACATTATTTAGGAGTATCACTACCATTATTTGGTTCTACAGGTTCAATGAATGGGTATTTTACAGTCCAATCTACCTGAAAAATACCTTCCAATTATCCAAGATGTTTTCTTCTTTCTCCCAGACTTATTTTGTTGAAGGGTTGTTTCATTATCATCACTTTTTTGAAGGGTTGTATCATTATCATCTTCTACTAGAATATTTTCATTTGGACATTCATGTATTGAATGCGTTTGGCATTTGAGACAATCTTCGAGCTCTGACATGTCTGGGTCAATTATATCTTTATCTACTAAAATAATATTTTCTTTAGGGTTTATGTTTTGGTATACTGTTTCATGTTGAAGATAATCAACAGTAGGGGTTTCTGTATTAAAAAATGAATTTTTTATTGTTACAAAGATATTAAAAAAAAACATTAAGCTGACGAAAAAAAGGAAAAAGGTTATGATAATTTGTTACAACTTACCAGTACACGTGTTAATGTTTCCAATGGAAATAACTTGGGTCTTCATTCTTTTTGGCTGGCTGAAAAAATATAATATGCTACCTTTTATTTTTAGTTTATCTAAATTTTGTTGATTGTTCAAAGAAGCCATTCTATTATCCATCATAATTTTAAAATAGATCACTTAATCAAAATCTGAATAGTTCTAAAATTTGTAAACAAAAAAATGTAGAGTGAGCACTATGCTACCGATCGGTAAGATACTACATGTTACCTATCGATACCATACAATATGTTATTGGCCGGTAGCATGTAGTATGCTACCAAATGGTTGCATACACCATGTTGATCACCAATAGAGTGTTGAATGCCATTGTCTAATAGCATAAACTATGCTACCAATGGGTAGCATAAATTTTTCTACCGGTCGACAACATACAATATGCTACCGGTCGGTGGCATACACTATACTACTAATAAGTAGCATGTTGTCTACTACCGGTTGGTAGCATATTGTATGTTGCAAGATGGAAGCATGCAGGATGCTACTGGCTGGTAGCATACTTCATGCTACCAATCATCAACATGAAGATGTCAAACAATATGCTACCAGTCGGTAGCATACTGGATGATGCCAAATGGTAACATGCAGTATGATATTGGCCGGTAGCATACCTCATACTACCAAACACCAACATGCAGATGCCGGAAAGTATGCTACAACCTACCAAACAAACTAAAGTACCTTAAAAGAAGAAAGGAAATATCTGGTGACCGATCCTCGAAAGCAAAAAGGAAATATTTGATAATCACAAGTTTACGGAAGGGGAAGTTCCAAAGTTGGATGTTTGGAACTATGAATAATGAATTATAAATACTTAAATAGTGTATATATATAAGGCGAATATGGCATATTTTAATTTTGTTATAAGGGAAATTTGAATTATAACAGTCAGTTGTCGGTGGAAACTCCTTCGTGAACCAACCCCTAAAATCAACTTGTATCCAAAAAACATTTCGCGACCTAATCCCAATTCCTACCCAAAAAAATTGCCAATTTTAAATTTTGAAAACTGGAATATTCATGAATTAATTAATATTCTCCCCTAAATTTTTCCCTGATTTAGCATGAAGCATTATAAGACACCCCTATACACACTCCATAGTTTGGTTAGCCATAAATTTACCTATTTAGCTCATACCTATATCATTTACCTCAACATTCACCATTAGTCCTCAAGATTAATTTTGGTGAAATTTTGGAATTTGCCTCCATGAGCTAAACTAAGTTTTTCCATTGTTAGGTTGTGGAGACTATTTTCATGTGTGAAACTATTAAATATTGTACACTAAGAGTATTGTACACTTTCAACAAGTGTCTCATCAGGGTTTGGGGCTAGGCCAGGCCCCGAGAGGGGGTCCAGGAGTGACAGTCACCCGGTAGCGAGGATTCGGGGGCACAGCCCCCAAGAAAAAAAAATTGGCCTAAAAAAAATGTGCCCAATATACCGAGAAATGTTTTTTTTTCATATGGGCATGTTGATCAAAGAACACTTGATAGAAAGCATGCAAGAATTTAATGCGGGAAAGCAATTCATATTCAAAGGCATGAATGGATAGAGAGAACACGCGCATGGGGTAGAAGTTCATCTTTCCGGACTTAGCCATTTTCGCTCATGAAGGTCTATTTTTAGAGATGGTGTGCAGAGCACACAAACGAGGTAGAGACGTGCGCACCATGCATTGGTTATTTTTTGAGGATCAGATACAAAGCACTTTACATGGACATAGGCTGGAAATAGATCTACTACTGTCAGTTAACTACCAGTAGTCTATTATTAGCACACTTGCATGTGTGGCTAGTTTTGTAATGGCGCATGGCTAATAATAGAATACAACCTATTTTGGGAATAGATAAGTGGTGAAGGGAAAGTACCCACCCTTATATATGTAGATAATTGTGTAGTAGAGATATAGAGAGAGGTATGATGGTGAATACACACACATATAGATAAGTGCATACATAGAGAGATTATGTTGTTACGCGCATACTATTGTTATTGTAATGAAGCTTTTGTATACTTATGATATTTAATATAATGAAGGATATTGGCTGAATCTAAGTATTAGTTCTGTGTGTATCTAAATCTAGTATCTTTTTTATCTCATCATGGTTAATACTTAATTCTATTCTCCCTTAGGTATAGATCTGGTATGCTTTGTACAATTATGTGTTAGTAATGGAACTATATGTGTTAATTCTTCATCACGTTAGCATCCTGTAGCAACAACCATAAAGAGGGACCTGGTACCTTTGTACGCTTCGAGTGAGCACTCAGTCTAAGTTGAGTGATGTGCCAGCATGACTAGGGTTTATTGGATTTGTATCATTGAATTCTAGGTTGCATCATTAGTTCTGTTGTCGGGACCTCTTTTTCAATTAGTTTTAGGATGGTTGACCTTAGCAAGTGTTGAAGAATGGATACGTGATCTGGAAGAAGAATACACATGATGATTCAGCATTGGATCTAAGTTTAACGCACACATGTGGGTGGAATAGAATCTATATGATAGTTTATATGAGATATTTTTTGTTATCTTTCCAGTAGAATTGTACAAGTGGCTGATTACTTATGCATCTAAGTAGAATTGGAGGTATCACACACTTGTTTGGATGCAGGAATAATTCTAGGCCCTTTATGATGCTGATCTAATTTGTAATCATGATGTGGATACGTGGTTTTGTGATGTCTTGAATAGTTATATCTTGGAATACTCAATTTCCACTTATTCATGTGTAGAAGTAGTTGAATTCCAGTTTTTATGATATCTAAGGGGAGCTTACCTACAAGGCATTCCTCTAGTGATCAAGATCCTGATGGTAACCTTAAATATGGAGAGTAAACCGATGGCTAACTAAACCTCACCACACATAGGGGCAGGATCAAGTTTGATTGAAGATGGCAGACCTAGTGGTAGAAAGGAAGAGAGAGGAAAGGAAGCTTAAGTATAATGAGGCGTGTGAGAGGGAGATAAAGAAGTAGCGTAACGTTGCAAAAAGTATGGCATTGAGGAGAGAGATGGATTGTGAAGGATTTGAAGCTCAAGTAGAAGATGTGGAGCTAGAGCATCAGGAACTCCCCCATCTAGGAAAGCATAACAAGGATCCCCCCTCGGCCTCATGTAGAAGCACACCAACAGAGACTACCTGTTCCATAGGTGTGCTTCTGAATCCACCTAGTAACCTCACCCTTGTGTTTGGTTTTTCAGCATCTAGTACAACAAGAAGTCAACAATCTAGTTCAAGTAGTGGGAGACTAGGAGTGATTCTTATAAGAGGCACAGTGATGGCAACAAAAATGGCTTCATTGTTATACAGGAGTACCTTTTTGGGTTTATCATTAGCATAGATTATAAGAGCACCAATTTGTGGATTAACTTCTGTGAGTAGTAATGCTTCACAGACTGTCAAGGTATAGTTCAGTTCTACTATTGAGACACAGGGAAGTACATCTTCTAGTCCGACACCAGCTACAGGTTCAGGATCAGGAGGCATAGGAAGCTCTGGTTCAGGTAGATCTAGTGGTTCTGGAGGTAGGGGAAACACATGAGGTTTTGGAATAGGTGGGCAAGGTCCGCACCAACCCTAGAATATTTACATGGAAATTTTTCTTCATCTCCTAGAGTATACGAGCATAGAAGATGTTGCGGAACATGTGCATATGTGTGAAATATTTTGGCACACAAAAGGAATCACATCTTCTGATCATAGGGCAAGCCAATTTGCTACTACGTTACAATGGCACGCACACAGCTTGTACATAAATTTTGACCCTAATTAGACTTATGTAGATTATACAGCTTTAAACGATGCATTCCTTAAAGAGTTTCATATCCCCAAGTTTGAGTAGAAGAGTATAAGTGCGCTCAAATATATTAAACAAGGCACCACTGAAAGTGTTAGAGAGTATGATGCATAGTTTAAAACATTGTTATCAAAGCTTTCATATGATGTACATGCAAGCCAGCATGCACAATGGTTTTTTGGGGGCTTGATTACCCCTTTTAGGAGGGCATTATCACATTAGACATACACTGATCTATGTGAAGCAATTGAAGCATCCTTGCACACTGAGGTATTTGGAAGCATAGATACTAGGGTGAGCCCATTTTTAGAGGCACAAATAGTAGTAATGGCAAAATAGTTAGAGAAACTATCAGCAAATTCAGCACATGAGATGCGCACAGGGATTTGGTGCATAGATTGTGAAGTAGAAAGTCACACAAAGGATAGTTTCCCTCGTAGAAAAATATGCTCATTTCTGATGGATTGTGAAATATGTCACTTAAACCATGATGTTATTTTTTGCCCATTATTACAATACGCAATAAGGAATAATGTTTCAAGCTACTGTAAAATTTGTAGGTCTATAACTCATGACACAGAGGACTAGTGACTGATTGGATAGATCCATGATGCTATAGATATTGGTGTACAACAGATAGGAGTTTTAGATAACTCTAAGGGAAAGAATGAGCATCAGGAATAGGAGCACAATCATGTGTTCTATGATCAGAATGCGGGCCATTTTGAATGTAGTCGAGGATACTATGGTGGATTTGGAGGACAAGGCTGTGGTGGTGGAAGAAGTGAGTTTTCACGTGGAACATATTATACATGCAAATCTCCTTACCACTATAGGAGCGAATGTCCTCAAAATATTACATGCTATTTCTATGGAAAGAACCATAGCTATGAATATTTTTTGGACTTATACAAGCATCTAAGTAAGCAACATAAACAAGAAAACAAAGTCGCATGGATGGTTAGGATACATCACGTTGTGGACAATCAATGGATGCCCAAGATGGAAGTAAAATTTGAGGCACTACAAGTGAATATCACAACCCGCGATGACACGGAATGTGCCAGGGAAGCATTACATAAGAAGCCTACCCTCACTAAAAATTAGGTTCTTCATGCAAGGTACCCATATCCTACTTATCAAAAGGAGGTTTATCAGGAAACCATGGAAGTTCTAAGGAATCTTCAGGGTGATATTTAGTACTTGAAGGAGCAAAAGAAAGCATTAGAGACAGTCCAAATTGATATAGATGACTTGAGGGAAGTGTGTAAAATGTTGCGCCAAGAAAACATCATGTAGTCATTTTTGTACCCACCAAGAACAAGGGAACCTCATGCGCGCCGGCCTACCACCCATCAGGTGCTGGGCACTCACTTGAGGCACGTGAGAGGGAACCGAGTCTCTCTTTTATGTGAGTTTAGTGGAACACATCATTCATGATCTTGAACTAGTGATTTTAAAGGACATGAAAAATCTATAGAGATCATAATGGCTTCTATACCCTTTCAGTCATATAAAAAGTAAAAGTGCTTAACAGAATTAACAAAACTAGGAACTTGTAAATCCACAAATAGACTTAACATTAAAATAAGGTTCATGATTATATAAGAACAAAAGCATAAAAGAAATATGTAGATAATACAGAGAGAATATCTTAATACAAATATCACGGTAACCTTATCATATTCATTCATAGCATTACTATAGAATATCACAAAAGGGGAGACCGTAGTCATGCGCCATATATAGATCCATACATGAAGACTTTCAAAACAAAATTTACATTCCCCATTCCCTTATTACATCCTTCCTATAATCATCTACTCCTTTTATCCCATAGTTCTCACAGTAATTTTGCAGAGCTCCGCTTCCATCCTTGTGTTCTTTTTTTCTTTTGCTAAGGGTGTGCATATATATAGGCATCTGATCTCCAACAAACTCCTCTGCAACCTCAAATCTGGCCCCAAGTGTTAAGGTGTGGATCACCTCAGGTGCATGCCTCTCCATGTCATGATTCACATTTTGGATCTTCTTATCATAAGGTATATTCCTTCTAGGACACCCTGTTGCTAGGTTGGAACCTTATCCAAAAGGCCGAATACGGATAAGTCCCTAATTGTTCTTTGTGGGCATGCATCCTTGGTTCTCCAAGAACCCTTTCTGAATCCTGCCTTATGCGCCTTAACTTGCACACTTACTCTAGCCATGCGTGCCTACGCACCTTTAAGATTTGGTAGCTACATTAGGGTCCCAACCTTATCCCACACTTCACTTGTTCTCCACCCTCAAGAACCTTTTCAAAGAATGCAATACAAAAAGGAAAGGCCTCACCTTGGAAAATAATAGAGGGAAAGAATAAAGAAATGGGGAAGAGAGAGAATAGAAGGAAAACTACCTAAAGAAGAAGAAGGGGAAAATTCTACCACAGGTCAGCCTCCAGTGTATTCCAAGTGCTGACTTTATCCTGCACCTCTTGCAAAGGTCACCAACCAATGCACTCACCTCATTGAAGGTTAATCCCTCCCCCTTCGTGTTTATGCTATCTACCGCCATTTCCAGCTCCTTAGCTTGATCTTCCAAGGCATCCATCTTCCTCATAATGACTGTGTAGAGCTCTTTAAGCCGGGTTTTGATTGAGACCCAAAGGATCTCAATAGCTTAAGATTTTCTTTCTACTTTGGCTAAAATGTTTTCTCGCTCTGCTCTATTGCCTTTATTCTTTTCCCTGAATTCCTTCAACTTGGCCTTGTCATTGGCAAGCAGCATGCTTATCACCTTGTCCTGATCCACGCAATGGTCGTATGTGACCCCAACAGTTTATGCAACTACTTTTACATCAGCAAGCACCTTGTTGTATTCAGATACAAGTGTGATGACTTTAAACTTTTCAAAAAAAAAAAAAAGTGTATGTAGTGGTAAATGAGCTCAAGGGACGAGCAGTAGGTAGATAAGAAGTGATGTAACACTAAATTCAACAGTAGAAAGGTTGAAGATGCAAGGCATTAAGGGGTTCAGGCTCAGGTTTACCATTAAGTGAAGCTAAACGATAAGCGCCTGATCCATACGTGTGAGTGATTATGTAAGGCCCAATCCAATTAGGAGCAAATTTTCCACGTTTGCTCTTTTCTAGTTTGGTTACATGTTGATTCTCTTTGAGGACAAGATCACCAACCTTAAAGGTACACTCATGAAGTCGCTTATCATAAGCACGCTTGATACATTTTTGATAGATTTGAAGGTGATCGAGAGCTGTAAGACGACGTTCATCAAGAAGCTCCAATTGGCTAACTGCTCTTGGCGGAAATCATCGTTGGTGAGAATATCCTGAAGAGATATCCTGAGGGAGGGTATTTTTATTTCGAGAGGCAAGACAGCCTCGGTACCATATACCAAAGAAAAAGGTGTGGCATTAGTGGAGGTACGAATACTAGTACGATAAGCCCAAAGGGAAAAGGGGATGTGATCATGCCAATTTCTTCCGGACTCATTGACAACTTTCATGAGGATTTTGGTTAGGGTTTTATTAGAGGATTCGGCTTGTCCATTTGCTTGTGGATAGTAGGGTGATGAGAAGCTAAGTTTGATACCAAAGTTGTCACAAAGGTCTTGCAACAACTTATTTTTGAAAGATTTTCCATTATCCGTTATCAGGCGATGAGGAACACCAAAACGACAGATAATGTGGTGGTTAAGGAACTCTACAATTTTTTCTTTTTTAGTTGAAATGAGTGGAATAGCCTCCACCCATTTTGTGTAATATTCGGTTGCTATGATAATCCATCGATGACGTTGCGAAGAGGACAGATGAATCTCACCAATAAGGTCTAAACCCCATTGTGAGAAAGGCCAAAGATCTCGGGCGACCTGTAGCAGGTGGCTAGGAGTATGTTGAAGATTGGCATGTTGTTGACACATACCACAACGCTTAACATATTCGTAGCACTCGTTATTGAGAGTAGGCCAATAATAACCAAGGTGAAGAATTTGTTTGGCCACGGCAAGGCCGCTAAAATGTCCACCACAAATACCGTCATGGACCTGTTGGATGGTATGGGTGATCTCCGCACCGGTGAGACATCGAAGGAGGATGCCATTAAAGCCAGGTTTATAAAGGAGTCCCCCCATAACGACATAACGAGAAACGCGTTTAAGAAATGCGTGTTTCCCGGTACTAGTAAGGTCAGATGGGAGAACAGAGGTTATAAGGTAGTCATGGAATTGGTGATACCAAGTATCCTGTGAATTAGCAGACACAGTATTTATCATACAAACAACCGAGGCTGAATAAGATGGGGCAAAGAGTTGTTGGACCAAGACGAAAATGTCAGAATCAGTTGATGAAGCTAGAATTTGCGAGGCTAAGCAAGCCATAGTATCCGCAAATTTGTTAGTGGAGCGGGGAATGGTTTGGATAGAATAGTGAGTAAATAAGGCTAGAAGTGAATCCACGTAGTGTTTATACTTTTGAAGTTCCTCATTTTTGCATTGGTAGATGCCCATAACTTGATTGACTACCAACTGAGAGTCGCCAAAAATATTGATAGATTTGATACCTAAGTGTAACGCAACTTAGAGACCCAGAACAAGGGCCTCGTATTCCGCTGTATTATTAGTACAAGGGAAATCGAGTCGGAATGAAAGAGGCATAGGCTCAGCGTCGAGAGGAATGAGAACAACGCCGGCTCCTCCACCACGGTGGCATTTGGATCCATCGAAGAAGAGGGTCATTGGATACGACTCCTCCTTGAGGGAAAGAGTAGCGATGAGTTCATCGGAGAATGCAAAATTGGTAAATTGTTACCCAGGTAAAGGGGCTTCCGCAAGTTGGTCTACGATGGTTTGTCCTTTGATTGATTTCTGGTGGACAAACTCAAGGTCAAGGTCGGTGAGGAGCATGAGCCATCGGGCGATGCGTTGGTTTAGATGAGGCTTGGCATACATGTAATGGATGGGGTCCATGTTGGTGATGATGAAAGTTTTGTGATTCAGAAGGTAGTGTTGGAGTTTGGTAGCCACGAATGATAGGGCTAGGAATAAATTTTCTACATGTGTATACCTAGTCTCATAGTCCACCAAAGTACGACTTATATAATAAACGGCTTGTTCTCGATTCTTAGAGTCTCGATGTGCAAGCATGGCCCCTACAGCATGGTCAGTGGCGGAAAGGTAAAGGTAGAAAGGGCGGTCGTCCTGAGGTGGGATAAGCACGGGTGACTGCAAGAGATAAGCTTTGAGAGCTTCAAAGGCTTGGTGGCACTCTTCACTCCATTGAAAGACAATGTCTTTTTTAAAGAGGTGATGAAAAGGTTGACATCGATCCGAGAGTTGAGATATGAAACGTCAGATAGATTGGAGCTTACCTTGTAAACTACGCAATTGTTTGAGATTAGTAGGTGGGGGCATTTCTAGGATAGCTTTGACTTTAGATGGGTCAACCTCAATGCCACGCAAAGAGACGATAAAGCCAAGAAGTTTTCCTGAAAGGACACCAAATACACATTTCTTTGGTTGAAGACGGACAGAATATTGTAACAGGCGATCAAAGATAATGGTTAAAACATCGAGATGTTCACTACGATGTTTAGATTTGCGAAGAAGATCGTCGACGTAATCTTCAAGGATAGTGTGCATAATGTCATGAAAAATGTAGGTCATAGCCTGCTGATAGGTTGCACCAGCATTCTTAAGGCCAAATGGCATTACACGGTAACAAAAGGTTCCCCAAGGAGTTATGAAGGCATTTTTATGTTGATCGGCAGGGGCAACCAAAATTTGGTTATATCCCGAGAATCCATCCATGAGAGAGAGAATCTCATGGCTTGCAGTGAGATCAACAAGTTGGTCAATGCTAGGCAGGGGGAAGTCATCCTTAGGGCAAGCGAGGTTAAGATCCCAGAAATCCGTACATATCCGAAGTCCCCCCGTCGCTTTAGTGACAGGTACGATGTTAGAAATCCATTGAGGATAGTCAATAGGAAAAATGAAGGAAACAGAAAGGAGTCGTTGAAGCTCCTCTTTGACCAAGAGGGCAATGCGTGGATGCATTTTTCTCAATTTCTGTTTAATTGGCTTGGAATTGGGTTTTAGTGTAATGTTATGGACAGCAATGTCAGGATCAATTCCTGGCATGTTAGCGTAGGACCAAGCAAAAGCTTGGTTGCGAGCAAGGAGAAAGGTAGTAAAGGTGACTTGTTCTGATGCGTTAAGGGATTGTCCGATCTTCACAATGTGAGGATCCTCCTCCGTGTGGATGTTGATTTCTATAGTAGACTCGTTCAGCATGGTTTGAGTTTCAGATGGTAAGGCGCGTTGAATATAAGAATCATCCGTGCCAAGGTAAGTGAGGATGGAGTCATCATCCTGGCACTCAACAACATTAATTGAAGGTGAGTCCTCTTCAATCATGTCTGGATATAGAAGGGGAATAGAAGAGGGGTCCTCATTATCATGTTGATAAGTGAGAGGACCTAGGAAGATAGCATTTATGAAAAAAAAAAGTTAGGAGGATAGATTCAAGATCTATCAACTCTGTGGGTGATGATGGTTCGGTAGGGGTGATGTTGTCATCTTCTAGAATGGTTTAAGGTTTTTTCTCTTGGAAATGTGGGTGACACGGTGTTAACGTTCCTTCAAAGAAAACTGACATGAAGGTGTTCCTTCAATGTAAGTGTTCCCAGAAAAATTGAGACCCACTACGATCATTGTGCTTGGTGTGTGAGTTACAGGAAGGGAATGATTGTAAAAGTCAGCCTTGTTCATAAAGACCAAAACCAAAGCCTTTCTAAGCACAGCGAGTCAAGAAGGTGAGGGCGAAACGACCATTTGTCAGGTGTTGAAAATCAGATTGGAAAGGAACCATGCCAAGAGGGGGCTCAGGGGCAATGGAAGATGCGTCGACACCCCCATATGTTAGGTTAGTGCAGCAGTGAGGTGGTCCGTACGGGATTACTTCCCCCACACAACGGTCATAGGTAGGATGTGCATGTACCTATCCGTACTCCTGTGGGGTATGGAAAGAACTAACGTTATATAGGTGATACTCCCCCCAGCGTAAGGCGTTGAAAACATCTACTAAGGGGTTCCTGCGGTTGGGATATTAGCTGTAGGGAAGGGAAGTTGGTTTTTTGCGACAGTGGTTTCATTTGAAGGTGTAGGTGCGGTTGAGGTAGATGGTTGAGGCACATTTGAAGAGGATGGTTGGGTTGAATGAATGGGTGTCTTGATTGGTACAAAGCACATCATTAGGGTGGTAAGTCATATTGCAAAGTTTTAAAGGGGGGAGGATCTTTTTATGTGTAGGACTTCCCCTCGTATCAAATTTTATGCATCTATGTAAGGTTGAGGGGAACGCATCCCATAGCCCGATCCAAGGGCGACCTAGCAATATATTGTATTGGAACTCTCCTCAAGGAACATAGAAGAGTTTTCCTTTTTTTTTTTTTTTTTTTTTTTTTCGGGTAAAAGTTAACGTGGTCCCTACACGAATGTTTAAGGATCACGGTGCCTGAGTAGAGGTATATGCATCATTGAAATTTGACCGCAATCATGGATGGGATTTGGTACCACTGTAGCTAGAAGGGAATAGGCTAGCGCCCCCGTCAATCATAACACGACGTACCCGAATGTCCCACTATGTAAGCGGAGATGAAAAGGCAGGGTCAGGATCTTCTGTACAAAGTCAACAATTTCATCTTCAGAGAAACTGACTGCCGCAGCTTGTTGTACAGAGACAGAAGTGGTTGGGGCAGTGGGTTGTTTGGTGAGAGAAGCAACGTGATTGGGTGTTAGAATGGGAGGCAACAGGTAGGTTTCATTAGGTAAGACCTCAATCCCTTGAAGAATTTCAACGAGAGCTTGTCGATGAGATTCAGAAGTCTGAATGAGATCATATAGTGTCATTTTTACGGGTGATTGGTGAAGCTGTTTGATCATGGCTCGATGGGAAACTCCATTAGAGACGGGCTAAGTGGGTCCACGAATAACCACTTTGGGTGGTGGTGCAATCGGGATGCTGGGACGGAGAAAGAGAGGACGGCATGTGTGCTTTCTTTTGCTTTCTCGTTGTTTTCTGCGCTCGAGTAGCAACACTAATCATATTAATCTCGTAGACCTGAGATGAAGAAGATGGTTGGGATAAATCATGGTCTTCAAGAGGTGGGGGGTTGTAATAATGATAGATCTTGGTGAGGCGGGGACAGATGGTATAGGAGAGGGAATTGAAGCTAAAGGTCTCTCCCTTCGTAAGTTGTCTTTCTTAACCTTTCTATCTGGAGAGAGGTGACTGACGAAGGATGGTTTTTTAAAGCTTTGCATCCCTCCACATCCATGAGTGATTTAAATACTTATTACATATGTGATTACGCGTCTTCCAATGCATCTTAATCACTTATCCACCCCAAATTTATTCTACCCATGCATTGCATCCATTTTTAATCTTCCCTAAGCGGGATATTTCCCCGTAGTCGGGATAAGTCTTATCTTTCTCAAATCGATCAATTTGGCCATCTAGGGAGTCTTCTCCGCGATCGGCGTTGACCCATATGGTCGGCGCCGATTTTCTAGGAGCGGCGCCGATTATAAAAGCAAGCACAGAGCTCAGTTCTAACAACCGAAGAGACTACGGAAGAGAACAGAAGAGATTACGAACGAGCGAAAAAAGCGAACAGAAGAGCGAAAGATACAGGTTGAGAGAAAGAGAGATCTTCTTAGCATCAATTGTATCAAATTAGGGCAGATCCTGTCCAAATCAATCCCTGAGAGGAGCACCGTTACTTTGTCCCTGTCATATCAGCGTCGCATCACCATCTATCATCTGGTGACCTTGTTCCAGTGTCTCGCCAACTTCGACACATCCAGCAGACCACATTCACCTTCCAATCCTCCAATCCTATCGCATAGTCCTTGATTGTTCAGTCTGCCTTCAGTTGACACTGATCTTGTCCAGTCGACGCCGATCAGTCCCAGTTGACGCCGATCACATCAGTCGCCGCCGATTAGACCCAGTCGACGCCGATTTCTCTGCAGACAGGTAAAAGGTCACAGGTAACACAAATCCAGTATTATTTCCCTGTTCCCTGTTTTCTGTACTTTCTGTCTGCTGTTCAGTTTCTGTTTTATTACTGCAATCAGAAAATCTAGTCTTTATTTACATCCTTTATCATGTATGCTCCTTTTCTTTATTGAAAACGTGGACTGACATCCGCCAAGGAAGCTCATCGCTTCCCGGACCCGCTTCTCGGGCAGTCCACCCATATATCTTCTAACGCCATCTTTTTCTGTCAAGCATCGGTGTTTTGCAGGTTACTCGGATCTATTGTGCAAATTGCTCGTGTGCGCCCGTCTTGTCTACATCGGCTTCCTCATCCGTCTACATCTTCATCAGGTATCAATTTCATTGAGGTTTTTCAGGGTTCTTGTGTTTAGTTTGGTGCATTAACTTGGACAGGTAACAAACGCGAAATTCTTGATCTACACCACTAGTAAGACCTCTTAACATATGATATGCCCCAATAATGTTCCAAAAGGAGTTACAAAGACACATTTCTTGATGTTGAGGGAAATCCTCAACTACCGACATCTTTCAAACATCAATCTCAAGTTATCGCAATGGTCCCTGACCAATCCATACACTGTCCAATCATCCAAATATACTTGAAGGAACTTGTGGATGAAGTCCTAAAATGCTTGTACCACTATGCATGAAAAATACAGCGGGCACATTCCTCAATCTGAAGGGCATGACTCTGTATGCAAATCTTCCCCACTTGGTGGAAAAAGTTGTCTTTTCTTGGTCTTCCTTGGCAATCCTTACTTGATGGTATCCCAAGAATCCATCCATGAAGGAATAGACCTCGCGCCCAGCAACTCCTTCCAAAATCTCTTTAGTGAAGGGGTTGGGAAAAGGATCTATGATACAAACAGCGTTCAACTCCCTGTAATCCACACATATCCAAATCTAACCATCCTTCTTTATGTTGATCGCCATTAGAATTATCCATTCTGATTCCTCCACAGCCTCAATGATACCAGATGTTATCATTTTGTCTAGCTCTTCTTTAACCCTTATGCGCATGTTGGGATTCATCCTGTAAGGCCTCTTCTTGACCGGACACACACCATCTTTCAACTTTATCCTCATTTCCCCCTATGAATGGTGGATGCCTTTTAACTCATGGTATCTGCGCAGGAATAATTCCTAAAATTCACGCAAGAGATCGATGATCTTTGATACTTCCTTGTCTGACCAGTAGTCCCCAATGATAGCTTCCTTGGGCTTCTTCACTGAGCCGATGTTAACTTTCTTGATTTTTATTGGTTCATGATACACAAATGCACATGCATCCACACTGTTAATTACATCACGTGTCCCAACCGAATGTTCAACATTCAAGCTCTCCATCTCCTCTCCGTCAATAACGTATACCATCTTTCCTTTGTCCTTCTCATCACATGTGTGCTGAATTGTATGTCTTATGGTTCCTTCTCTTCAAACCGCACTTCCAAGCTAGGTCCACCAAGTAATTCTACTAAACTATCTTCTGTCATGGTACAATCCCCCAAAGTGACATGCTTGACATCCTGTAACACCTCATCAACTGGTTGTTTAGTACTTCGATACTCAAATGTGTGAATCAGGTCAGCCGCTAATTCTTGCCAATTTCCCATCTGGAGGTGAGTTTCAGAATGGATGTAGCAAGCGCGCGCACAACCTTGTAGTGTCGAATACAGCTTGTGCACCCAAAGGGAGGGTGGTAAAGCTTCCGTGCCTTCTCCCCAGACCCTCTCACATGCCTAGATGTGGGAAGAGGTGGGTTCATTTCCATTGTAATCCTTGATAGTAGTGGGTATATTTCTCTTCTAGAATCAGACAGTGAGTGCAATTCTAACTTCATGCTATTCCAACAAGTTTTCTCTATGTGCGGCCCACCACCTTGCTATTGTTCCTATCAAAACATAACCCAACATACCTCGTCAATCATCCTCCCTCCATTGAGCTTCCATTTTTCTCAGAAATACCTCAGGGTATGCATCCCCAGAATACTTTGTTATTGCCTTTCCTCCTAGGTTCCAAATTATATGCGTCATGGTTACCCTAGTCACCGATCCTTTCATATGTCACCTAATCATTTCATATGTCCCATGCACCCAATTATCGCATGTTATACTAGTAGTATCACTGGCAGATTGAGCATCATCAAACTAGATGACTCCTTATGTAGGGTAAATGGTCTCTGGATCTCTTATGGAGCGCACATATATTTTGTCCAAAAAATCCTCTTCAAGGGGTTCAGTATAGGGTGTGGACTTTCCATCAGAAAGTAGTATAATCACCCTCTCTTCCTTGATTTCAAAGCTTATGTACCCCTTGTTAAATCGGAGATTTGCATTATTCTTATAGTACCATGGGCGCCCAAGTAACGCTAGGAAATTATCTTCCTCGACAAGTGCCAAGACTTCAAAATCCCCAATGAACTTAGTCCCCTAAATGGTAATGGTCGCATCCTTCAAGACACCTATGGGCATTGCCTTTGTCTTATTTTCCATATACAACAAATTTGAAGATGGTTGTAATGCAGGTCTTCCCATTTGATGTCAGACATCTAGAGTGAGAACATTAACCTCTGTGCCTATGTGAATGAGGATGTTGCTAAGTATCCATCCATCCACTACTATGTTTAAGGTGATCTCTTTGTCATAATCAAGGTTGTGAGGTGGGAGTTTTGCATGCAAGATCTACCTTTCGTGTTCTTCCCTGGCGCGTGGTACCTTTTCTCTCAACCATGCTCCTAGCAGGGGAATAACATTCTCTTGCCTCAGTATTTTACACACCTCATTAACCTTGTCCAAGTCATTCTTTGGTGCTTCTACTGGTCTTCTTTGCTCATCTTTTCTAGTTTTCTCTTTTAAGCATTGGATCTCCCCTTGTAAACTTTGAATTACGTCCATGGTTTCCTGGTAGATTTCTTTCTAGTGAGCCAGGTTTTGATACTTCTCATGTACTACTTCTTCCCTTGAAACCAGAGCTCTCTACTTAGGTGCTTCCTTTGCACATGTGGACTCCACCCTTGTTGTTACCATAACAGGATCTAGTTCTGATTCACGTATTACTCACGGGAGCCATTACACATCAGCCTTCTCAATACTCACCATGGCAGCACCCTTATCCTTCTGGTGCTACTGACTCATATGTTCATATAACTCCGAGCACTCTTTGTACTTATGTTTTTTCCACACTAGGAGCATTATAGAAGATCTGGACATTCATACTTATAATGGTATGTGGCTCCACAATTAAAGCATGTTCCACGTGGGAACTCACTTCTTCCCCCACAGTTACCACGGCCATGCAATCCTCCGTAAAATCCCCTCTCGTGCGCACCTCCATCTTTGTGTTCTTCATACTGATGCTCATCTCCTTTAGAACTACTGGCAATGCCAATCTGGCACACACCAAGATCCATTGCCTCATGAATCTGGTCAATCAATCTACAATCCTTAGTGTTATGTGTGGTTGAGGTACATATCTTGCAATAATAAGATACATTTTTACAGATCACCCGCTATAAATGGGGACACCTACTTACATCATGGTCCCCATGACATATTTCACAATTTATTGCTACAGTACGTACCACCTTCCGAGTACATATCCCGCCATTATCCTTTGTGTGCCCTTCTACGTCACAATCTTTGCACCACATCCCACCACAAGTCTAGGGAACCATGTTGGTAGATAATTTCTCTAACTGCTTAGCCATGGCAGTGATTTGAGCATCTAGAAATGGGTTAACACCAATGTTAACACTACGAACTACCTCAGCATGTAAAGTAGTTTCCAACGCTTCGCGCATGTCTGTGAATGTTTTATGAGACAAAGCCCTCCTAAAGGGTGTGATCAACCCTCTGAAAAACCACTGAGAATGTTGTGAAGGGTGGATATAATAAGACAGTTTATAAAATAAAGTTTTAAAGTGCACATCATATTCCCGCATGCTCTCTACCATTCCCTATTGGATTTCCTTGAGAGATCTGATGATCTTCTGTTCAAACTCAGGTATGTGGAATTTCACCAAGAATGCATTTTTAGTGTGGTATAATCAACAACAGTCTAATGAGGGTCATACTTTCTATACCAACTATGCACACATCCTTACAAGGTTGTTGCAAATTGACTAGCCTTTTGATCCTGGGTCGTGATCCCCTTCGCATGCCATCGTAGCTCACACTTATGCACATGCTATGTGGCATCTTCTATCCCACTATAATCTGGTAAGTGTAGAGGCATCTTGAAAAATACTTGAGGAGGTGGCTGAGGCCCTTGTCCTCCTAACCCAGTCCCTCGATTTCCTCTGGTTTTTTATCCTCCACCAGACCCACTAGATCCTGAGCCACTAGCTCCACCACTTACACCCCTAGATCCTCTTGTGTTAGGTACAGGGCCTGTGTTTGTCGTCCCAAACATTCCCATCATCCCACTGAATAGCACAATGATAGTTTGTGAATTAGTGCCACTCACAATCATATTTCCCCCACCACTTCCTGACGTGCTCCCAAAACCACCTGTATATGTGCCTTGTCTAAACATTCCACCAAATACTGGAATAGTGTGTGAAGCCATAGAAGTTCCAAATGAGAAGTTATATCTTCTAGGTGCCGATTGATTGCTTCCACTGATATCAAATGGATCAACTATACTTGTCCCTTGTTCAAAAAAACCAAGCACCAAGGTTCGATCACTAGGTGGGGTTAGATGTGTGCTAACAACTCTTCTTTCTCCATGTGAAGGGCTCTCATCAGAAGCCAAGGGGTTCTCTCTTCCACACTTGCCAAGATGGGGTAGCACAAACTATTCAGGCTCCACATCCTCCATGTGAACCTCTTCTCCCACAAATGTCTGCCTCTATGGATCCATCATAAATGTAACCTCACGCATCTCGCAATCTCCCTCTCACGCACTTCACCATACTTGAGCCATCTCTCCTCCCTTTCCTTTTCAATCGTTATATCAGCCATCTTTCCCCAACTTGGCTTCCTTGCCAAGCACTCAGAGTGGTTTAGCCGAACATTTGGAATGCCTCTAAATTCATGGTTACCATAAATATTTTGATTTCCAGGGGGATAGCCCACAAAAATGATCCTCTTGGCTCCCACAAAAATTCAAACTCAGCAACTTCCAGACAAGAATACGTGGAAATTGAGTATTCCAAAGTGTAGCTAGCCAATACTCCCTTCCACCAACGATCTATAGCACATCTCCACGTTAGATCAACATCTTGTAAGTTCTAGTATGTTTATTGGGTTCAAGGGCATGATTTATAATACCACCTCGTTCTAGATGCATATGCTGAGAGACACTCAAACAACTCTACTAGGAAACAACAGAAGAAGGTTTCGTACAACTCATGATAGAGAGTGTCTTCCACATATCTTCACGTATCAAACTTAGGTCCAGTACTGAATCTCTAAGAAAACTCGTCCTCCGTTCTTTTAAACCAATTTTCAAAACCTTCAAGTTTTAAGCACTCCGTCATCACTTTTTGCACAAACCATGATGTATGTCATGTTCCACTATAACTTCAAAAAGAGGGTCCCAGAAACGGAACCAAGATGTAGTCATTTCTGCACCCACCAAGAACAAGGGAGCCTCATGCGAGCCAACCTACCACCCAGCAAGAGCTAGGCGCTCACCCGAGGCATGCGAGAGGGAGCCGAGTCTCTCTTTTATGTGAGTTTAGTGGAAGGCATCATTCCTAATCTTGAACTAGTGATTTTAAAGGACATGAAAAAGCTATAGAGCTCAGAACGGCTTCTATACCCTTTCAGGTATATCAAAAGTAAAAGCACTTAATAGAATTAACAGAACTAGGAAGTTGTAAATCCATAAATAGACTTAACATTCAAATAAGGTTCATGATTTTACAAGAACAAAAGCATAAAAGAAATATGCAGATAATACAGAGAAAATATCTTAATACAAATATCATGGTAACCTTATCATATTCATTCATAGCATTACTATAGAATATCACAAAAGGGGAGACCATAGTCATGCATCATATCTGGATCCATACATGAAGACTTTCAAAACAAAATGTACATTCCCCATTCCCTTATTACATCCTTCCTATAATCATCTACCCATTTTATCCCATAGTTCTCACAGTAATTATGCAGAGCTCTGCTTCCATCCTTGTGTTCTTTTTTTCTTTTGCTAAGGGCATGCATATATATAGGCATCTGATCTCCAACAAACTCCTCTATAACCTCAGATCTGGCCCCAAGTGTCAAGGTGTGGATTGCCTCAAGTGAATGCCTCTCCATGTCATGATTCACTTTTTGGATCTTCTTATCAAAAGGTATATTCCTTCCAGGACACCATGTTGTCAGGCTAGAACCTTATCCAAATGGAACACGTTCTTCATATGTTCTGTCCAAAAGGCTAAAAATGGCTAAGTCCCAAATTATGCTTTGTAGGCGTGCATCCTTGGTTCTCTAAGAACACTTTTTGAATCTTTCCTTGCACGCCTTAACTTGCATGCTTCCTCTGGCCATGCAAGTGTCAAGGTGTGGATTGCCTCAGGTGCATGCCTCTCCATGTCATGATTCACTTTTTGGATCTTCTTATCAAAAGGTATATTCCTTCCAGGACACCATGTTGTCAGGCTAGAACCTTATCCAAATGGAACACGTTCTTCATGTGTTCTGTCCAAAAGGCTGAAAACGGCTAAGTCCCAAATTATGCTTTGTGGGCGTGCATCCTTAGTTCTCCAAGAATGCTTTTTGAATATTTCTTTGCACGCCTTAACTTGCATGCTTCCTCTGGCCATGCGCACCTACTCGCCTTTAAGATTTGGTAGCTACATTAGGGTCCCAACACATCATTCCACTTTTATGGAATTTGTTAAAAGGAAACACTCTGTGCACAACTACTGAGAACAGATGGCAAATCCTACATGCAAATATTTGTCCTCATAGCCTAGATTATGACAAGGAAATCACTTTGAATGTTGTTGTGAATAGGTGGCTATTGAGTAATAAACTGATTGATACAGGCGCGGAGGTCAATGTTCTTACCTTGGATGCATGGGTATAAATGACAATACTCCCACTGTAGCCATCCTTTAATGTATTATTCATGGCTAATCGGACTAAGGCCACTCCCATAGAAGTTTTAAAAGATTCATTCATTACCATACAAGGAGCCAAGTTCACTAAAGACTTTGAATTTTCAGTGCTGGTAGAGTTAGATAGCTTCCCAGCTCTATGGGGGCATCCTTGGTGCTATACAAATAATGTTGATCTTCATTTCAACAAGGCCTATATCAATTTTGAAAATAAGGAGGAAAGGGTTATTATCCCTTTAATAGATGGAAATTTTGTGCCCTATGTTGAGCCCTTGAGTGAAGAAGATCTAAATAGGATTTATGTATGCACCATCCGAGATCCAAAGATGATTGAACCAACCAAAGAAGGACTAATTTAGTGGTAGGATGCACAGTTTAATAGTGATACTACAAGTGTTCCTTGTGATAATTGGGCTCATATCACTTATGAGTTGGTAGGGTTCAAAGTAAAGAGCATATTCCCTTGAGGAATAAAATCACGTTATGTCAGGTGGATAATTAACAACTCGGTACCTTGTTACACAAGATAAGGGGATCTCATGGTATTCCTGCACACCATGGAAGAAAAATGGATAGACCCACTCCAAAGAATAAATATGTGTTAGGGAATAAGGTATAAAATATGCAGAATAATCCCTCACAGAATCATAACAGTAGAAATTAATATGCAGAAAATATTACAGATCTCAAATAAAAGTGCAGAATAAAATAACACAACACAAAAAGACAATATTTAACATGGTTCACCTAATTTGGGCTACGTCCACCAAGAATCACTTGCTCATATTTTATTACAAGCCACCACTCTCTCAATACAATACCCAGATCTTTTTGGAGCTATGCTCAACAAACTCTACAAAATTCACACTTGAATTCAAAAGACATCTGCAATGTTTACATTATATCTACCATATGCACAAAACCATATAAATAGACAACTGCTTAAGTAGTTTTACAAAATCGTGAGTATCAAAACCATGGGCCAAAATCGTCCCATAAACCTATGGGTCAAAAAACCCACCCATATGATAAAATCACGTTTCTCGATATATCGGGCACGTTTTAAGGCCCAAAAAAAATTCAGGGGCTATGCCCCTGAACCCCTGCTAACAGGGGATGCCGCCCCCAGACCCCTGCTCTAGGCCCGTCCTAGCCTCGAACCCTGGCAAGGATACATGAAAAGTTTACATTACTCTTAGTGTACAATCTTCAACACTTTCACACATGAAAATAGGCTCCACACCCTAACAATCTCCCACTTGAAGACTAGTTTTCCTCTTAGCAAAATTCTCAACCGTTCACTAGTTTTCATGAAGACCAACCAAATCTGAACACAACTTTAGTTTTTTTCCTTTTGACCACCTTGGTCATCATGTCTGCAGGATTCTTACTGGTATGAATCTTCTCCAGGTTCAACTTCTCTTCCTTCAAATTTATCCTGATGAAATGGTACCTTAACTATATATGCTTTATCCTAGAGTGGAAAGCAGAGTTCTTAGCTAGGTGTATAGCACTATGACTATCACTATACAGCTTTCCTTCCTCCTGCTTATGCCCTAACTCCTCAAGTAATTGTTTTAACAAAATAATTTCTTTACTTTCCTCTGTGGCAACAACATACTCAGCCTCCATGGTTGACAAAGCCATCAGCTTCTGTAGTCGTGAAATCCAGCTTACTGTTGTCCCACCTATAGTGTAAACATAACCTGTCGTGCTCCTCCTACTGTCTACACATCCAACCATATCTAAATCTACATAACCACACAAAGTGGTGTCTAATCCACTGTAGCAAAAAATTGTCCCCATGGTCCCTCTCAAATACCGAAGGATCCACTTGATTGCCTACCAGTGATCTCTGCCTAGATCACTCATAAATCAACTCACCACTCCCACTGCATGGGAAATATCAAGCCTGGTACACACCATGGCATACATCACACTACCAACTACTGATGAGTAAGGTACCTTGGATATTTGGTTTCTCTCCTGCTCTGTCTTGGGACACTTCTCCTTTGATAACTTGAAATGGCCCGCCAAAGGAGTCCCAAGCGGTTTAACATCCTGCATATTAAACCTCTCCAAGACTTTCTTAATGTACTCTTCCTGAGATAAAGTCATCTTCCATTCCTTCCTATCCCAAGATATCCTCATACCAAGGATTTGTTTGGCTGCCCCTAAATCCTTCATAGCAAAGGATTCACTTAGCTACTTCTTGAGTACTTTTATTTCCTGCATGTTTTTACCTACAATCAACATGTCATCCACATACAGATACATGATAATATAGTTGTCATTCTCAAATTTCTTTGTATACATGCAATGGTCAGAATGACATCTAATATAACCTTACTCCATCATGAAGCTATCAAATTTCTTATACCAATGACATGGAGCTTATTTCAAGCCATACAAGCTCTTCTTCATTTTTCACACCATCTCCCCTTTACCTTTGACCTCATATCCCTCTGGTTACTTCATATATAGTTCCTCCTCTAAATCACCATGGAGAAATGCAGTCTTTACATTAAGTTGTTCTAAGTTCAAGTATTCTGCTATAACTATTCCTATAACAGTTCTAATAGAAGTCATTTTTACTACAGGAGAAAAAATCTCATCAAAATCTATACCTTTTTTATGTGCAAACCCCTTGACCACCAACCAAGCCTTGTAGCTTTTCTTTCCTCCTTCTTCCTCTTTGACTCTGAACACCCACTTGTTCTATAATGCTCTTTTTCCTTCAGGTAGCTTCACCAAATCCCATGTCTGGTTCTCCATGAGAGCCCAATGCTCCTCATCCATGGATTGCTCCCACTTCTTCCTGGCATCTACCTGCATTGCTTCATCAAAGCTCTCTAGTTCTCCACTATTAGTGAGTAATAAATAATAAAGAGAAGGAGAAAAATGTTCAGGTTCTCTTCTTACCCTAGAAGACCTCCTTAATATAGGAGTTTGGGGTTCCTGTTGAGGAGGTTCCTGAACTGATTCATGTGTCACTTTTCCATCCGAAAGATCCTCTACCAATGCATATTCTTTCTTGGATTCTTCCCTATTTTCCTACAACTGCTTCTTATACATGACTTTCTCATTAAAGACCACATCCCTAGATCGAATGATTTTCTTGTCCTTAATACTCCAACATTTATATCCAAAGTCATCACCACCATAACCAATGAAAGTACATTTTTCTGACTTAGCCTCTAGTTTGGTCCTATCATCCTTGTCTATATGAACAAACACCTCACATCCAAAGACTCTAAGAAATGAATAATAAACTTTCTTACCATACCAAGCCTCCTCAGGTATGCCTCCATCTAAGGCACTTGATGGTCCTTTGTTTATCAAGTATACAGTTGTGCTCACTGCTTCTACCCAAAAAGAAAGAGGTAGCCCTGCATGTAACCTTATGCTCTTAGCACATTCCATTAATGTTTTTTTCATCCTTTCTAATACCCCATTCTACTGCAAAGTTCCTAGAACCGTATTTTGCCTACGAATTCCATTCTTAGAATAGTAATCATCAAATTCATTGCTGCAATACTCCCCTCCATTATCTGACCTAAGAGATTTTATCTTAAGACCTATTTCATTCTCTACCAAGGCTTTCCATTTAACAAAAGTGTCAAATACATCAGATTTGTTTCTAATATAATAAACCCAAACTTTCCTTATTACATCATTAATAAAAGTAACATAATAACTTGAACCCCCAATAGATTATACCTGAGCCGACCCCCACACATCAGAATGCACCAGCTCTAACTTACTCTCTTTCTTTGTAGGTCCAACCTTGAAAAACCTTACTCGCTTTTGTTTCCCATATATGCAGTGCTCACAGAACTCCAAACTTGTTTTTGTATATCCAGGAAAATCCTTCTTATGATCTCCATGCCCTTATGGCTCATATGACCAAGCATATAGTGCCACAATGTTGTATCTACTTATAAAGCCACAATATTACAAATATTAGTGCTATAAGTGGTTAAATACAAGGTTCCAACCTTCTTACCTCTTGCCACCACAAGAGCACCCTTGGTAACCTTTCAAGATTCCACTGTAAATATCACAATACAACCATCACTTCCTAACTGCCTTGCCGATATCAAATTTCATCTTAATGTAGGCACATGTCTGACATCCTTCAATAGCCAAGTATTCCCATTTTGTATCTTAACCTAAACAGAACCTTTTTCCAACTATGTTGCAAGGCTCATCATTACCAAGAAAAACATGCCCAAAATCTCCTTGAACATAATCAACAAAATAATGCCTATGTGGAGAAGCATGGAAAGAAGCCCCTGAATCTAAAACCCAAGATTTAGTAATATTGTGCAAAGAAAGAATCAAAGCATCCTGACATACATTACCCATTGCCACATTTGACTCCTTGTTTTCTTCTTGTTATTTCTTCTTGTCTTGAAGCTCCCAACAGTCCTTCTTTTCATGCCTAGACTTTCCACAGTGCCAACATACTATCTTGCTTTTGGATTTTGACCTTGCCCAATCCTTTAACTTTCCACGGTTTCCTCTATTCTTCTGTCTCCCTATAGTTTCCATTGTCAAAGCATTCCCTAAAGTAGAAGATTCACCAAAGCTTTTTCTTCACATTTCCTCACTTAGAATCACCCCTACAACATTCTCAAACTTCAACTTTGAGTTATCAGGAACCAATTTTCTTACCGCCATTACCAGGATATTCCAACTCTTAGGTAAAGAGCATAGAACTAATAAAGCCCTAACTTCTTCATCAAATTCTATTGTAACCGAAGCTAGCTTATTTACAACTATATTAAAATCATTTAGATGATCTGCTACTGAACCATTCTTAGATATCTTCATATTAAACAATTTTTTCATTAAAAATATCTTATTAGAGGCAGAGCGTTTTTCATACAACTTCCCTAATGCATCCATCAGTTCTTTTGTAGTCTTTTCCTTTGAAACATTAAATAATACCAAAGATGCAAGACATAGTTGTATTGTCCCAAGTGCCTTCCTATCCAGCAAATCCCATTCCACATCTATCATGCTCGAGGTTTTTTTCACCTTCTTAGACAGCGGAGTATAAAGATCCTTCTGATAAAGGTAATCTTCCATCTACATCTTCCAAATACTAAAATTCTGCCCATTCAATTTATCAACCTTAGATTTTCCATCATCTGCCATAGCTCCCACTTAAGATAAAACTTTCCCTATGATTTAACACTTCAACAAACCAAACTAGGCTCTGATACCAATTTAGGGAATAAGGGATAAAACATGTGGAATAATCCCTCACGGAATCACAACAGTAGAAACTAATATGCAGAAAATATTACAGATCTCAAATAAAAGTGCAGAATAAAATAACACAACACAAAGAGACAATATTTAACGTGGTTCACCCAATTTGGGCTACATACACCAAGAATCACTTGCTCATATTTTATTAAAAGCCACCACTCTCTCAATACAATACCCAGATCTGTTTAGAGCTATGCTCAAAAAACTCTACAAAATTCACACCTGAATTCAAAAGACATCTGCAATGTTTACATTATATCTACCATATGCACAAAACCATATAAATAGACAACTACTTAAGCAGTTTTACAAAAACGTGGGTATTAAAACCAGGGGACAAAACCATCCCATAAACCTATGGGTCAAAAAGCCCACCCATATGAGAAAATCATGTTTCCCGATATGTCAGGCACGTTTTAAGGCCCAAAAAAAAAATTGGGGGTTGCACCCCCGAACCCCGGTGAGGATACATGAAAAGTGTATAGTACTCTTAGTGTACAGTATTCAACACTTTCACACATGAAAATAGGCTCCACACCCTAATAATATGCTAGTATATACACTACGTGGGATAGTAGCATGCTAGTGGGTGGTCCACAAGGATAATCTTGTCAGATGGAATGAAATTGGGATTGCTCTTACTACTCAATTCTTCAAGAGAAATGCACCTACTCAAATAAGTACTTATCACGGTAATCAACTTGTTCAGCATCACGTTCAGAAGTGTGAGAGACTCTGAATAGAAGGGAAGGAAGCTTTACCACCTTCACTATAGGTGCACCGGTTTTATTCCACTTTACAAGGCTGCGAGTGAGCTTGGTATTTCTATGCAGAACTCCATAGAGAAACTAGAAATTAGTAGAATTTAATTGTAGGAATGGCCCAAACATTTGAATTCTTCTCTACAAAGCCTCCGGTGGAAGAATCATTAATAGTTATCTGGTGCTTAACTATGGGGGATAGTGCCAAGGCTGAAGAACTCCTTCAGGAGTTATTAGATAAAGAAAACTCAAGAGCACATCTTGATAAGGAACCAGATGTTGATGCAACATTACTTCAACATGCTTTCCTTGAGAAGGAGAAAGGAAAAATGGTCTACCTAGTGGATGATGAAGAATTAGATAATATGGATGTAAACCATTCAGTAGGAAGGTGTGAGGTATTGGATAGTGTGGATAAGACCACGCGTGCTTATCATGAACCCATGAAGAAAAAGCAGGTGAATATTTGAACAGGTACTGAGCCTAAGGAATCCATAATTAGAGATTATTGGTCAGACTCTGAAGTGGTAAAAATCATAGAGTTACTAAGGGATTACCAAAACCAATTTCCTAGGGGGTACCATGAACTTAAAGGTGTGCATGAATTGTTAGGGGAGATGAAGATAAAGCTTAAAGAGGGTGTGCACCTATTTAGAAATAGACCTTATAGAATTAACTCCAATTTGTGTGACAAGGTCAGAGAAGAGATTGATAACATGTACAAGTCTAGAATTATCAAGCCCCTTGATGAGTCAAAATGAGATATTCCAATGGTGATCAGTATCAAGAAGGAAGGATGGATTAGAATATGTGTGGACTACAGGGAGATTAATGTTGCATGTGTAAATGATCCATTCCTTATGCCATTCACTGAGGAAATACTATAAGGACTTAAAGGGTGCGAAATATATTCATTTATAGATGGGTTCTCTAAGTATAATTAGGTTAGGATTGCCTAGAAGGATCAAGAAAAGACTACATTTACTACTGAATGGGGTAGCTTCGCCTATACTATAATGCCCTTCAGTCTGAAAAATGCTCCCGTTGTATTTTCACGCATAGTTGCCCAAGAATTTAAGGAATTCATTCACAACTTTTTATAGGTATATTTAGATGATTGGACGGTGTATGGATTAGTTAAGGATCACTGTGACAATCTGCGCTTAATGTTTGAAAAATGTAGATATTTGAGTATCTCTTTGAACATCAAGAAGTGCACATTTGCTACACCATTTAGGATACTTTTAGGACACATAATCTACAAGGAGGGTTAGTTGGTTGATCTAGCAAAGGTTGTAGTCATTATAGGCCTAAGAGAGCCTACCAGTAAAAGTGAGGTGTGCAGATTTTTGGGTCATACAGGATATTATAGAAAGTTTATCAAAGGCTATGCCAAAGTTACTGCACCATTAGAAGAGTTACTAAGAGGGAAAGGTATGTTCTATTGGGGAAAACAACAGCATCGCACATTCGAGACATTGAAGGAGAAACTTACTACCGTGTCTATTCTGTATTTAAATTTGAGGGGCAACCATTTCATGTACATGTTGACACCTCTAGCATGGCCATTGGCACTATGATGGCCCAACCTAGAGAAGTTATTATAGATCATCCTATCTATTTTGCTAGGAGAAAGATGACTCCTACAGAACAAAATTACATAACTACAGAGCACAAAGATTTATCAATGATCTATGCACTACATAAATTCCACCAGTACCTACTAGCTACACCATTCGTCTTTTATATAGATCACATGGCATTGAATTATTTGGTAAATAAACCTATTTTACAAGGTGCATATGTTGTTGCGTGCTCCTATTTCAAGAATTTGATTTCACAGTTATGGTAAAACTAGGAAAAAGTAATTTTGGACCAGACCATCTATCAAGAATACAGTCAGGACAAGAAGTAAAATAAATTGTGGATACCATTCTAGATGCACATTTATACAGGTTACATCATGTGTCATTAGAACTAGAGGACATTTTTTTCTTTCTATGGATAGGAATGGCACCAGAAGGAATGAAATACTTGGAGAAGAAACAACTTGCTATACGTGGCATACCTTATATGTTAATCAATGGTGACTTGTACAAATTGGGTCGAGATGAAGTATTGTGTCATTGTGTATTAGAACATGAGTGCATGGGTATTATGGAAGAATATCATGGTGGAATTATAAGTGGCCACTATGTAGGTGATGCCACAGCACGCAAGAGTCTACTCGTTGGATTATGGTGGGAGACCCTCTATAAAGATTGTAAGGAATTTTGTAAGGCATGTGACCATTGTCAACATCTTAGAAGACCAAGTCAGTGAGATGAAATGCCTCTAAGACCTATTGCTAGCATAGAACCATTTGAGAAATAGGCTATAGATTTTGTGGGTCTCATTTCACTAGTTGTGTGTAGAACTGGATCATGCTACATTATAACTTGCACAAAATATCTGACCAGATGGGCAGAAGCAACAATTATAAAGCACTGTATAATGGATATAGCCGCTCAGTTTCTATAGAAAAATATTATTAAAAGGTATGGATGTCCTTTGAGTTTGACCACTAATAGGGGCACACATTTTCTTAATGAGACAATCAGAATTTTATTGGATGAGTTCATGATTACACACCATAAGACTACACCCTATCATCCTCAGGAAAATGGAACTGTTGAAGATTTCAACAAAATTTTGGGCCAGACATTGACAAAAATATGTGATGTTGGAAGAAAGGATTGGGATGATAAAGTATCTGCAGTACTTTGGGCATATCAAACAACATATAAAAGGTTGAACAAAGCAACACCATTTCAGTTAGTGTTTGGTGTAGAATTCATTCTTCCTATGGCATTTATGTTACCTCCTTTATGTATTGCACACGCTGGAGGTCTAACGAATGAGCAAACTTTAGAAGAATGGATTAAAAATATAATTAAGTTGGATGAGTGACGAGCCATAGCACATTGGATTCAGAAGCAAGAAAAGGATAGGTAGAAATCATGGCATGATAGAAACATAAGGGACAATAAGTTTGAGATTGGAAAAATTGTACTTCTCTATGACTCTAAGTTCTTGCACCATCCAAGAAAACTTAAGGTACATTGGTTAGGGCCATATTTTATCACTTATATCCTTGAAACAAGCACTTGCTAGTTAGAAGCCCTTGATGGAACATGGCTACATGCTTACTTCAACAAGAGTAGGTTGAAGCCCTACTATAAATAAGTCTTCTTGGTGTTCGTAATAAGGTAGTATTTCCATTTAGATGAGGTTTTCAATTATGTATTTCCTTAATGTGTTTCCTTCTTTGTTTCTATGCTTTGTCAATTTAGTTATTGTCTTTATGTAATAAGCACGCTTGCGCACATGAAACTAATTGATATATGAAGCATGTTTATGCGCAAAGGAGTGCACATACTTTTAGTGTGGGGTGATTATCAATATCCAGGTACAAAATTGTGGGAATTGAAAGGTAAAAGGAATAATCTGCTATGGTTGCTTTTCAAGTCAAAGGATTTCTTCTAAAAAGTGACCAAATATGGAGATGAATGAAGGGACCGTATAACGTGATGTAAGCAGAGTCCATAATAATTACCAGTGGAAGGTGCAGTGACAAGGTACTCAGGCACAAGTAAGCACATTGAAGAGAAGTCTGTGACTAGAGGGTAGGCATACATGTTAGAAGGTTATAGCTGGGGTGTGAAGATGTAACGTGTGGAAAAGATGGAATTGGTTAATTAATGAGAGGATATTTGGTAGGTGAAGAAGTAATGAATACATCAAAAATTTGAAAATCTATTTAAGGATGGGATGTGAGTTCATTTTTACTGTTGCAATTAAGAGCATTTGAAAAAGAGCTAAGTGTGAAGAGCTGAGTGATCTTATTGAGGTGTGAGAGGTGTGTAGCCAGTCGTGACAAAGATATATGTGTGTAAAAAGAGCTTGTGTCCCAGGTGGTAAAGGGTTTGAGCGAAGCAAGGTGACAGAGAGAAGTGAGGGCACATGATTTCACCTAGGGCACGTTGAATTGAGCTAGGGTTTGATTCGCACATTGCAGAATTCAAGAGGTGAGGATCTACAAAGGATTGCAAAGTAGAAATGGCACCCAAGAAAGCAGTTGTAGCAGGAGTGAAGGTAAAGAAGAATATGGTCGAAGAAGAAGAGGAAATGAATCCCAAAAGTAATTTTTCTAACATGCAATATCCATAGGAGGTTATCGTAGGCCAGGAGTGGGATTCTCACATAAGGAAAAGCAAGGTGAGTGAGTACAACCACTGTACCATAGAGAATAAGAAGGAGCTTGATGTCTTGCTGAACATAAAGACAAATAAATGCACAGTGGAAGACATGTCGGTGTATGACAATGTTGGTGAGAAGCTCTTGAAGAACATTGGATTTTACCAGCCATATGAGTTCCCTTACTTTTATGAGCCCTTGTACCAGTGGCTCATGAGCAGAGTGCACAAATATTTTTTCTACTTTGCAGGACGCAGAGCAAGAATTTCAGCCGCATTCATCTCCATGGTAATGGGATTGAAGAGCACAGGAGAAGATTTGAAAGATGATTTAATAGACAAGGCTACAATCTTAGAGCCCAAAAAGGAGTTGGGGTACACAAAGGATCCGTGTTGCATGGACATAAATAAATTAAAGAAGTATCAAGTTGTGTAAGCAGTGACACATCTTGTTATGAAGCTAAATGACGAGGAAAGGTGGCCACAATTGAACACCATGTGGTTGTACCTTACTAAAAAAATGTCTGAGGGGGTGGTCTACAACATTTCATGTTACATTGTAGAAAATATCATTGAGGAAGTGTGCACAGGAGGAAAGATCAACTTTGGAGCTGTTATGTTGTCACTGGTGTTTATGGAGATAGGAGTACCTGATGGACCAAAAGAGAAGATATGGGAGTATCCCATGGAGAACAAGTCACCTGCAGAACACTTCAAAAAGTACTTGTGTGGAGGATACATGAAAGAACAGGTCAAGCAAATGGCTGAGAATTAGTAGGATAGGCTTTGTGTGGCCTTTGAAGAAGAATGGTGCGTCTCCAAGGACTTACCTTCGATGGTTGGAAAGGCATTTCAGTTCATTGTATACTAGTACTTTTGCATAGCGTGGTTCACCATGAAGGATGGAGCATGGATCCCTTGGTGTAAGTTACCATATGCCTTCACATCAAGGTACTTCTAGGCATCAGTACATAGGTTCTTAGATGTGTGGTACCTAATGTTCAATGCAGATAAGGTAGATTGTGACTACCACATGCTAAGGAAGAAATATGTGTATGCAGGATGGGGTACATGTATTGAGAATTAAACTAGTAAGTTTGGCTATGGGAGATGTTGGAGCAGCACTAGTGTACCTTCAATTGAAGCCCAAGATGGAGAATAACAAGTATGTGGAAGATGAGTTTACATTTCCAGCACCACCAAAGGGAAAGCATACAATGGAGAACATTCCAATGCCAAAAACCATAGAGCCAATTGAAGTAGAGGATGAGGAGGATGAGCGCGAGGATAGTGGTGGTTTGGAACATAGAGGTATAAGACATCCCACATTTAAGGATGAAGATGAGTGTGCCACTACACCACCTTAGTCACAAGAGGGGGATGATGAGGACTTGGATGTAGTCCAAGGAGAGCACAAATTTAAGAGGGTGTTCAAGAGCACAAGGACCCAAGGTGCTACTTTGAAAATAGTGCGCAAATTACCCAAACTCTCTCCATAGAAGGAGACAACCACAAAAAGGAGAAGGAAACTAAATTTGAATGAGGAGGTGGAAGAATCAGAGGAAATTTCACCTAATTCTCCTACACCTCTAGAGAACGTAGAAGAACAGAAAGATGAAGAAATGAAGGAAGGAGAAGAGGATGAAAAGGGAACAGATGAGATAACTCAGGACATGGAGACACAAGTCCCAAATCTAGAGGCTCGAGTTCCTAAGCAACATAGGTCAAGAAGAACAAGTGGGGAGCACATTCCACTAGCCATGGGTTATGCAAAGGACATAGGTAAAAAATTTCATGCTAGTTTCCAAAGAACACTAACGCAAAAGGAATTATATGGTTGGGAATTAATGGATGAAGATATGGCAACAGTGTGCACAAGGAAGTAGTTATCATGGTCCATGCATATGCACATGGATGAATCAGATTTTGATGTGTGTGAGGAGTCATGCATAGTGAGGAGGTTGAAAAACACACCTCATGCTAGACACGTGATAGTAAAGCCTATTATCATATTAGATGAATAGGTGAGCAATGCATTGGTGAAATTCTCAATAGAGGTGGTGAGGAAGAATTTGCACAAGGCTGGCACAATTAGGGCACTCAGGGAATATATTAAGACTAAGGATGGGGAAATAGTGTGCCTAATGCAGGAAAGAGACTTAGCACAGAAAAATAACTCTGCATTTATCATCTCACAGAGGAAATTGGTGATAATATCATTAGAGCTAGGTGACACTTAGAGCTAAAGGTACCAAATACATTCCCTTCGGCAATACACTATGTGGGTACATTGGTGGACCTAGTGCTTGAAGATGAACCTCTGCATATGCCAATGCCAAAATATCTAGCATAAGATGCATAACGAGAGAAGTCTTCAGTGATGTGGAAGATTACATCATATGAAGGACTACTGTAAGCCCTGCATGAACAACTGAAGAAGGCAAACCAATCCTTGAACATCTGCATAGCTCCAGAGGTGCTCACGAACATAAAAACCCTAGAGGGGAACAATGAGGTCTAGAAAGTGATGAAGGACAAAACATTGGGCCACGCTGAAAGATTATCAATGGTTAAATAGAAGTGTGAGGCCCTGATAGCAGCCCAAGAACCACACAATAATCAGCTGGAAGAGCTTGGGAAACTCATTACGTAGAAGATGGATTTACTAGAGGGAAGGATGACTATAATGTCTAGCATTATGTTGGTCTTGAAGAATGAGAAAGGAGAGGTTGTGAAAGATGAATTGGATTCCATTACTGTGGACATTCCAGAAAAAGTAGAGGAAACACTCATTGAGTGGCAAACCTTGGAGGCTGAAATAAAATAGGAATATCCTAAATTAGTTGTTTAGGGTACAGAAGAAGAGACTGCAGGTTAAAAACATTCTTTCATTCTTTTATTATTTACTTTATTTTTTGATATGACCATTATTGGGGTGATAATGAAATTAGTGTGGGGTAATGTTGATCAGAGAACACTTGACAAAAATCACGCAAGAAGTCCGCGCAGGAAAGTAGGTCATATTCAAAGGTGTGAATGGATATGGAGAACACACACACGAGGAAGAAATTCATCTTTTGGGACTTAGATATTTTTGCTCATGAAGGTCTATTTTTAGAGATGGCATGTAGAGCACACAAACAAGGTAGATACGTGCATTGCATGCATTAGCTCTTTTTGGAGGATCGGATACAAAGCACTTTGCATGGACACAAGATGGAAATAGATTTACTACTATCAGTTAACTACCAATAGTCTATTATTAGCGCACTTGCATGTGTGATTAGTTTTGTAATGGCGTGTGGCTAATAATAGAATGCGACCTATTTTGGGAATAGATAAGCGGTGAAGGGAAAGTCCCCACCCTTATATATATGTAGTTAACTGTGTAGTAGAGATATAGAGATAGGTATGATGGTGAATACACACATAGATAGATAAGTGCATACATAGAGAGATTATGTTGTTACACACATACTACTATTATTGTAATGAAGCTTATGTATACTTATGATATTTAATATAATGAAGGACATTGGCTGAATCTAAGTGTTAGTTCTGTGTGTATTTGAATCTAGTATGTTTTTTATCTCATCATGGTTAATACTTAATTATGTTCTCCCTTAGGTATAGATCTGGTATCCTCTGTACAATGATGTGTTAGTAATGGAACTATATGTGTTAAGTCTTCATCACGTTAGCATCCTATAACAGCAACCCTAAAGAGGGACTTGGTACCTTTGTGCACTTTGGGTGAGCACTCAGTCTAGGCTGAGTGATGTGCCAGTGCAACTATGGTTTATGGGATTTGTATCACTGAATTCTAGGCTACATCGGGGTAGGATTTTAACCCATATATTTATAGGATAGTTTTGGCCCATGGTTTTGATACCCACAGTTTTGTAAAATTACTTAAGCAGTTGTCTACTTATGTGGTTTTGTGCATATGGTAGGTATGATGTAACATTGCAGATGTGTCTGAATTTAGGTGTGAATTTTGTAGAGTTTGTTGAGTATAGCTCCAAACATATCTGGGTATTATATTGAGAGAGTGGTGGCTTGTAATAAAATTTGAGCAAGTGATTCTTGGAGGACATAGCCCAAATTGGGTTAACCACGTTAAATATTGTCTCTTTGTGTTGTGTTATTTTATTATGTACTTTTATTTGAGATCTGTAATATTTTTTTGCATATTAGTTTATACTGTTGCGATTCTGTGAGGGATTGCTCCACATATTTTATCAATTATTTCCTAACATGAAGCATTATAAGACACCCCTATACACACTCTATAGGTTTTTTAGCCATAAAGTTTCCTATTTAGCTCATACCTATATCACTTACCTCAACATTCATTGCTAGTCATCAAGGTCAGTTTTGGTTAACTTTTGGAATTTTCCTCCATGATCTAAACTGAGTATTTCTATTGCTCATACATGCCCTAAGAAATATTCCTAGGCTACCACCATGCTTACCTGGCATTTTCATGGCCTGAAATGAGCTATTACACCTCTTTAGGCTCTAGAACTATGCCTAAATGAGTCAGTTACAACTATTACTCCCAGCATTTGACATGTTGCTCACTCCAAGAACTCTTTCCCATGCTATAAACATCATGTATGACCTATATAACATATATTATAAGATTAACAACCATATACATACCTCTAGTTGTCTCCTACCTCACTAACAAAGCTTACAGCCTCCTAAAACCATCTTGGAATCTACCTGAAACCTATTTGTGAGCTCCAACCATCATTAAGAACGCACTACCAATAAATCTTCATGTCCCTTACAGATCCTTACTTCACCACTCACTCCTTTTCCATCAATGCCACTTGACATCAATGATAACACCAATGCACCAGGGTTCAACATATTTGCACTTACAATCCTAGATTTAATTCATTATACTCTAAAGACTCGCTACTAGATTCCATATATTTCAGAAATATTGCTCTATACTTATGACTCACATAGATGTTATTACTAGAATCTTAATTTATTTATTTAATATTATTCATAGAAAATATGCGCAAAGATTGCATAACCAATTTAAAGTCTGATTCCTTAAAAAATATATTCCACACTTATTGTTGTAGATACTATAGTTAACATTATTTGCATTATGTATGGTTGGCTCATTTTCCCCATAATTATTGCATTCTTCCTTCTTTTTCTTTTATTTCTTTCAAAAATCCTATCTTTTCCCAATAATTCAAATAATCATAAGTTTTCAATTCCTTATTTGGATCAAGGTACATATATCCTAAAAGAGATGTACTATCACCTTCTACTAACCTGTGTGAATCTTGTATTATGTCTTTATTATTGATTACTTCTTCCCTATTTTTGCAATACCATAGTCTCTAAGATGGATTTTATATTTAAAATTTCAATGCCTCATAAACATACTCTGTACTATCTCTAATCCTCTACCATTCATTTCCTCTTTCCTTTCCCCGTCCTCTTCTTTCCTTTTTCTTCTTCTATAATAAGTGTCCACGGATCTTTTTCGCACCCTCTCATTCACTTATGTCTTTTTATTCTTTCTTATCTTTTATTCTATCAAGGCATTCCTTTCCTCCTTCCTTGTTTAATCTACATAATATAATACTAATTGTATTTGGTTTCGACTTCCCCATCATAACACCCAAACTTCCCCATCTATTATGCTAGCTCTCTTATCTTTGTAGTCATTTTATTCTTTATTTTCTTCTATTTGATACTTCTCAAAAACTTCAATGGCCTAATTTGGCTCTATCCCTTTCCCCTTCACCCCCCTTTCTTTAAGAATACATCCCTTTGGTGTATACTTGACTATTTCATGTCCTATGGAATTGGTACCATGGAATTTTCCCAGCTAAATTTTTTACCAAGAAAGGAAGTTGTTTGGAAAATTTCCTTGTAATCCAATAATGAAATTTTCTTCTACATAATTAAATAAACAAAAAAAAATGTACAACAATTTTCATTACATAGCCATCGGTGGTAGCTTACATCCAATAATATACTACTCAATTTTTTTATTATCCATTTTGTGTCATTTCTCTATCTTCTCATTAGTCCATTCACACTTCTCTTTAGTTTTATGCCTGAAACAGTAATACTTTAGTACAGATAACCATGTGGCTAGTTTCTCTGAGATGTCACACGCCTTGTGAATGTATCTATATATGTGTTATATTTTGATTATTTTTGTGGGAATTCCCATCACAACATCTTCATCTTCCACAAAATGGTTCATCTTATCCTTCAGTCATCTCTCCACGTCCTATTGTCCCAGTAGCCATCTTAAAATTTTCAAGTCTAGGAAACATAGCCATTATTAGTAGTGGTTCTAGAAGCATTCATTACAACTTACGACCATTTTTATTAGAAGAAAAACACAAGATATTCTATATATTATTCTTAAAACAATGTGTAACAAATAAAATAGATCTTAACATATGTACTATGCAATAGCTACATATTAGAAACTATGAATGAAACATACAAATAATAAAAATATAGAGGGAGAGATGTAATTATAAATTATATTTGAATCACTAAATTAAGAACCTAAACCCAATTTTAGGATATAATCAAGATCAACATTTTTTTATAATTTTCTTACATCATTTTATACATTTTAAGGTGACTATTGGCTTTCAAGTCCCTTCTTATTCCATTTATTACGAGGAGAGACTCTTCACATTCTCTACTTGTACTTAGAGAGATATGTATATCCTCTATTTTATCTTATCTATGTTATTCACATAACTTAAGTATTATGAAATATCGAACAAGTTCAAGAAACATCAAAGTCTATTTTTAGACCCCTATAGAAATCCAACAAATCCCTACACTAAAATATTAGCATATCTTTATGATAAATTATAGGGACCATTATTAAATAATTACACATAGTGTGGGAGGTTTCACCTCCCCAAACTAGATCATTTTTGTGTCCTTATTGTGTGAATAAATTTTCCACTAAATAATATGCTACATAATAAATATTCCCAAATCAGACCTACCATTAGGTGTCCTTGTGGAATACTTTCTCTTTAATCATTCCCAAAAAATAATTTAACTTCTACCATTCTTCACCAAAACTAAATGTCTTCCTATAATCATCCTTGATTGCTTCCCAATTAGTAGTATTTCACCTAGTCTCACTTCAAAAATACCACACGTGATCCATGTCTTCAATGGTACATATAATGCATAAGAACATAACCAAAATGGTAGTAAAAACTCACTCAATGGATGTTCCTCTTTGTAAACCTTCAAATTATTACTAGTTTCAATATTTTCTACATAATTTAGAAGTCCTTTTTTTTATATTTCCCCTCTTAAAACTAGTACATGTAGCCTCATTGATCTACAACCATCCTAACATCAATGGTTTGTATTTTTTCCATAATTGATTAGTATTTCCGCATATTATATGGTTCAACACAAGAAATTTTTCATCCTTCTTTGGTAGATACACCTCTAGGTCATTTATATATACCTTTACAATTATAGATCCATCATACTTTAGAAAAAAAATTAATCTCCCTCTACTTATCCTCAACACCTTCTAAATTTTTAGTGTTATATTTAGAACCACCTCATGGTCCCCTTTTTTTTTGTAGTTGGCACTTTATGTCTATGTACTATTCCACTACAAACTATATTTATTGTTTCTTGGACCACTTCATCACTCTACACATTTTGAACTAATTACTTCATATTCTTCCATTACCATCTCTCGCTAGAAACTCTTGTACTATTTGAATTATATTGTATACTTTTCCAATCTACCTTTTTATCTTCTTTTGGGTGAAAATACTCTTTATCATATGAAGTCACCTTATAGATATTTTTTATGTCCAAGTTAGTAACAAAAATCTCAACATATGATGATCACAATAGGTCATCTAGTGGAATAACTACCATATAACCATTACTCTCAAATATCAACAATCTCTACTTGCATATCATATCTTTGTGGTTATTATAACAATATGGAAGCCTCAACAAGGAAATATAATTATATTTCTCCATAATCTTGGTCACTTTAAAATTTGTCGAAACTTTAGCTCCCATAATATCTACCTTCACATTTTGTAAAATTCCAATAATTCTAGCCTTATTTTCAATTGCCATGATAAAAAAACTAGTAGTAGGCTTCAACGTAGGACTTCCTAATCTTCTCCATGATTTTGTTTTCAAATTATGTATTTATGTTTAGTATCTATCAACAAATTTTTATATCTTGGAAATTTATCAATGTTTTAAATAAAAATTCCTTATCATAAACAGTGTGATTTTATAATGAAACTTTTTACCCATTGAAATAAACAAGAAATTAATATTCCTTAATATATATGAAAGTGGTTAAAAATCAAGTGATTAAATAATGTGCTAAAAATTCATGTTTCGAGATAAATAAGGAGTTGATACTCCTTAGTTTATATTAAAGTGGGTAAAAAGCAATTGTAAAAGAAAATATAAATATAAAGAGTTGTGCTGGAAAAACAAAATAAATACCTTATTCAAGAAAAAGGGTCATACTAAATTTTATATGAATATACTACTTATGGACCTCTCATATACTTATTAGAAAATTTCATATAAATGATGATAGGATCTCTCGTATACTTATTATGGACTTATTATGGATGCAAAAGCCTTTGAAAAGCTTTGGAGACCATCTCTTTGGAAACTAGTCAAGAGGTGAATGTGCAAAAATACTCCTTTAGACATAAATATTACATGATTACAAAATATATACCCTTTAAAATATGAAATTAGGAGGATGGGCATAGATACTTGGGATTAGTCATATTCCCTATGAAATATAGATATTAAGACTACAAATGGCTACAAGAAAAAATCAAGCATTGACTTATCTCTTTCCTTCTCTGAAGATGGATCCAATAGTATGATCTGAAACGTAAAAATTCAAAAATGTTACACGGCTGAATACAAATTAACACTATCAATCAAAAATCACTTTAATCTTTGGATTTTAAATGATTTTACTAACAAACAAATTAGTTATGATGAAAATAGACATTCTGGCCATTTCGGTTCTCTTGCATGTGTGTTATAAATGTTATTAAACTATTGGAAATTCATTCCTATTCTTTGTAGTGTTTTAACTAAATCCTATAATATTCATCTAGTTAGATGTCCTCACTTATGTGCATCCATAACATCAAACAAGTCGAGTCTTTAAAAAATTGCATAGTTAATCGAATGATTTAGTGGAAAAACATAAATGGAGACTCATCAATATAAAAGGGATTAAAAAGACAACAGAGCTTCCTCCAATTCACACATTTTTAAATTATCAGAACCCATGGTTGCATTTTTAGCGAATAAATATATCTTTTTGGTTAATGTTTTTCATGGAAAATGCAATAGGTGCACACTTTCGGATGAACTAATATCAATCTTTGAGGGTTCCCTGAAAATGGTCACGGAATGAATGCCTTATGATCATAATAATGGAAGGCTCAGATAAAATCATGTTGAGTGGAAACTTGGTTAATGGATGTTTTGAGGTAAAACATGTATATTCTCTTTTGAATGGTCCTATCAATAATAGAGGATGACCCTGGTGGTATAAGATGTTAAATTATTGTTATACCCAACGTATAACTATTATTTTATGTTGGTTATTGCTTTGAACTAGTGTGTTGACTTGAAAAAAAAATCCATCGTTAGAAAGTTCATGGAGTTTGTGTTCTTTGCAAAAATTCTTATGAATCCATTAATCATATTTTACTGCAATGTAATTCTATAATTGTTGTTTGGAACTCTACTAAAAGTATGTAGTTGAGGTTATGAGATTAGAGTTTTTTATGCTCTATAGAACAATTTTTCTACAAATAAAGAGGATCTCCTCTAAACTAAATTAAGGGAACAAAAGTAAATATGTCTAGAGTTATCCCCCTCTTCATATTTAATTAAACAACATTGTGAGTTTTGGTGCATCAAGGACAAACCCAAGGAATGTTTGTGCTAGATTATTTTTAATCTTAAAAGGATATAACATTCTTTTAATGTTGCTTTGGTAAATACATCAAATAACTAAGCTATGTTTAGAGTAGATATTTTTATCGTGTAAATAGTATTTTCCAAAAAAAAAATCATCCATAATATTTTGTTGAATGCACCCTTCGAAATACCTTGAGAAACTACAAAATCCTTCTATTCCTTATGTATTGAACAAGTTTACATGTACTGCAATAAAATTGCAATTACCAAGCCAAAAAGTCTATGATAAGGTTTATGTATGTCTTCATTATAGAGAGTAAACTATTCAATTTTCACTCCCATAGGTTTTCCCTCAAATCTTTAAGATCAACATGCCCTAAAATTGTATCTAAAATTTCATCAAACTCAAAATCAATGGGTTTTTTTTCTATAACCCTAGAAATGACACAATACAAACAAAAAGGCAATGAAATTAGGGCTTCAAAGGTATTGGTGAAATATTTTTTACAAAAAATGGAAGATTTCAATAATGTACTATGAAACAAAAGTCTCTTCTTAAGGGGGCTCTCTTAATTAAAAATAGGAATATAGAAAATAATATTCATAGTCGAAATTGTATATTGGGATTCTTGCAAAACATGGTTAATATAATCTAATAGAGAGAGAAAGATAAGGAAAATAATTAGAAGAGGATGAAGGGATTGTTTAAGAAAAATAAAAGCAAAATTTATTCATTAGCACAAAAAAAACTGAATATAAGGGAAAAATATTAATTACAAAAATTTAAGTTGCACAAAAGAAGTTCAAGAAAGGTGTTTATCCTAAGAATAATGAAATTACAAAAATCAAACACAAAAATTTCTCAAACACTTCTATATTTCTTAATTGAGAAATGAATACAAAAGATTATTTTCTTCTTTACTCAATGGAATTTAAAACTACAATCAATTACCTGCCAAATACAATGACCAACCCTCTTACTTATCATTAAGAAGTGAAATATACCTCATAACTAACTCAAAACTGATTTTGAGTGACTTTATGATATTTTACAATTTACATTTTAATTAAAATAACACTTAAAGTACTATGACAATTTGAAATCCATGTTACAAAAAGTGCAATGAGAAAATAGAACTAAAAAGAAAGAGAAAGAAAATGAACATTAACAAGAAGAAGAAAAAGTGAAAGCTCCTTACTTTCACCTCTTAGGTAGCCTCACTTTCAATATACACACTCTGAATTTGATAATGGATTCAAATACTTCATTCCCCTTGGAAATTTGAGTGTTCTTGAAGACAGTAATCCATGAGTTCACAACCTCTGGCATTTCATCATTACTATTAAAAAGATTTGTAACATTTTTGGTGACTTCAACAATCACATTGAAGATATTTGCAATCTTTTGCATGGAGTAAACATTAATTATATATGGGTCAAAGAGTTATTCCTCGATTACATCTCTGAAATGTTCTTTGAGCTTGAAGGATGACTTTGGGTGAAAGCTATTTTATTTTACCAGTTCGCAGTGGAGAGCACTCATGTCAGCACAACTTTCAGTTTTTTTTACTCTTATTTTTCTAAAAATGAGACCAAAATTCACTGAGAGCGTCCTCAAGTGTTTTGAGCCTTTATTCAATAGTTTTTATGATTGCAAATATATGTTATCTTTTCTATAACTGAATATTTGATTGGAAATGAGGATTTTTTATTCATGGTAGTCATGGCATGTCTATATTAAATTAAACCACCCCAAAATGAAGTTTCATCCTTCATGAGCTTCAAAATGTCATTGATCTTGCTCAAAATTTTATCAATAACCTCATATATTTTCCTACTCTCATAAATGAATTTACAACCATTGAGGAGGCTATGTTCAATCCAATATTTTTTTTATTTTCCATGCTCACAAAATCTTTAAATGTATTAAACAACTTTTTGATCAATTTTTTCAATGGGCATGAGCTCTTATGGAAATGGTGGGGATAATCAAGACCCTCACATAAAGAAGTCTTGAGAGAAAACATGTTGTGATGCTTTATCTCGCAAAAATTGTGTATAAGGAGGAAGCTAAAATCCCCTCCTAAACAAGGTGAAATCATTTCTTCACCTTGAGAAGAAGACAAGCATGTCACCATTAAAGACATTGTTCAATAGTCATCTCCACGCTAACAGTTGGCTTCTTTTAAGAAGAATTCCCCCTACCCTCCATTTTCTCCCGCTGCATATATTTCCATTTCATCTTCCTCTAGGTATTTATCATATCCTTTGTCTCCTCCTCCTCCCCCTTCTATCCCACCGACCAAATAGTCACAATTGTAGGTGACTCATCCTTATCTTGGATAAATTCCATGATTGAGTGGCAGTAATCTTGAGCCCCAAGCTCTGTTTTGAAATTAGTTTCCTGCTCCTTCAACCACCTTTTGACCGGCATTTAATTTTTTGCCGTTGAAAATTTTTTAAACCTCCACCAACTTTCCTACCATGTGGAGTCATTCTGTGGACTCCTTTATTATCTCCTCCCTATGGACGTGAGGCTCCTAGGTTAAACTATTTTGCATGATTTTTTCAAGTCTGCCCTTTATAAATGGCTTTGATTTTTTTTTAAAATGGGGGCCCAATATATAATTTAATATATGTGGCAATATATATTATTTCGGGTCCATTTTTAAAAGAAATTTTATATATTATATATACAAAAATGTTTAAATATATAAAATTGTAAAGGGGGTATATATATATGCAATAGCATAAAAAGAAATAGAAGATAGAAGAGAAGAAAAAGAAGGAGAAAAATAAAAAGAGAGAAGGAAAATAGTGTGTAGCAGCACATTGGAGAAGAAAAGAGGGAAAATACAGAGAAAGAAAAATACAAAAAAACAGCTCGTGAAAGAGGGAAAATTTGTAAGAAATAGAAATAGAAGATTGGACACAAGAAGAGAAAAAAAGAAAAATAGAGCAATAGCTCTGATGATTGTATGAAGTTATTTTTTAAATCGAATATAATACATTTGTGTGTGTGTTTTATTTGTGTTTCTAGTTGTGTCTTTCCCTTACTGGTTGCATTTGGCACTAAATTTTTCCAGCAGTTTGGTATCAAAGAAAATAAAAAGCTCAATAACTCGAGGTTTGAGGTTTTTTATTTTCTGGGTTGAGTTGTAATGGCTTCTAGTAGCAGCAACTCTTGGCAACAACCCCCAATATTTGATGGGAAGAATTATGACATTTGGTGCATTAAAATGAAGACATTGTTCTCCTCTCAAGAGCTATGGGAACTAGTTGAAGGAGGCTATATAGAGGTAGTAGACATAGGCTACATTTAATGCATTAACACAAGCACAACTGAAGAATGCTTTGAAGGAAAATAGAAGAAAGGATGCAAAAGCTTTAAGTTACATCCAGAATGCAATTACTAATTCAGTATTTCCAAGGATAGCAACAACTACAAACTCCAAGCAAGCTTGGGATACCTTGCAAAATGCATATCAAGGTAGTGATAAAGTAAAAGTTGTAAGACTACAAATGCTAAGGAGAGAGTTTGAAACTCTTCTCATGAAAGACTCAGAGTCTATAAATGACTTCTTTACAAGGACTATGACCATTTTCAATCAGATGAGGATGAATGGTGATGTGGTAGAAGAGCATAGAATCATAGAGAAGGTATTGAGAAGCCTTCCAGTCATATTTGACCCAGTTGTGGTAGCCATAGAAGAGTCTAAGGACTTAAAACAAATGAGTGTTGATGAGTTGATGGGTTCTTTACAAACCCATGAACAGAGGATGAGTAGATCATCCAGCTCCTCCAATGAACAAGCCTTCAAAACAAATACAAATGTTAGAGGTAGGGGGAGAGGAGCATATAACAGAGGAAGAGGAAGATTTAACAACCAAAAATAAGGTGGAAGTCACAACCACTATCAAGAGCCACAGGTAAGAGCAAGAGGTAGAGGAAGGAGAAAAAAAACTTCTAGAGGTGGTTCTTCACAAAGGTATGATAAATCAAATGTGCAATGTTATTACTGTAAGAAGTTTGGACATTATGCAAGTGAATGCAAAAAGAAAGAATATGATTTGAGAAATCATAATCATAATGCAAGCTTCTCTAATGAAAAAGAAGTTGAACCAAAGAAGAAGGAAATGGGTGGAGCTTTTCTTTTAACTTGAAATGTAGCTGAGAAAGGAAAAAGCAAGTTTGGTATTTGGATAGTGCTTGCAATAATCATATGTGTGGAAATAAGGAGATGTTCAGTAATATAGATGAAGCAATCAGATCTGAAGTAAATATGGGAACAGACAATAAGGTTCTTGTGATGGGTAAAGGCATTGTATCCATTCTCACCAAGAAAGGAGACAAGAAGCATATACATAATGTTTTCTTTGTTCCAGGATTGAAGTATAATCTTCTCAGTATTGGGTAGCTTGTCCAAAATGGATATAAGGTGAAGTTTGAGAATGGAGAATGTGTTTTATATGATAAAGGTGGAAGCAACAAGTTGATTGCAATAGTGCAGATGACACAAAATAGAATGTTTTCTTTGAGGATGCAAAGTGTAGCAGGTACAGTAGCATTCAAAACAATAGCCATTGATCAATCCACTCTCTGGCATCTCAGGTATGGGCATTTGAGTTATGGTGGATTGCATGTTCTTTATAATAAGAAAATGGTTAAAGGATTTCCTCCTATTGAACAACCAGACAAGGTTTGTGAGGCATGCATATTGGGGAAGCAACATAGAAATTATTTTCCCTCAGGTAAATCATGGAGAGAAAGCTCACCACTTGAGCTTATACATTCAGATTTATGTGGTCCCATGAAAACTCCCTCCATGTCTAAAATTTTATATTTCATTACTTTCATTTTGATGAATATAGAAGGACATGGATTTATTTCTTTAAAAATAAATCAAAATCATTTGATGTATTCAAACAGTTCAAGGCCATGGTTGAGAAGCATAGTGGCCATTATATAAAAACATTAAGAACTGATAGAGGGGGAGAGTATATATCAAATGAGTTTTTAAACTTCTGTAAGGAGCACGGGATCAAGAAAAAATTCATATCAAGGTATACACCTCAGCAAAATGGTGTAGTATAGAGGAAGAATAGAACCATTCAAGAAATGACAAGAAGCATGTTGAAAGAAAGAGGATTGTCCAATGAATTCTAGGTAGAAGTAGTTGGGACAACATTATATCTGTTGAATAGATGTCCTACAAAGAGTGTGAGGAACAAAATACCTCAAGAAGCATGGAGTGGAAGAAAACCAAGTGTTGAACACTTGAGAGTTTTTGGATGTGTGGCATATGCACATGTGCCAAAGAAAAGAAGAACAAAATGGGATAACATAGGAGAGAAGTGCATTTTCATTGGATATAGTGAGCAATCTAAAGCTTACAGATTATATAATCTAGTTACTAAGGAGATGATAATCAAAAGAGATGTTCAATTCATTGAAGAAGCATCTTGGGAAGATGCATAAGTAGTGGAGCACCCACAAAAGAAGACAAATGCACCTATCATTGTGCTTGAACCAGCAGAAGGAAGAGAAAACAATGTACCAAGTTGGACACCCATTTCTCAAAGGGGTGAATCTTCAAATGACAGCAGCCAACAAAGCATGCAAGGACCAACTAATGAAGCATCTTCATCATCATCAGACTCATTGCAGCAACAAGGAAGAATGAGGAATTTACAAGAGATCTATGATAGTTAAGGTATGAAGAAAATGAAGATGAAATGATTAATTTTTCTCTATTTTTCACAAGTTGATCCTATTTATTATGAAGAAAAAATTAAAGATAATAAATGGTGTGAAGCAATGGATGAATAAATGCATACAATAGAAAAGAATCAGACATGGGAGTTAGTAGATCTTCCTGAAGGAAAACAAGTCATTGGAGTCAAGTGGGTTTATAAAACCAAAACTACTCCCAAAGGAAAAATTGAAAGACATAAGGCAAGATTAGTTGTCAAAGGCTACAAAAAAAATCCTGGATGTGATTATAATGAAACATTTACTCCAGTAGCAAGGTTAGAGACTATGAGAATAATTATTACCATAGTTTCTCATCACAAATGGAAAGTCCATCAAATGGATGTTAAATCAACTTTTCTGAATGGAATGCTAGAAGAAGAAGTGTATGTGGGTCAGCCACCTGGTTATGAAATCCCAGGGCATGAAAGAAAAGTGTACAAGCTAAAAAGATCTTTGTATGGTTTGAAACAAGCACCAAGAGCTTGGTATAGTAGGATAGATTCCTATCTAATTAGTAATGGCTTTAGCAAAAGAAGCAGTGAGCCCACACTCTACATCAAAGAAAACAATGGTGAGATTTTAATTGTTGTTTTGTATGTAGATGATCTTATTTTTACTGGAAATTCAGACAAAGCAATTGATGAATTTAAATCAGCCATGAAGAAGGATTTTGAGATGACTGATTTGGGACTTGTTGAAGTATTTTATTGGCATTGAGGTCCAGAAAATGGAACAATCCATTTTATTTCTAAAGAAAAGTATGCAAAATAAATCTTGCAAATATTTAGAATGTTGGACAACAAACCAACATCTATACCTATAGAATTAAGTCTGAAATTGACTAAAGAAAATTGCAGCAGCAATGTGGATCCTATAAGGTATAAAAGCATGGTAGGAAGCTTGATGTATTTAACTGCAACAAGACCAGATATAATGTATGCAGTTAGTTTAATTTCCATATTTATGGAGACACCAAAAGAGTCTCATTGGAAAGAAGGCAAGCGTATTTTGAGGTATGTGAATGGAACAAGAAATTATGGAATTTTATATGTTGCTAATAATGATTTGAAATTAGTTGGATACTCAGACAGTGATTGGGAAGGTAGCCTTAATGATAGAAAGAGCACATCTAGATATGTGTTCAATGTTGGATCAGGAACCATTTCATGGGCTTCGAAGAAATAATTTGTAGTTTAATTGTCCACTATAGAAGTAGAGTATATTGCAGCAAACTCAACCGCTTGTCAGATGATTTGGCTAAAGATAATCCTCTCATATTTTCTTGAAAAACAACAAGGAGGTTATGTGATTTTTTCTATGATATGTCTTCAATAGCATTATCTAAAAATCATGTTTTTCATGGTAGAAGAAAGCATATTGCTATCATATATCACTTCATTCATGAATTGGTGGAGAAAGGAGAAATTGAACTAAAATTTTTTAGGTCAAAGCATCAGCTAGCTAATATTTTTTACCAACCCATTGTCAAAGGAAACATTTGCGCATTTGAGAGAAAATTTGGGATCATAAATGGAATCCATCAAAATTAATTTCTTGTTTGGCTCAAGATTAAGGGGGAGTGTCATAAATTAAATATCCACAGTAATCTTGAGCCCCGAGCTCTATTTTAAATCTTTTCTTCCCTCCCTCTCAACTACCTTGTTGACGGGGAATTTATTTTTTTCGTTGAAAACTTTTTAAACCTCTGCCAACATTCCTGCCACATGGAGCCATTACGTGGAATCATGTCCTATCTCCTCCCTGTGGACATGAGACTCCTTGATTAAAAATTTTTGCATGATTTTTTCGGGCCCACCCTTTATAAATGGTTGTGGTATTTTTTTAAATGGGAACCCAATATATAATTTAATATATGTGGCAATATATATTATTTTGGGTCCATTTTTTTGGTAAAAGGAGAAGTATATTTTATATATGGAAACGGTTAAAAAAATTGTAAAAGGGGGTATATTATGCAATAGTGTAAGAAAAGAAGACAGAAGAGAAGAAAAAGAAGAGTAGCAGCTCGAAGGAGAAAAAGAAAAAGAGAGAGAAGGAAAAATACTGTGCAATAGCATAGAAAAGAAAAGAGGGAAAATACAGAGAAAGTAGCAAGACTCATGAAAGAGAAAAATTTTTGTAAGAAATAGAAATAGAAGATTGGAAACAAGAAGAGAAACAAAAGGAAAATAGAGCAGCAGCTCTGAAATTGTAAAATTTTGTTTTTAAATTGAATATAATATATTTGTGTGTGTGTGTTTTATTTGTGTTTTTGGTTGTCTTTCCCTTACTTGTTATACTTGGCACTAAATTTTTCCAACATTCATTTACAAATCATGCTAGCCACCAAGAAAGCTAAAACTACTTCAAACGCCTTTGGTGCTCAATTTATGGAGATTGTATGAATTTTAAGCGAGGCTGAAGGAGAGATGACTCTTTCTTACTACAATCTCAGAAGTTAATTCTACTCGGGGACCCTACTCATGAGGGTGATGGACACGATTTGAAAAAATCAGCAATGGGACTACTTGAGAATAATAAAAAATGGAAAATATACTCAAACATAATTGGAGGAATAAGTAGACACTCTCTACGCTTATAATGGCAATTGCTTCATCAAAATAGCTCATGACTATTTCCAAGATTGATCAAAAAGTTATTCAAAACATTCAAAGATTCAATTGAAATGGAAAAGTAATTGAATTTTTGATCAAACATATATTTCTCAACAATTACAAATTCTTTCATGAGGATAGAAAAACATATGATCTTTTTTATAAAAATTTTGGCAAGACCAATGAAAATGTGAAGGCCGTGATGGATGAAACTTCATTTTGACATGGTCTAATACAAGACATACATGCAAAATTTGACACAAATAAGAAAATATATATTTTTTAATCAATTTTTTAATTGTGCCAAGCATAACATGTTTTTGAAATGGCCAAAAATTATTGAGTGGAAGCTAAAAACACTTGAAGAGACTCTCAATGATGATTCTTCTCACCTTTAGAAAATAGAGAGTGTAAAGTATTAAATTTGTACTAACATGAGTGTCTTCTACTGCAAACTCATAAAATAAAATAAAAATTGACCCAAAATTAGTCTCCAAGACCAAATAACAATTCAAATATGTAGTTAAGAGCTTTGATGTTCACTCCTTGGACAAGATTACAAAAATATTCAATGTGGATGTTAAAGCCATTAAGAATGTTCCGAATATCTTAAACTGTATTGGTGAAATGTTGGAGGCTATGAACTCATGGATTAATGTCCTATAAAATACTCACATTCCCAAGAAGATTTAAGTATCTTAACCCATCCACAAATTCAAATTGCGCATATTGCAAGAGAAGCATCCTAAGAGGTCAAAATAAATATATTTTTCTTCCGTTACTTCTTCCTATATTCTTCTTTTTCTAACTATCTCTCTAATATATTTTTTTATTACACTTTTTATAAAGTGGCTTAAAATATAATATCACTTTTAAGTCATGTTGTAGGTAAAAATTAAATTGTAAAAAAGTAAAAATTTCCTCAGAATTAATTTTGAATTATCGAAGTGTTTGACAATTTTGTGTCTTTAATCTTCTTATAATTTCATTTATTCTTATGATAAATGTTTTTGTTTGACTTCTTTTACACAATGCAAAGTTCTTACAACTAATGGTACTTTCATTATATTAAAATATTTAGTGTTAATGAATGAATTTTATATTTACTTTTCATTATTTTTTCCATCCTCTTCCAATTATTTTTCTTATCTTTCCCTCTTAGTTAGATTTCCTTGGTAAAACTTGCTCTGAAACAACCCCAATATACAATTTTGACTATGAATATTGTAAATATTTTTTTGTTGTATACTTTTTTTCAATAAAGAGGGAGCCTCCCCATATAATAGAGGAGATACTTTTGTCTCATTAGGCATTGTTTAAATCTTTCATTTTTTTATATAAAATATTTCGCAAACAAAATTGTACCCATTCCTTGGTGTTTGGATTTGTACCACATGTTTATGGAAAAATAAATGTATAAAATGCCAAACAATGGTGATTTCAATACCCTTTCAACATATGTAAATGTATATTGGTAAACTAATGGAAGGGGTTCTACCTTCCTCCCTTTTGGCATCCAAATTCGATATGATTACCTTAGTAAAGAATCTTACAATGCATTAGGTATGGATTCTCTTTCATAGCATATTTCATGAAATTATTGAAAAAACCCCAAACTTTACAAAGCAAATTGCATGACTAACTAAGGAAAGCTAACACCATTTCCACCTCTATTTAAGGCTCTAAGTCTAGGAATGTAACACAAAACATAGAAGTTTAATGGAATGCTTAACTAACATGAATATAATTCAAAATCTAACTAATCATGTCTGCTAATATGTTTAATTTCCTAGCATAGACCTAAACTGAACTAAGAGGGAAATAAAATGGGTATGGTTACTACTCCAAACAAAGTGAAATGGCCTCTCCAAATGACTTACAAAGTCACTTTAGATATCCATCTACTAACTTTGTTCAAGGTTTTAGGCAAGGATTGAACTTGGCTATAAATCATATTTATTATATGAGATGCAAATCAACGCATGGTGTAAAGTATTAAGGTATGAGGTGAATCCATTTTATAGTTTTCTATTTGAGGAAAACTTGTATTTTGGTGCATGTGGGGCTAAAATCCCAAATTAGATTAGAATTTCTAATCATGATTAAGCTTTTTTAATCACAATTAGTGAATTACCAAGTGATTAAGATGTGTACAACCTTAATCAACTACTTAGGGTAAACTATGAGGCTAAGATAAGATTTTGAAGCTTTTTGAGACATTGTGGAGAGAAGTGGGGTGATTTTGAGTGGTTGGAAGAGGGGTTCGAGCCAATAGTAGGGTATATTGACCAAAACAAGGGCAAAATAGGCTCAATTAGCTAACAATCACTAATTGTATGTTTTGAAGAGGATTTTGACTTACGATTCATTGTAAAGTGACATCGTGAATGTGAAAGAAGTTTGGTAACCAAAAAAGTGTTGTTAAGTGACCAAAGTGGTAAGAAATATTAGTCAATTAGTGGAAATCACTAATTATAATGGAATTGGTAAGAATGAGATTGATTTGTGTGTGTTTGGAAATAAGATTGCAAAAGCAAAATTTAGGTGTCTAAATTTTCCCTTTTTAAAGGTGAAGTAAGTGACTTCACTTCAAATATAGTAGACAAGCAACAACAGGTAAAATTTTGAAGAAAAATTATTAGAATGAAGAATGCCCCCTCGAGTGTCGATGGGGTGATAGAATAGGTCAATCGATGATCAAAAATATGATTGAAATGGATAGAAGAAATAGGATAGAATGGGTGCAAAACCTTAAGGTATTTAGAAGGAATAAGGATAGGGATAAACATGGTTGTTTATTGCCCCATGTGGTTTGGAAGAAAAATTAGGAGTGACAGTAAATGATAATGAAGAATATAGGACAAGCCCAATCTTTGTATCTAACCTTTCATTAAGTAACTTTGTTGTATCATTTTTCCCCTAGATCTACATCATTGGCCTTTATTGAAATAAAGAAAAATGTAAGCTAACATGAAAAGATAAATTACTAACATTTGTCAATTGTTACATAACTCCATCCAACATACATAATGCAATGTAATGCGAGAAAGTAAAACAATGTTTAACTCAATGCAACATACATAATGCAATGTAATACGAGAAAGCAAACCAGATAACCTAATAGATAAACCATTACAATCACACATACTCAAACAAACAACATTTAAGACAGTTGCACCAATGTTTTTGTTATCAAGTTGTGGTTCCCAAATGTTTGTGTTGTAACGACAAGGGTTAAAAATGGTGCCCCAACAAAGGATGCATGCAAGGGGACTAACAGATGACACAAGTAGTCCCATGGAAAATATTTCATGCACTATGACATAGTCTCTAAAAATCACTTTTGCACGGAAGTACAGACATAGCATGCAGCCTAGCTTTTGTTAATGGAGGTAGATCACGATGATCTGCAAGTCGTTTGAGACCAAAACAAGAAAGAACCTTAGAAATATGTTTTTGTAGGACAATTTCAATGTTTGAGGACAATGTATTTGATGGAGGCTTTAGTTGTATGCACGTCATTTACCAATTTTTGAAAAAAAAAAAAAATTGCCAAATTTTTTGGGATTTTTAATGATTTTACCAATTTTTTGGGTTTTTGAAAAAAATTATATTGTTTTAAATTTTTGAATTTTTAGGAAGAATATTTTGTATAAGAAATAACAAAGCCATGAGACCTTGGTAAAACTCACCGTAAGGAAAAAATATGCCCCATGTAGTAGAAAAGGTTGTCAGGAAGAAAAACATGCCCCAGAGTAGTAAAAATGGGCGTGAAAATAACTATTTATTTAAAATAATCATCACGGCGAGTTGTAGAAGAATGTAGAAGAACCATGATGGCTCCAAGGCACCTTGAGGGTGAGAAACATGTTGTGGGAGGTAAAAATGGGTACATAAGCCATCGTGGTGAATTCATTTACCACATTCACTTACCACTTTACTGTTTATTTGATCTCTGACCTACGAGAGGAAATGGCAAGGGTGCAAAACTGGAGACACCATGTCGATTGCGTGAGAGACTACATGAGGCTCCCAATGGATGAACCACATGTACATAAAGCTCCCCTTGTTATCCTACTTTTAAAAGCATTTAATTTTTTGTTAAAATGCATTTTTAACGGTTAAAATAGGGTAAAAATGGGGGTGTGCCTATGTTGGCACATGCATGGGTGCATATGTGTTGGTTCATAACTGAGTGCACCTATGCACTTAATTGAATTTCATTGTTAAATATTTGGGTTTTGCAGGGGCATATATGCGCTAATGCAAAAATGTGTGTGCCTATGCATCATTTTCCAAGACATGCGTGGGTGCATATGCACGTATGCCAAGAGAAGTGTGCCTATGCAAAACATTGTTTTAAATAAAAATTAAAATATGTGTATGCCTCGAGTAGTGTGCTGGCATGCTGAGTGTGCCCATGCATTAGGGGGTGTGCTTGTGCCTCCAAATATGTGCAAGTGCACAAAATTTATTTTAAAATTGCTTTCAAAAGAATATGAAGGTTTTTGGAAACCCCACGTGGTAGAAATAGGTTAATTATAGAAGAATTTTAATGACAGAATAAAATAGTAATATGGTATAATAGAATAATAAGATCATAATAAATGACCTGATTGGTTCTGTAGGTGCACTTAGATGTGTTAGTGGCACGGGAGCGATAGGGGTGACTCCGGGCCTATGAGGCAACATTTAGCTAACACCACTAGATTTTCTTGGAGATCACCTTGAAGGTGAGCAGTTTATCTTACATGGCTCACATGCCATAGATTACCTTAAATCATGACCTACTCATAGCCTTAGTTGAGAGATGGTGGAGTGAGATCCTGACCTTCTGACTGCCTACCGGTGAGATGAGTATTACGTTGGAGGATGTTTGGTGGATCTTGCGAGTTCCTATTCAGGGCTTCTTGATTACATACGATGCTCACCAGGACCGTATTGAGTGATACACTGCCATGATATTTGAAGTGACAGACATGCCCCATAGGGGTATGACAATCTTCATTAGGATGTGCATGGCCGATCCATGGCTAAGACGGGTCCCTATATTTTTATTGGCTCTTGTCAGTGGCATGATGCTATCTGACAAGACCAATGCATGATTCCCTCTAGGTCTCATTGGAGTGATTCACATCATGCTTCAGGGAGATGTGTACTTATGGGGTCAGTGTATATTGGCTCATTTATACTATGATTTACACTTGATAGCTTATCATGGATAGAGTTTAGTGGGTCTTGCCACTTTATTACAGATCTTGCTTTAGTGGGTCTTGCCACCCTGCAGCAGCTTTGAGATCTCAAGTTGTTGGAGAGCCTTCTTCCATGGGATGGGTTCCAAATGGAGATGGCATTCGCAACCATATGGGGGATATAGACTATTCCAAGTGATATTTTGACAAGTTACAGCCCCATATGATCACATGGTGGCCATAAATGTTATACCATTGGCCTCACAATTCATTTGAGTTGAGTACAACTACAGTGGACCATTTTATCATTGGGAGTAGGAGCTATGTCCTAGAGTGGTACAGAGTAGACAGGGTCCAGCTTTAGTTTGGTCTCAACCAAGGGATTCCTAGTGATGAGATGTGGTATTCACACAGATACATACAGGTCTTGCACATGGGGCCCAGAATTAGGCTGAACCAATCTCACATGAGATTTTTACAGGTGGTTCCACAGCCTTGGGTACAGCAGGCACAGATAGTGCATCCAAGGAATTACCTAGATTATGCAGCGTGGTATGTGACAGTGTTACCACATAGATTGACTATACCACAGGAGGTTTTGGATGTAGCAGCACAAGGGGGACAAAGCCCAAATCCTAGATCACAAGCATAGACTCAGGTACAGGTAGATCCACATGGAGGACCACATATGGGGGTACCAGTGCAATAAGTGCTAGTCCAGTAGTAGGTCTTAGTATAGCAGTATGTAGTGGTGCATCCACAGGTGTTGGCACCACAGATGCCCCTTTAGGTTTCATTATGGAAACCATTGCATGCACCCCCTTCAACCCCTCACGCAAGTTCACAACACAATCCACCAAGAGGTGGAGGAGATAGCAGGGATGGTGAGGTTATGGAGGAGGATGTTTAGGATATATAGGCTGGTGGGTGGGTGGCTACCTTGTAGCAATAGCTACAGCAAGTAACATCTCTACAGTTTTAGGTTGTAGATGAGAGGTACCAAGCTATTACTCATAGAGACTAGGCTATCGCATATAGGTATCAGCTTATGATAGATCAGGATCAAACCAGGACAGAGATATTACAGGCCATGATAGAGTGAGATCAAGAAATCACAGATAGTCTATAACTGCAGGCAGAGAGGGATCAAGCTATAGCAGAGAGAGATAAGGTTATAGTAGACATAACCTAATTATGGATAGAGCTATCCAGAGTGAGAGAAGAGTGTGACATGCTACAGGAGGTAGACATTGCCTCAGGAGTATATCTGATGATTAGGCACAGTACTACTATAGTAGGTGAGGCCACATACTATAGGATGTAGTATTATGCAGTCATCCCGGTCAAGCAAAGAGTTCTTGAGTATAGCTAGATAGTAGGAAGCATGTCACAATCTAGATCCCATAGGCCATCACAATCAATGCAATCTATATAAGGTCCTTTAAGACAACATGGTTTAGAGAAGCATGGGTCAACACAGCATGGTGTAGCACCTTCTACATGTCTGGCACCTCATATACCCCTTCCTAGTGGTGGACCTGGACCAGGTAGTCCCGGTGAGGGTGAGAGCCGTGGTTGACTCTCTTATTGATTTATTAGATGTATTTTTTTGGTGTATGGCCTCAATGTGACAGAATAATTTTGTACGGATGTATATGTATAATTTTTTTGATCATGCCTCATGATGAAGGCACTTTTTTTTACAGATGTATGTTATATAGTGTTTTTTATTATGCCTCATAATGAAGACACTTTTTGTATAGATTCTAATGATGGCTCATTGTATCAGATGTACATTTAAGACACGTTATTTTATACATGAACATTTATATTTTATGATGATGTATGATGATTCAATGGATTACTGATGTATCACATTTTTTTATGAGATATAATGCTTAATTTGTATGTTTTATGTTTGTATCACATATTTGTTAGATTATGAGATAGCCTTAGATGATGTCATATTGCATTTTGATGAGATACTTTGAGTAAAACATGTTTTAATTTTTTATATTGGTGTGGGGGGGATAGATTTGTGATCATGTGCAACCCCTCTTGCCCCATTCATGATACGATACTTGATTATTAGCTTTAACATACATGTATGATGTAGAATTAGCATTTATTGATATATGATGTATAGATGTGATGGTTTATTTGATATGATAATGAAGTGACAATAAAATGTACAAGTAAAATAACAAACACATGTTAAACAAATATAATCACAGCAACACATTTATCTACAAGTGTGCAAGATAAAATGAAATCAATGTCATGCACCAAATATTAAAATAACATTCAATCTAAGTAAACAAGTGTATCCAACTTAAAGTAACAATATGAAAAAATAATGCAACTCAAAACCATACAATCCAACAACTAAAAGTATGCAAACTACTACTTTGCTTTTTTGGGACAGTTTTGGGACCTTTTTCGTTGTTTTTGGGTATTACCTCTAATACAATTTTCTATTGTTTTGGATTTTTTATTAAAAATATTTGAATGTTTTGATTTTTTTAGGAACATATCTATATGTTTTGGGGTTTTCAAATGTTATACGAATGTTTTTTTTTAATTTTTTCTAAAACTTTTCCAAAGCGAACATGTAAGGAAATGAAGAAACGTGGATGCCCTCAGCGTTAGATGGGATGTACAAGGGTAGAATGCCACGTGTTATGTGCCAAAAGTGACGTTGTGAAGTTGTCCCCAACATGAGATGGGATCATTCAAAGTTAAATTTTCTGCATTTAAAATATTGGATTATCCAGATCAAGGCCAAGAGGGATAAACTCACAAGGGACTGAGATGAAAGCAAAGACCATCTTAGGACAAATTTGTCGTACTCCTAAACTAGAAATGCTTGTGAACAAAAAACCCTCCCTTGGCACCGGAAACCAGTTTTCACCAAAGTACTTGTCCAAAGTGCCACCATTACGTGGTTTTCACTATTAGACACCCCTATTTTTTTCTTTTTCTTTTTCTATTTTTTATATTTTTTTTGTTTTTATGACACTTTATAGACCCCATACTTAAGCATAGAAGTGCTTAAGATGCATTGTGTTCATGGGTTCTCAAAGCTCTTGGCCATCTGAATGGGCAACCTTATAGGCACCTGAATAGAACTTGGTAACCATAACATATGGTCCTACGAAATTGGGATCAAATTTCCCTTTCTTTTCATGGTCCTTATTGGTGTTCTTCTTGTTCACTTTTAACACCAAGTCCCCTACCTCAAATTGAAAAGGTATGAATCTTTTATCGTAGCTTCACCGCACTCGATCCTGATACACTTTAAGGAGATTGAGAGCGTGAAGTATTTTCTCATCTAATAGCTCCAACTCTGCCAGTCAATCTACTTTGTAGTCCTCCTCTTCATTCAAGTGGTCCCTTAGCTCAATACACAAATAAAATATATCGATCTCTAAAGGTAGTATGACTTCTGTGCTTAATACTAAGGAGTATGGAGTGGCACCTATAGTGGTATAGATAGATGTTCTAAATGCCTAGAGGGAAAGGTGAATTTGTATATGCCAGTTACGGCTTGTCTTGCTCACCACCTTCTCCATAACATGAATGATGGTTTTATTGGAAGCCCCAGCTTGCCCATTACCTTGAGTGTAATAGGGGGTCGAGAACTTAAGGTAGATTTGAAAGCATTTCCAGAGTGCTCTCACATTTTTATTTTTAAATGGCTTACCATTATCATTGATAATAGCATAAGGGATACTATATCGATAGATGATATGGTTCATGATAAATTTAGAGATTTGGGAAACTTCAACATAGGTGATAGGAACAACCCATACCCATTTTGTAAAGTATTTAGTTGCAGTAATGATGAATTTATGACCATCTGAAGAGACAGGGTTAAGTTTTCGTATTAGATCGAAACCCCACTTTGAGAATTTCCAAGGGGTTGTGACATGCTATAATGATTGTGTTGGCACATGTAACAAGTTGTCATACTTTTGAAAATCCATGCATTTCTTCACATGGTTACAATAATCATGCTCCATGGTAGGCCAATAGTAGCCTACTTTGAGTATTTTCTTCACAAGGACAGTCCCATTAGTATGAGCTCCACAGATTCCTTCGTGAATCTCCTTGATTGTTTGGATAGATGCTTCCAAAATTAAACATCACAACAAATTCCTGTAATATCCTCGGTGGAAGAGGGTGACCCCAAGTAGGGTATAGTGGGCTATACGCTAGATGAGGGTGCATTTTTCAGCACAGGAAATGTTAGTGGGAAAGGCTCCATCATGGAGGTAATTAAATATTTCAACGTACCATGGGGAAAAGGGACCAACAACATCACACACCAAACAAGAATCTGGTATGTCATATGTCAGCATTTTTATATTTTCTATGAAGAATGGCATATCATTTTTCCATAGCAGAATACTCAACATGGACCCCAATGTAGCCATAGCATCAGCTGCTCTATTCTGTGATCTTGGTATTTTCTCAAATGTTATCTTCTTAAAGTACTCCTTTAAATAATCAACCATCTTTTTGTATGGAAGAAGTTTCTCGTCTTTTACCTTGTATTCATCTGTGAATTATTTTATAATGAGTATTGAATCACCAATGCAATTGACTCACCTGATATCCCACTTAATGGCTAGCTTCATCCCTGCGATGAGAACTTCATACTCCATTAAATTATTCATGTATGGGAACCCACGCTAGAATGCTTAGGGAATCAAGTCTCCCATAGGAGTGATTAAGACAACTCTGACACCTAAACCATGAAAGGTAAATGAGCGATCAAAGTATAGTTTCCAAATGATAGATTCCTCAAGGTACATGATGGATGCATTTGGTAGTTTGAGACTCAAAGGTTCAATACATGATAGGGGATCTTCTGCCAGCTGATCTACTAATAATTTTCCTTTTACTGAATTTTGATGCACATACGCAATGTCAAACTCACTTAATAAGATGATCTAATTATCCATATTTCTAGTTAAGGTGGGTTTTGACAGTAAGTATTTTAAAGGATAGACATTTGAAATAAGCTTGACTTTATTGTTGAGTAAATAGTGGTGTAGCTTCTAGAAAGCAAACACTACGGCTAGAAAATCCTTTTCGATCTATGGATATTTGAGCTCACATGCTATCAATGTTCTTCTTAAGTAGTATACAGATTTTTCTCTTTGCTCTTTATCATATTGGACCAATAGTGCCCCAATTACAAAATGTGTAGCAGAAATGGAAAGCAACAAGGGTTCTCTTACCGTGGGTGGCATGAAAACAAGGGGTTTAGCCAAGTATTATTTTAGTAAATAAAATGCTTGTTGTTGTTCTGGCCCCCACATGAAATTAACATCTTTCTTAAGAAGATGTGTGCATGTATGACACGTGTCTGCTAGCTATGAAATAAACATTCGGATGGCTTGAATTTTCCCTTGTAAGCTATGCAGTTGTCTAATATTTTTAGGAGGAATTTTTTTATATTTGTTACCTTTACAGGGTCCACTTCTATTCCTCTTCTTGAAAAAATGAATCCTAATAATTTCCCAGATAGCATACCAAAGACACATTTCTTTGTGTTAAGGTGGAATTTGTAGTCCCTTGGGTGCTGAAAGATACACCATAAAATCTCTGGGTGTTCCTCCTAAGTTCTAGATTTATCTAGTATATCATCTATGTAATCTTCCATTATGTCACTTATCAAGTCGTGAAATATTACAGTAATCACACATTGATATGTAGAACCTACATTCTTAAGGACAAAGGGCATGACTTGGTAGCAGAATTTCCCCCATGAGGTTGTGAAAGTTTTCATGTGTTGATCTTCCTCCGCAATATTTATCTGATTATAACCTGAGAATCCATCCATGAGTGATAGCATCTCATAACCAATAGTAGAATCAACGATCATGTCGATGTTAGGGAGAGGAAATTCATCCTTGGGACAAGCTTTGTTAATATCTTTGAAATCGGTACACACTCTGATACCGACTGGATTTTTCTAAATTGGTACCACATTAGAAATTCACTCTGAGTAGTCGATAGGCCTGAAGAATTATACTTCTAATAACCTTTCTAGCTCTACCTTTACTAGCAAGGTGATGTAAGGATGCATCTTCTTGAGATTTTGTTTGGTGGGCTTGGCATCTAGGTACAAAAAAATATTGTGCACCACTAATGTAGGATCAAGTCCTGGTATGTCTACGTAAGACCAAGTGAATATATCTACATATTCTCTCAAAAATCCTCTAAATGATTTTTGTTCTTTAGCTGAGATTGAGGCTCCCAACTTATCTATTCTAGGTAACTCCATGTCGATGTTAACATATATTGTATCTTCCACTAGTAGTTTTGACTCATCCTCTATGCACGTAGGATTAGGAGGAAGATTGATATACTCCTCTACCAAAGGTGGTTCAAGGAGATTCTCATCTTTATATGGGTACACTATATTTTCCATAGGTTTTTTTGCTTGTTTGTCCACAAGTTCTCCAAAGAGGTTTTCACTATAGGGCTTCCCCATTTTCTTTCTACAAAGATTTTATGTAGAACTCTTGCCCTTGCTCAATTTTTTACTTAAGTGCCCACAAAATTCTACCTCCTGTCTAAAGTATGTGCATGTGTTGAGCTGAATGGATAAGCCTTTCTTGTGATCATTTCTCGTAATGTTATCTTTGATGCCCATGAGCTCACCAATAGTCTCATCATTTTTAAACATGTCAATAGGTACGTGTTGTTTTTTATACCAATTCACAAGTGATTAGTAGATGATGTTTAAATTCTGAGTTATAGGGGATATGGTGGGGGTAATAGGGGTTATGGTAAGGATAGCCATGTTAGAGAATAGGTTCGTAGAGGTGAGGTCTTCATAAAGACTACACAAAGAATATGTTTAGCTTTCATTTTCGGAGAAACTATCCTCACTCTCAGAATAATCATACTCATTATCTAAAGGGTGAGACTCATACAAATGGATGTCAATACCTGATTTACCCATTATGTGATGAGTTATTGAAAGAGCTTATAATGAACCTTGTTCTTATCGGTCATAACCACGTCCTTGATATCTCATAGTAAGCATGATTTTGTTAGGAATAACATACCTAGATGACTTGTAACAAAAATCCATTTCATCATCTTGAGGATGAAATATAATATTATTGAGGATCCTTTCATCTTCTAGCAAGACACCTGAAGTGTAATTTTTGAAAGGGCAGTTCTCCCTTGATCTTTGGAATTTATAGCACGGTTTACCACGTTCTTGGGTAGATAGCGTAATGATTTGAACCATAAGGGCCTGTTGAAGATTATACTCTCCACAGTTTTTGTTTACAACTTTCATCTCCCATGTAGCAAAAGGTTATTCTGATGTAGATGCACTATTGGCACTAGGAATCAGGGTGTCTGGATCTACTCATGAAATGAGATCCTGGGACTAGACAGGAACAACAATGTCCATAGAGGAAAACTCATAGATGGTAGGAAAATAGCTCGAATATGCTCTGTAATGATAAAATGATTGGGTATCCCCTTACATAGTAAGTGTATGTCCTTCATACTACAAATTTAAACATTGGTGATACGTTGATGGCATAGTTTGCATGACATGGATCCATGGGCGGTTGAGTAAGATATTATAAGGGATTTCCAGGTACAAGACATGAAAATTCATATCATGAGTTATGGGACCAACTTCGAATGAGAAAGTGATCATTCCAGTTGATTATCATTTTTCATTGGCATACACCTTTATGGTGATGATCATTGTCTATAAATAAGCTTTTGTGTAGGTTAGTTGACAAATTAGTTTAAGAGTACAAATGTTGAGACCTGGTCTAACATCCACAAGCACTCTCTTGACCTTCTTATGCTTGATTATTACCTCAATATGTAAGGGAAAGTTATGGGAGGTATTTTTAGTTAAGGCTTCTATCAGACTGAAGGTTATGTGTCTTGTAGGAGTGATTTATGCTACCATAGAATGTAAATGCATTGGGTCAACATCAATAGATACTCCTGATCCCTGTAAGGTCTCGCAAAGTATGTCCTTATAGACATTAGAAATATTTAGAAGGTCTAGGATTGAAATCTTAGTTGTAGTCTTCTCTAGCTGATCTAACACATCATAGTGACTCTCTTGAGGAGGAGGAGGAGGAGTAGGTTCATAGATAACAAGGTGAGCCCGTTGTGTCACCATGGTACACTCTCTTGTTTTAATTCTAATCGCATTGATTTTCTCAACGAGTAGATCAAATCAACCTATCAAGGCATCTAAATGGTATTTGTTTGACACATAGTTAGCATTCTTATTCTAAGATGATTTTCCCCTATCCGGATTTTTATTTTCTTCGTGATTGGAAAAAGGCTATTTGAAGATCCCTAACTTTGCATTTGGATATTTGGTAGCAGTAGCAAAGTCTACTTCTATATCACCACTATCGACTAGGTCGTGGATGTAGTGTTTTAATCTTAAACACTTATCAGCTTTGTGACCCTTTACGTGGCGAGATCTGTAAAATTCATTATCCCTAAACCATGATGGTTTATGTGCATTTTCCCCATAGGGTTTAGTTTCAGGTTACGTAACCATGTTAACAGCCTCTAACTTCTTTAGTATGGACGATATAGATTCAGATAGAGGGGTGAAAGTATGGTGTTTATACTATGTAGGTAGATTTCCCTTTGTAATCTTCAAAGGCATGTGGTTTTGAATGAGTTGTACTCTCTTAGAGTCTACTATCCCATCACTAATGACATTTTTGTTCTTATTATGAACAAAATTTAGCTTGTCGTTAGATTTAGAATTGTTATAATCATGGGAGAAAGGTTTTAGAGTCCCCCTAGCTAACAATAGTTTTTCAATTTGACTCCCTTTTTCGATTACCTCTTCAAATGTGTTACCATAATGCATTTTCAAGTGGAACTCAATGTCTGGGTGGAGGTTGGGAAAAAATATACTTATCAACTATTTTTCAAGTATAGAACAAGGGAAGTGGCTAGCTAACCCTCTCCATCTTTATAGGAAAGAAGTGAAGTTTTTTTTTGTTTCATTGTTTTGTATTACAGAGATCTAGCATGGTAACATCTCTCTCTATATTAAAATAAAAGTGACGTACAAAATGTTCAGCTAATTCCATCCATGTGGATATAGATCCCTTGGGGATGCATATAAACCATTCTAACACATGTCCTCTTAAACTCCGTCAGAAGAGGTGTATAAGATAATTATCGCTAAATGCAACATCTTGACATGCCATATAAAAATTTTTAATATGGTCATGGGGGTCACCTTTTCCCTTATACTTGTAAAATTTTGGAAAATCAAAGTGTCATGGGAAAGGTACCTGTAGCATGGCCCTATCAAATTGGTTAAGGTCACAACTCATCAAACTGGAATTTCTTATTCTTACTAGTTTTACCTTCTTGTAATGCTAGAAGGGCATTCTTCATAGTGGACCACTCTTGATTGAAGATGGTATCTTGTGTGTGTGGCATAGATCTATATGTAGGATTAAATCTAGGTGTATTCCCACCCCTATTCTCTACGAGAGTTTCTTCATAAGGGTCTTTTTGTGTCTCCCATTGAGGAGTGTTTATTGGGAACTTGTGAAACAAAGCTTTAGGTTTTTCCTTTGGTATATCTTGTTTCACAAATTTTGGTTATTCCTTTTGTATATGTGAAGCCAAACTTTCCAATTGGCAAGTGAGGGCTTGGACTTGTTGTTCTAACGTCACCTCTTGAATAGGTACTTCGTGGCAATATTCATTAGGGGGAGGTTGTGCATGATGAACATGTTATTTGTTATCTTCACAACGTACTCTAATAATAGGTACCTGATAATCTCCATCATTTTCAAAAGGTATCTCTTCATTATTATGTGAAGCAAAAGTAGAGGCATGACCTGGGTTTAATATTTCATTAACAGTGCGATGGGGTTCCTCTTCTCCTAGAATAATTATGGCAATGAGAGAAGGGTCTACAGTGGAAGGTAACTTAGCTCCTAGTTCCATAACACACTCATGTTTATTTTGAAAAATGTAATCATCAAAATTAGTGGGATGACGCTCTACATCCATACAAGGATAATCCTCCTCTCCACCACTATGGTCAACCATGAGATTATCCTCTAAAATATGGTTGTTACCTCTAAATATATTGGCTTCTAATCTTTGGGATCTCATTCTCGTAGTAGAAATACTTGAGATAGGAGGTACAACATGAAATATTTCCACAAAGGTTTACTAAAAAGGAACCTTAGTCAAATTTTTGCAGTGTAACAACACTAAGTCGTCACAAAAAAAAGTGACTATAAAATAGCCACATATCCAATAGGTCAATGGGAATATATGAACCAAAGAATAAAAAATAAGCTACGCTAGCAAGGTAATATATGACAACAGCTTTTCTAGAACAATACAATGATGCACAATATTAAAAAATTCAGTCACAACAACTAGTTTACTCCCTAATATTTTTTTAGATAGGTTTGAAACAAAATAGTGACAACACAATATCACCAGTTAGGTCAAGTTTGAAACAAACAAGACCTAAATGCTAAGATAGTGTTAACGTGATCCACTAATAAGGTATACTCAAAACCAATTTCTAAATACTAACAAATTCTAAGTCTTGTAAAATGGACGATACAAATGTGATCAGTGTAACAACACTATTTGGACATGTAATCAAACTTTGGGGGAAAGAAAGAATTTAGTATCAAAATGGCATTATAGCGATGCTAAAAAAGTAACATCAACACTAAAAAAACTCAAGACAAATCTAGGATGTAGAAACTATGTTTAATTATATCAAGTAATTATTAAGCGTGTGAGCAGCGTAATGATATAATATAGATATTTAGGCCAAGTTTCAAAATGGAAACAAGACGTAAATATCACAATTGTATGGCTATAATGTGGGCAACGTAACAACTCAAAAGAAGTTAGTGATAAGACAACCTAACTATAATGATAGTAAGTCTCAATATGGGTTGTGAGACAAGAGGGGCTACTAGAACTTGAGGATGTACCATTCACACTTTCAACTCTTTCATTTCGACATTGAAACCTAGTCATGCAAGAAGACTACAAAAGTAGTGGACATAATTATTTCTAGTAGGTATACATATATTTAGTTTTCTTTTATCCCCAAAATGGACAATAAAAAAACAAAGGTGTAAACCAAGTGGTGTTGAAAAATACTTGGCGTAACTTTGGCATAGTTTCACCTTGTCTTAGGACAAGTGAAAAACTAGGTCAAAGTAACACTAAATAGATTTCCTGATGAAACGTCATGCAATTTCAATTTTAAAAGATTCTTCCCCTTCTTCCAATTACAAATTCTCATTTCAGCGGTCTCTATTGGCGCTTCTCATTCGTGGAATATGAACTTGTTCCTTCCTTCTATTCACTACTGGCTTGGCAAAATTCCTTCCTGGAACATTTCCCACAAGTACAGAGAAGCTAACAAGGCTACTGATTTCCTGGCCAACTTCGCAATCGATAATCCTTCTGCCTCACTTTCCTCCAGTGACGGTAACTTGTGGCCAGGTCTGCCTCCCATCCTTTTCCTCGATCGGAGTTTCTATCGCAGTTAAGTCAAACGCACCTACAATGAGTTTTGCAGCTTACTCGTGCGTCGGTCTCATCCTTCCCTTTTCTCATCTCTCATCTCTTCTTTTGGCAGCGTCCTTCCTCTCCTTCGATGTTCTCACACATGCTTCTCTGGCTCCTGTCACCTCCCGCGTCTCTTGCTTGGCTTTCCTCGGGACTGCTTCTTCTTCCCTTCCTATTTTAGCCTTCCTTGTTGTTCGCATGGCATGTCATTACTTGCAATCACCTGTTTCTAGCTTGCGCCATGTCCTTCTTGGGGTTTCCTTTTGTGTCTTTGCGGGGACAGTTCCGCGAAATTGCAGATACGTCGGCCATCGACAGGAGGCGGCTTGCCATGATATTCAAGTTTTCAACCGATGCCGAGGCCGAGGCCATAGCAGCAATACTTGGTGATTCATTCTGCTATAATGCCAGTCACCCGCGCACCGACTCTGATGTCGCGTCTGCATTCGTATCCTTTTGCACTCTGCTTCACCCCGTCATAGCGGATGTAGAACTTGTGGCTTCCGATTTCATCTATGCGGTGCATCGCGTGGGTCTTCACGATCAGCTCGCAGAGTTTTCAATTCCTGACCCACTCCTTTGGGTTGAAGAAGTGGATGAGCTTGCTATCGGTTCAGGCAAAGGCATCCGATGGCTCAACGGACAATACCGTGTACTGGCTACGTTTGCCCAAAATTTTCACCCTTCTTTAGACCAGCGCTTCCTGCCTGCAGTTGACATCGATGCGGCCTTGTTTCCTCTTCACTCGGCTGTGGATCAGCTGAATGCACTTAAGGATCATGCACTTCATGCCTTCAACGTTCTGCTTCAGGCGGCTTCCTCACGGGCAGACCACCCTGCGGGTCGGTAGCGACATCTTTGGGTCCTTCGTTCATCGGAGTTTCCTTTGTCCTTGTTCGTTCTTCCTTTCTTTGCTTTTGTTCTTCTCCTTCTCTTCCCCTTGTCTCCTCTTTCTCCTTCTCCTTCCTCCGTATTTGTAGGGTTGGGGTCCCTCTCCCCACCGGTTCATAGCTCCGATCAAAAGCGTTTACCAATCAAAAAAAAAAAAAAAGATTCTTCCCCTTGTTCGAAAAACAAGAGTTTTAATCCAACAAATTTTTCACTTTGTGAGATCTCTCAAGTATAATAGCTAAGAAAAAATTTGGCTCCAAGCCGACAAGCTTTCCTATGGATTCTCTCTCTATGTGTCATAAGTTTACTTCTGCGAGCTTGGTTTACCAAGGTTTCCCAAATAGTATCTCAACTTTATTTTACCCCCTTCTAATATAATGAGAAACTAGTGCGCTCAATTGTATTATCACTGGGGTCTCAATAGAAATAAATTTGACTCTAATATTTCAAGGTGTACTAGTCAATTCAGTAGTGTGGAGCACTTTCTTATTTCATTCACAAGGTTCCCTCTAGCGTGAAGTAATTTAGGGTTCCTAGGCCACCCTCATTGTTTTATCTTAAGGCTTATGCCAAAGGGATTATGTCCTAGTTTAAAGTGGATGAGCCATAGATCTTAACCAAAACCTGCAATACGGAGTTTTGAATTTTTGTGTTGGTGTGTTTTTTATCTTTTGGATTAAGCAATTTGGTTTAGACTGTCATTGGCTACCTACAACACACGTGAATGTTTGAATTTGGTTTGAAGAGAGTCCTTATTTCTTTGACAAGCATTTAGGTCCTTCACACAAATGGTTAGTAGTTCAAAAATATTCACAATATCATAAAAAGATAGCAATGAAAAAACTTGTAAATCAACTAGCTACCATCAAACTTTGTAAAAACAAGGTTTATTCACAATTAATCCAAGTGCTTTTTAATGAAAGACTAAAGTTTATTTTAAGATCACACTAGGTGTAAGGGAAGAGCATGCACAAATTTTAGCCATGATTATTTATCAAGTGAAAAATCTCTTAAGCTAAAAGATCAAGTGCATGTCAAAAATGAAAATTTATTCCCTTGAGAAAAAAATGAATGATGATTGTTCCTACTTACACACAAGAAGAAAAAATTGGTTTAGAGGTGCTTTTGATTCGGAATATCACACTAGGTGCAAGAGAAGATCATACACAACCCTATTCCAAACTCAACCAAAGTATGAAAACATAATCACTCATCAAATACTAAGCTAATTTAATCAAAAATCCCTTATCAAACCCTAAGGCAATTTTGTTAGGAATATTACTCTAAAATCAGTAAATTAAGAAAAACAACTAAGAACCCTTAAAAATGACACCAATCCTAAAAACATAGAAAACTGAAATTTTGATGTTTGAGAAAATTTGACCTTAGTGCATGGGCACACTCTGTAAATCATGGGCACACATAGTAGTGCACATTTGCACACATTAGTGCACAGACGTACCTCTGTCAATTTTTACATTTTTAGTTGTGCATAAGCGCATCCAGTGATGCATAGGCACACTCTTTGATGCACATGCGTAGTTTATACACAGAGAGAAAAAATACAGTGTTGCACATGCGTACCTAGTGATGCACAGGTGCACTCCTTGATGCGTAGGAGCACTTAATAAAACACATGCGCACTCTTTGATGCACAACCATAGTTTTTTATGCACATGAATACTCTTTCCTATAGGTGACCAAAATCTGAGTTTTTAAGAGGATTTCTTTAAAATATCAAAAACTTTGGTATTTTGAGGAAATTTTGATAGGGCTTCACCTCCTTATATCCTACAAAGAACATAAAAACACAACTTCTACTACGAGTCTAGTTGAAACAACTACCTAGTTTGAAAATTTATCTACAAAACTTTGAAAATTACTCTAAAACTTTGAAATTAATCTAAAAAATCTTGAGAAACTAATCTAAAAATATTGAAAGTACTCTAGAAATCTTGAATTTAAACTAGAAAACTTGAAATTAATCTAGGAAACTTGAAACTAATCTAGAAAACTTGAAATGAAAAACTTTGAAACTAAGTTAAAAATCTTAAAAATTGAATGCAATGGGTTATTCTCCCACCGAGTGTGCCAAATGAAAACACCCCAAACTTTACAAAGTAAATTACATGACTAACTAAGGAAGGCTAACACCATTGCCACCTCTATTCAAGGCTCTAAGTCTCAGAAAGTAACACTAAAGATAAAAGCTTAATGGAATGCTTAACTAACATGAATACAATTCAAAATCTAACTAATCATACCTACTAATATGTTTAATTTCCTAGCATAGACCTAAATAGACCTAAGAGGGAAATCAAATGGGTATGGTTGCTACTCCAAACAAGGTGAAATTTCCTCTCCAAATGACTTGCAAAGTCACTTTAGATATCCACATACTAACTGTGTTGAAGGTTTTAGGCAAGGATTGAACTTGGCTATAAATCATATTTATTATATGAGATGCAAATCAAAGCATGGTGTAAAGTATTAAGGTATGAGGTGAATCCATTTTATAGTTTTCCATTTAGGGAAAACTTGTATTTTGGTGCATGTGGGAATAAAATCCCAAATTATATTAGAATTTCTAATCATGATTAAGCTTTGTTAATCACAATTAGTGAATTACCAAGTGATTAAGATGTGTGAAGCCTTAATCAACCGTTTAGGGTTTACTATGAGGCTAGGATAAGATTTTGAAGCTTGTTGAGACGTTGTGGAGAGAAGTGGGATGATTTTGAGTGGTTGGAAGAGGGGTTTGAGCCAATAGTAGGGTATATTGACCAAAACAAGGGCAAAATAGGCTCAATTAGCTAACAATCGCTAATTGTATGTTTTGAAGAGCATTTTGACTTACGATTCATTGTAAAGTGACATCGTGAATGTGAAAGAGGTTTGGTAACCAAGAAAACGTTGTTAATTGACCAAATTAGTAAGAAATGTTAGTTAATTATCAGAAATCACTAATTATAACATAATTTGTAAGAATGAGATTGATTTGTGTGCGTTTGGAAATAAGATTACAAAACTAGAATTTAGGTGTCTACAGCCATTTATAAAAAAAACAAAAACTATATCTATACAAAATTGAAAGAGATTAAGCAATTGATATGCATAAATGAACCCATTCTTGATATATGATATACCTCACTAATCTAAGATGCAATTCTCAAATCAAAAAAATATATTATTTCAACATAATTTAAACAATTTAATGTGAAACATAATAGGTTAAGCATCAGATGAAAAGGTAAAATTGAGGAATCTATAATTTTCCCTTTTCCAAGTTAGTTTTGATTTGAGTACTTTGAGCCCATTCCACTTCCCATGGGTAAGAAGGAAATGAGAAATGGGAGTAATTTCCATGTTTTCTAGTTTTTTTCGTGAGCATTGCATTCTTCTATAGTAGTTTTCTATATAAATACAGACCGATTGAGTTAATAAGAAAGATAACTGAAAAAATAGAAGATAAAGGATCCATTATGATGTCGGTCCTAATTCGGGGCAATCTAATTATTTTTGGTTCCACATCAAGGTATAAGAAGAGGTCATTTGGATCATTTCCATGTCATCGTCTTCTCTACTAATAAATTTGCATGGTTTTTGGGCTGATTACTTAACTACTTGCACTTGAGGATGAAAACCCATCTTGTGTGGCCAAAAAATGAGGATAAAAACCCTCCTTGTTTGATTAAATAACTAAAAATACTCAATTCAATAAGGATTCTCCATTATGGGGTTTCCAAGGAGCTTCAAAGAAGATTGACTTTTCAAATTTTCAGTTAGGGTTTGGTTGAATAAGGGTTGCTAGGGTTCTAGCTTTGTAGATATTTTGAGGCCATCTCCTAGGGTAGTGACCCACCTTGTGGAGGATTTTTGAGGTTTCTAGGGCATGACAACATCCAACCCATCCATCATTTTGTTTCTCACATTTTTAGCAATCACAATCTACATTTGGACTTGATTTTTGGGCTTGGAATGCTTCATTTCCAACCACTTTTGTAAGGGTGTTCCCTTCTGTCATTTTATTTTATTAAATAAATTCCAAATGATGTTTGAAGGCATATTTCTTGGTTAATAATTGTTTTAAAATATTTCTAAGTTTACCTACATGTTTTGGATGGTGTGAATGATGCATTTTTGAAGAGATGTTACATTTTCCTTACTGTTGTTATAAAAAAACATATTGTTGTACCTTGTTGTCATAATTTTTTTAGTTGGCTATAATAATTTTTAGGTATATATCTATTGGAGTTTGTGTAATTTCCCTTTGTTTTCATTTAGATCCCGGAAAGGGACATTACAGTTGTATCAGAGCATCAATCTTCCCAACTTAGAGGTTATTCGTGCAGAAGGAGAAGATAAAATGGTGGACAAATTTTTTGATGATGTTAGGTTTGGAAGGTTTTCCCAAGGGAAAGATAGGTTGGCTCATATAATGGCACAGTTGATCCATAACATGTATCTAGGAAGTTCTTCAAGGGTAAACAACAATATTTAACCACTAAGATCCATGATGGATCCTACAACTACACCTTTTAAGCCTACCTTCCTCCCAAGGTAGAGATTCATTCCAATGGTTAATACCTAGCATACACTAGGGCACAATATTGTGACCAACTATGATGAGTATAGGGCTCTTCCATCTGAGGTTTTTGATTCCCTATCACTTTCATATTTCATAAGAGTTAACAAAGGTAGAACAAGGCATGAACCTAGGTCTCAAGAGCCATAAAAGTATCTTCAATGTGTCTTGAGAAATGAAGAGGAGAAAAGTTTTGAAATTTCAATGATGGAGAAAGAAGAAAAATCAAGGTTGTAAGTAATAGAGAGAATATCCCATGGAAGAATCTATAGTGTCAAAGGAAAGTGGGAAAGATATTCCAACCCAAGATAAAACTAATTCTCCCTCTATACATAAAATAATGAAGAAATCGAGACAAAGAGGGAATTACTAGTTGAATGTGAAGAAATCAAGATAGAGGCACACAAAAAACCCTTAAAACTTCCTAATGATGAGCCATTAACTGGTTTTCATAACAACCTTGTAAAGGGACACGTATTTAAAGAAAAATCATATTTTCAATAGGTTTATGAGGCTAAGTATTAGGATGACCTTGATGAGAGGCATAGCCTTAAAAGGGGGGACTCAAAAAATACTCATGTTGGTTTTTAGTCTACTAGAATTTACATATCAGCAACAAATGATAATAAATTCGATTTATTCTATCACCCTCACATTGTCCTTACAATGTTCTGATCATCGTGAGAATTATTCTAACAAGGATGAGAATATGAAGGGTACTAAATGGAAATATGATATTTTCCAAGAATCCCCTATCCATCTTCCAAGCATTCCAAATATTTGAACAAGGAAAGAATAATTCAATTTACAAAATTATGGAACAAATTTTGTGGATAATGATGATGTTCAACTTGCTAGAATTTTCCAAATAGCCATCAAAATAAATCAAATTGATGGTGTTCTTGACTTTAGGGGGAACCATGATGATGATAGATACATGTGTCCACAAATTATGGAAGGATTCAAGGTAGAAATATATTCACTTGTTGACGGAGGGAAGGCAGAGGAGGGTGAGATCCATGTGGGTTGCCTATGCTATGGTTATGTTGTTCCTTCTATTCAAGGCCAAGATTGTTTTGGCATGGGTAGTCCTTTGAGAATCAAAAAAAAATTCCTCTCTTACAATTGGAATGGAAGAAAAAACATGAAAATGCATATCCTACTTTTTTTTCATAAGTACGATATTTGTTAAGTGTGTCTCAGCATTTACACTCTTTATTTTGAGTAAGAGAACTCAGCTTGGTAACCATGATTCCATACTCCTTTTAAGTATTTCAAGAGGTTTCAGCTTGAGGAAAAATATCATCATTATTGTTGGTAAGTTCATCCTATGCATTAGGATAGAAAGATACTTGCATATTGTGAATTCTAATAAAGTGGTGAAGGACCAATACTCACAATTCATAAGTCACTCAATGGAACCAATTTTTAAATTGAAGGAAACATTAATGAGAATATCATAGTTTTTGGGAAAGAAATATGCATGGTTAGTAGGGTATATTTTGGTTATGTGTTACCGTGGATCATTATGATAACTACCTCCAATTTTAGGATTGTTGTTACCTATATTTACAGATCTCCCCACACTCTAGTGCCAACTAGAAAAGAGATGTTAATCACATGGGAGATGCATTTCCCACCCACAATAATTAATGAGGTTTTTGCATCAAATAAAATATGGTTTATAGACACCACAATCCCATCTGGAGTAACGAAATGCAATGTTACAACCATGATGGAATGTTCTTCCCAATTTCATGTGTTTGATTGTGTATATCTTCTTTGGACAACAATACATGGGTAGGTTTGAAGACATTTTTTCATTTTAATATTATGGTTCACTCATTGAAATCAATTAAAGCCAACGTCCCAAACTATTTGGTATTGTTTGGGAAGAAATTCAAGGCAAGGTATGATTGTTATACTTATGTACCAACATTCATAAGTTCCTATCCAAACTAAATTTTGAAGATATTAGTTTGGGGTAACTTGGAAGCATCTTTTGGAAGCCAAGGTAATCATTATGATAACAATCCAAAAGAGATGAGCATATGTGTCGGCATGCATTATTTATATCTTTTGTTGGAATTCAATGATAAATGGAAAGAGTAAATACTTCAAGGTAGAGTGAATGGAGTTCCAAGCATGGCAACAACACCTAGAAGATGGAGAAATTTCAATTTTTTTATCTCTATTATACTATTTTTAGCTAATACATGGTAATTTCCAACTTTTACACCTTTAAATTGTGTAAGAGAAAACTAGTTCTACTACTATTACACCATCAACATTTTGTTTGAGTAGTTATTATTAGTCATTAACATATACCAATGGGCACACTTTAGGGAATATTTTGGGATGGAATAAATGGGAGAAATGGTTAGGCTAAATGGAATAATCGTCACAGCCAACAGGGTAACTAGTTGGGTAATATCACATATGAGTTATGATTGTCCTTACTTGTTTTCATCCCTCACACAATGTATTATGAACTCTACTTGGGAAGGTGTTCATGGTAACCCCTCTAAGGAAGATATAATATCTTGTAAGTTGGATCATGAAGCTCAAGTGAGTGTCCCATATTTTTTATCACATGGGAAGAATCGTGGTGTGCAAAAAAAGCACAATAGTAAGTTTACATGGAAGATATGGGCCTTGTGTGGGCTCAGGGATATTTTCATGCAATGTCAAATAGAGGAATAACATTGTGAGAATGAATTGCACACCCTCATGTTTATTGTATTGTCTCCTAAAATGTAGGGGTCATCCAAAATGCAGGGATCATCCAAAATTATGGTGGAGACTAGAGTTAGGAGTTGTTGTATTGATTGGAAAGAGTTATCCCACTTAACAAGTATAGGATCTAGATTACATGGGCATTTCAATTTGATTCATCACCTTGGTATAATGATGCTTGAGCATCTTGGTAATTATAGACCTTCCTTGCTTGAGTACAAGCAATTTTGGGAGGGGAGAAAGTTAGTTTTATTTTAAGAGTTTGACCCCATTCCACTTCCAGTGGGAAAGAAGGAAATGAGAAAGGGGGTAATTTTCATGTTTTTCAGTTATTTTCATGATCATTACATTCTTCTTTAGTATTTTTCTATATAAATTTAGGTCAGTTAGGTTAAGAAGAAAGAAAAATGAAAATTAGAAGAGAAAGGATCCATTATGAGGTCGTTCCTGATTGGGGACATTCTAATTCGTTTTAACGTGACATCAAGGTATAAAAAGGGGTTGTTTCACTCATTTGTGCATCATCATCTTATCTACTAATAACTTTGCATAGTTTTTGGATTGATTTCTCAACTACTTCCACTTGAGGACAAAAAATATCTTGTGTGGCTAATAAGCGAGGAGGAAAACCCTCCTCATTTGATTGAAGAATGAAAAAATCTTCAATTCACTGAGGAATCTTCATTCTAAGGTTTCTGAGGAGCTTCATAGAAGATCGATTTTACATATTTTGAGCTAGGGTTTGGTTAAAAAAGGGTTGCTAGGGTTCTGCAAAAAAAATTAGGCCCTCTCCTAGGTTATTGACCCACCTTGTAGAGGATTTTGGAGGTTTATAGGGCACAAAAACATCCAACTTATCCATCATTATGTTTCTCACTTTTTTAGCAGCCAGAATCTACATTTGGACTTGATTTTTAGCCTTGGAATCCTTCATTTCCAACCATTTTTATAAGGGTGCTCTTTGTTATCATTTTAATTGAACAAATTCCAATTGGGGTTTGAAGGCATATTTCTTATTTAATAATCGTTCTAAAATATTTCTAAGTTTCCATACATGTTTTGGATGGCATGAATGGTGCATTTTTGAAGAGATATTACATTTTCCTTACTGTTATTATTAAAAAAAAAATTGATATACCTTGTTGTCATAATTTTTAGTTGGCTATCATAATTTTTAGTCGATTATCTATTACGGTTTGCATATTTTCCCTTTGTTCTCAATTAGATATCAAAAAGGGACATTACAAAATATTTTCATTCATCTTTCATCACCAATTAAACATTGAGCAACAACATGACTATATTTTCGTATACCCATGAAAATTTTATATTCCTACTTACATAATATAATGTTTTATGATACAAATTTATTGATACTAATCAACCTATGCAATTTTATTTTTGAAAAGTCCAGACATATTATGAATACACACGTAAAAATATTGTTTACTAAATGAGAAAAAATATAAAGATAAATTAATGGCTCGCCTTTTTGTAGGTATTTTAGAAAAAAAATATTTAATATCTAAAAAAAGGATATTATAGACACCACAAGTGACATCTTTAACCAATATAAGATTCACCCGACGGGTGGAAAAGTATAAATATGACATAACATATCAGAACCTCATGGGGCACTCTTATGTTCAGGATGATTGCTATAGTTTTTCCATGCAAGGGTAAATTTATAACCTCTATAACTACTTCAACATGTGCATTTAACTTAAATTCAGGGGAATTTATAACACTTAGCAATTTATGTATACACCTCAAAAGACAACCAACTATATTGCATAATCATGCAGGAAAGGATTCCACAATCAATTATGGGGTGTATCATGACACTTGGTAGTCAATAAACATATATGATATAATTGGTGTTCATTTTATATTTGTATGATTTGTATGAGACCCTCAATTAAATTTCATTTCCATATTAAATCATTTTGATGAAACAAGTATTTAAATTCTAGGTCACCCTTCCACCCATTTACTACTATATTTGAAGGATTCATCCATGACCATTCAATATTATAAATGAGATCTCTAATAGTCTCCAATATTTAGTCAAGTTGAGCATACTATATAGCAAACATGTCTTCTAGGTATTATTTTTTGGGCCTTGTAAGATTAAAGACAATGGCTTTTAAATTATTTAAGCTCTTTCATTTTTATGATGTTTTCACTGTAATCCTTATATGCAACTAAGAGACCTAGGGTCACACTTCACCTCCATTTGTCGAAAATTTGGGTTTAACGTTCCTTAAACCTAATCTTGGTGGAAAATTTCTGACAACACTACAAGTCTATAATGTCATTCATATGCAAGATAAATTTGTGTTGATGTCATACCCTCTATTTGTAAGCAATGTCATCACCTTCACCCAAATGGGCTTGTCCTCTTTATCAAATGAAATTTTGGGTAAAAGGAAGACACGTGGAGATTATTTCGTTTTGCAATACTTGTGGAATATCTACTTTTATGACTATACTCAACAAGGCACCAATTTGGATTATCCTCATCATGATTCTTCGCTTCAACATATGTCAACTCCATTAATTAAAGTGTCATAGATGCAATAGTGCACATCCAAAATATGGACTTATTAAGTGCATTCATGTCCAAATATAAAAGAAAATATCCCATGACATTCACAAATGTGAACTAAAGATGCAATTTTATCACACCATTTTTATATGCCTGCACATTCTCCACTTTCCAATTTTGGATTGCACCTTTGTGTTTTCAAAGTTTAATGTTTATTTTTCTTCTCAACACCAAAGCTAGAACTATAATAAAACCCTTTTGGTACAATCAACTTTTGCATTTACTTCCTAAATGACCAGCTCATGGAGGTTTCAAATCTAACAATCTCACACGACATACCCAAAGTGTGATTAAAATATACAATTCCTTCACATCATGTTTAATATGCATACATATTTCCCATTTTACTTTTCCGCTCAATACCAAAGCCAAAACTGTAATACAACCCTTTTTTTACAATCAACTTCATACATATGCCTATAACTCATGGAGATTTCAAATCCAACAATCTCCCACAACATACCCAAAGTGTGAGTAAAAGATATAATTCCTTCAGGCCATGTTTAATATGCTTACATATTCCCCATGTTTTTTTGTCTGCACAATACCAAAGATAGAACTATAATAGAACCCTTTTTTTACAATCAACTTCCACGTTTACTTCATAAATGACCATCTCATGAAGGTTTTAAATTTACCCTTGCATGTTAGAAGGTGATTTTCTTAATATGCCTATTAATTACCCACTTTCTAAAATTAGTATGCACCTTTCAGTTTTCAAAGTAGTGTTTATTTGTCTTATCAACACCAAATATTGATAAACCCTTTTAGTAAAATCAACTTCCACATTTACTTCAAAAATGACCAGCTCGTGGAGGTTTCAAATCTAAAAATCTCCTATAGCATACTCAAAGTGTGATTAAAAGATACAATTCCTTCACGCCATGTTTAATTTCCATACATATTACCCACTTTCCAAATTTATATTTCACCTTTGAATTTTTGAATGTATTTATTTTTCTGTCAAATACTGAAGATAGAATTGTAATAGAACCCTTTAGGTACAATAATCTTCTACATTTACTTCATAAATATTCAACTCGTATAGATTATAAATTTACCCTCACATAGGAGATGTGGAGAAATCCTTCTAAACATAAAGGCACCCCATAATTGGCTACAATGTTAAGTGTCATTTATCCTTTGCCACATGTCAGGCGATTTTTATTATGGAGACCCTAAGTTTCCTTTCTTGGAGATAGAACATTTTTTTCTCAAAGACCTACAAATAGAAGAAGGAATACTTCATCTAATACTTTTTCTCACTTAGTAAACAATCATTATCTAAGTGCATTACTAATTTTTCCAAAACTTTTCATTAAAAAATTTACATAGGCTAAGTAGTATGATTTTCAATTTGTGTCATAAAACTAATTGTGATATGAATCTAAGCTCATAGGAATTTTGAAGACTCGTAGGTATAGGAAAAGGATTTCAAGTTAATGCTCAATTAGTAAATGTTAATGCAAGATGAAACAAAAGATTACCATCATGCCTACTAATTTGATGTGAAATCGTAGATGTTGTAGACTAAAATATTTGTTTTTTACTGAAATAATTTAGTCTTTTGGTATTATCTTGTGCAAGGATTGGACTCATTCATGCATATTAATTGTTTGATCTCTTTCGACATCATGTAGAGATAGTTTTAGATCTTTGATATGTAAATAACTTAATGAATATGTAAAAAACTTCTATATAGGTCCTTAGTTAGCTATGGTATGACTTAAGGTTTCAACTTTCAAAGCTTTACCTCAATTACTCAATACTACTATAACTTTGCATATCTTACAAATATCAATATCATAGTTTCTATGATAATGATCCCATAATTCTATTCACATAAATGTTTTTTATACAATAATTGTACATCAAATATCTTATAAGTAATTCACTCATCTCTATATCAAAAAAAACTATTAAAAAGGGTGAAAATGATGCCTTAGGTCATAGTGTACCTTATCATGTTATGGGCTTTGAATAATAATTTATTTTCCTTAATCATGATGCCGAAGCCTTTCACTCTATATAATTTCCATACCATTGCACTTAGTGGTATTACCTAAAATATTTTTATTGAAATTATGTTGAAAACATTCAAGCCATTGTTGCATGGAATTATTCATAAACAATAAGTGGGTTATATTATCAAATTTCATAACAATGATGATATTATCTCTCATATATTTATTATGAACTTATATGGATGTAATTTATTATTGGAGGTGTAAGTTCCATTCCCATTGAGTTTATTGGATGCTTTTGATAAGTGGCCATTAGAAAACCTTGAGGTAGGGGTCGAACGTATCCATATGGACCAAGCGAGACATAGTGGGGTGCTCCGAATGTGGATATCTCGGTGGAAATTAAGGATACAATCCCACCCCCATGTCCCACTTAGAGAAAGTAATCCTCCACCACTCAAGTTCATAGCTCTAGTATAATAAAAGTGTTAAAGGAACCAAATTTTGAACTCAAGATCTTTGGCTATTGGTGAGTCACAAGTAGTTTGTGATCATCAACCCAAGTTCCATTCCCATTAATTTCATTGGATGTTTTCCATAAGTGGCCATGGGGACACCTTGAGGTAGGGGTCGAAATTCTACATATGAACCAAGTGGAACATAGCGGGGCACTCTGAATGTGGATCACTCAGTGGACATTAAGGACTCAAGCCCACCCCTATGTCCCACTTAGAGAAATTACTCCTCCACCACTCCAGTTCATAGCTCTGATATAATAAAAGTGTTAAAGGAACCAAAAATCTGAACTTAAGGTATTGGGCTATTGGTGAGTTACAATTAGTTTATAATCATCAACTCAAGTTCCATTCCCATTGAATTCATTGGATTCTCTCAATAAGTGGCCATGGGGAAACCTTGAGGTAGGGGTCAAACTTCTCCATATGAACCAAGTGGAACATAGTGGGGTGTTCTAAATGCAGATCACTCGGCAGACATTAAGGACCCAAGCCCACCCCCATGTCCCACTTAGAGAAATTAATCCTCCATCACTCCAGTTCATAGCTTTGGTATAATAAAAAAATTCACCATCTAAAGTTTAGAATTCAAGGTCTTAGGCTACTGGTGAGTTACAAGTAGTTTTTAATCATCAACCCAAGTTCCATTCTCATTGAGTTCATTGGATTCTTTCAATAAGTGGCCATGGGGACTTCTTCAGGTAGGGGTAAAACTTCTCCATATGGACCAAGAGGAACTAGCGAAGCGCTCCAAATGCAGATCACCCCACAGACATTAAGGACCCAAGCCCACCCCCATGTCCCACTTATAGAAAGTTCTCCTCCACGACTCCAGTTCATAGCTCTCGTATAATAAAAGTGTTTACCATCCAAAACTTTTGAACTCAAGGTCTTGGGCTATTTGTGAGTTACAAATAGTTTGTAACCATCAACCCAAATATGGACCAAGCGGAACATAGTAGGGAACTTCATATGTGGATCACTCAGTGGAAATTAAGGACCCAAGTCCACCTCCATGTCCCACTTTGAGAAAGTTCTCCTCCACCATTCCAGTTCATATATCTGGTATAATAAAAGCATTTACCATCCAATTTTTTCACTGATGGGGTCTGGGTGGAGTGGTTAAGATGGATGGTTGTATCCGGCTCCACCCAGGTTCAAATCCCACTTAGGCACGATCCCTATTTGGGGTGGTAATGTCTGAGGTGGCATAGCTAGCAATTGGATTTAACAGTGATGGATTCTAGCTAAACATTTCCTGTGTTATAAGTGTGTTCTTGTGTGGTGGATCTGGTTTGCTAATTTTTTAGCTTAATTTCTATATCTTGGTTGAATGTATTTTGGTTCATAGCTCTAGTCAAAATCATTTATATATATATATATATATATACATACATATACATATATATTATTGGAGGTGTCTCTCCTTTCATTGTTTATGATGATTCTACTGACTGCACTCTCCATATCAAGTATTTTGGTAATATCTTTAAGTATTGAGTCAAGAATAATTCATATGTTTCCACCAAGATCCTAGTTAATACTCTCATATGAGATTCCTTGGATTGGTATGACAGCCTCCCAACCAACTTCATCATCAAGCTAGAAATTTTGGTAACAAATTCCAGTATCACGATCTTCTTGAAGAAAAAATAAATTCCTTCATCAATTGCAAGAAGATGGACAATGAATCTACCCAATCCTTCATCATACATTGGAAAAACCTTTTCAATAAGGCTAAACCTAACATACATGATGGAATCTTGTTCCAACTATTTCTTAGAGTATTTGATCCTCTCCTTCAGTATAAGGTTAGATAATTTTTCCCTACCTCTTTGGAAGAAGCATTTGAACAAGCCAGGCACACATATTATCTTAAGAGAGAGTTTGAAAATCATTTTCCAGATTAGTAGACCCCTAAGAACATCCAAGTCCTCATGCTCCCTAGAAATAAGAATTTCATTAATGATGAAGTCGCATATACTCTTCCTCATGGAATTTCATCCAATAGGACCATCCATAACATCACACTATGACATCATATCTACCATAACTATTGTCACCAAAATCTATCCAAGGAAGAGATGTGATGATGTCTACCCCACCCATTTAGCATGGCACAAGACCCTTGTCTCTCTATCCCTCAATGGAATGATGAAAGGAAATTATTTTGGTTGCATGCCAATTAGGTCCATTCGTATGATAATTTTTGTGTCCTTCTATCCTTTTCATATACCTTTCTCCTTGGTAACAACATTTTTCATGAAGTTATTACTCGAGAAAGGTTGTAATAAGCTATCAAGGCATGTGATAAATCCCAACAATGTGATCATTATAAAGTGGTTCATCAAGCTAACAATTGTCTTGTAATCTACATTTACCCCCTTCCTAATAATTTTAAATATGAAAAATTCAATGTTGATCATACCGGTAAGGAAGCTACCAATGTTGTTAATACCTCATATCCCTTTATTAGTACATCTACTAAAAGTACAGTTTATATGGATGTTTCTAAGTATGTTATCACATGTATTAAAACTTCTTATCCTCCTTAAACTTAGACTAGATCATACATGATTATCTATACATGTACCTCATCAAAAATACTTCATGAACAAGTCCCTATACCTAAATCCTTACTCTGGTAAACACCATCGATCCCTGACTAAATATAATTACATGGTCGATCCCATCTATCTCAAATTCTACCAATTCTTACACCATTGTCACTTGTGGTAATACTTCTACCATGATTTATCTTATAGAAATGGTAGTTAAAATTCAAAATTTATAACTTTATACTAGTCACTCTTCTTCAAAACTTATTCAGATTGATCCTTCTCAGGTTTAATCCATTGCACAACCTAGCCCTTAATGTTGGATCCTCGTGCAAGATATCCTCACCTTCATAGTCAAATCATGTCCTCAAAGCACACTCCTCCCTATGAACATTCCTTTTCCACCTACCTTAGGGTAGTATTTTTCCCTGCCTGGTTCAAAAGAGAGGATCATGCAAAAATGTGAAGAGATCCATTTACACTAACCTTATCATTAATTATTATTCATGTATCCACTTTCCTCTTGACTACATGATCCTTGATAAGCTTCTATTTCATGTTGACAACTGTAATCATGAAATCGTGCACTTACTACTTACATCATGCCTCTAAGTATGTCATTATATGCATGATTCCTAAGTAATAAACCTAGATAGTAATTGTATGCACCCAAATTTAAACGTGCTACATTGTCAAAAAATGGTTGAAAAAGTACCCAATGATGATTCGTGTCTTTTATAAAGTGTTCGAGCTCCCTAAACCTCTTTGTAGCTTACATGTGTAACCTAGTTTACCCTACTTAGGAATTCCCTACTTTTCGGCAACTTCCTACACCTTTATGCCTTAATTTTTTCCTTTAGTTGCAAAACTACCGCCCTACCTGAGCAATGGTCCTATAACCGCCGCCTAGATAGGGAGGCAGTTTTGTAACCACTACCTAGGAAAGATGGAAGTCCTGTGTACTTTTTCTAGAATTATTTACCCGAGAATTGATGTGTGATTGCTTCACTTTAGTTCACTTTTAGATCATGTTTATCAATCATTTTAGCTGATTTCAAGCTTGACTGACTTGTGGCAATCTCCTCTTTCACTTTTAATTTTTAGTTGACTATTCAAACTACCCCTTCAGGTGTTGATGTGGCACCCCATGGCTTCCAAGTGTGATAGTGTACAGCCCATCCAACCTTCTATAAAACAATCTCTTCTTTTCAAACAAAGGACCAGAGATTATTTGTGTATCTTTCTTAGTTGAGCTGCAACAATCTTGTTATAAATTGCATAGCCAAGCTTTGTTCTCTTGCAATATATTTCTTCTACCCACATTGCTACAAAATTTCCATCAAGATGTCATTACTTCATTGCTTCCTTATTGTTTCTTCTAGTGCATTCCCAGCATCTTGGACTCACCTAACACAAGATATTGAAAATACAAACTGAGGGGACACAAAAGCATACCACAAATGGATTGCCACGGTACTGAAAATACCAGGTTGGGGTTGTAATTGGGTTTCTTTAATTCTTTTTTTGATAATCTTATTCATATTATTCATTACAGTAGAAAAGGCATTTCATTTTCATTGTTACAATCATTGGATAGTTACAATAAATCATTTCCTTCAACAAAGATTTCTTAGGATAGATAGCTTCCTTTGCATATATCTATAGATTTGCAAAGAAGTGATTCTAAAAGAAAGCTTTTGTGTTATTTTAGAAATCAAGTGAAGCATCACTCCATATATAAAATCTGCCATAAACATCTTCTTTAATTTTTTGGGGAAGTTATCAAGGAAGAAAAGCTTATGAGAAGGTCTTATTTCTTCCCATGCCTGTGAGGTAAAATAGAAGATTTAATTTAGATCAATAGTTTAGAGAGGCTTTAATTGATTAGTATAGATTTAATTACACCATTTCACAGGTAAATAACTTCATTCGTTTATATATATGATTTATTTTTTGGATTAGAATCTTTTCATTTCTTCTAAATTCTAGAAAAGCACAAAAATATTTCCTTTTGTTAGATTAGTTTCTTTGTATTTTTTATTTCCATTACATTCCAAAAACACAAAAACATAGTGTAGAATTTTCTTATTTAGATTAGATTTTCATTTACCTTGATTAGATTAAAATGCTTTAAATGCATACATAACCATAAACGAACCAAAACAAGAGCAAACATACGTTAGTGATCCATTTGTCTCACAACTGAATGGTCCTGAACTAATTACGGACATAGATACGGGACTCCGTACGCTTGTCCTCATAACACAAGCATGACATGCTGAGAAATTTTAACAATTAAATGTTTTGAACATCATGGCTGAAAAATGGTATGAATACTAGATTTCCCCTGTAAATAGAGTTTAAACATGTATGACCATACAAGGACCATAACCACCAAGAGTTTATGGTTTTGATTTGTGAGTTCCTCAACCGCAACAGCCCAAAGACCAGTTAGACCTTGCACAAGATTACACTCATTAGGCTTTAGGTTTTCCACCCACTAGACATCATTAGATAACTGAATGTTCTGAATGAAGAAGCTCACTGAGCACTCATGTTTTGGACCACTCCAGCTAACTGACCATAGAGCCATTGAAACCATGCCTCTCTCTCATTCATTCCATGACCTTGTCTGGAAATTGTTACGAGGCACCCATTGGTTTTCCACGTATCCCACAAACATTGGAATGAATTTATGAGGAGATCAATATTGATTTGCTTCTTTGTGTGGTCATCCTTTCCAATCCATCCATTAGACCCACTCAGGTTAGAAGGGCCTTCTTTTCCCTTAATGAGCAGATCTTGATATTGTGCGTCGAGGACATTGTTTTGCCTTGATAACTTATTTGTCCCATTCTCATGTATTTTTGTCTGTTTACCACATATTTTATATATTTCACAATCCATATCCATCCACATATTCTACATCAATTGTCCCGGCATGACCTCAGGAGGTTGAATGCCGTTGAAGGTCACTTATCAATTTTCATCTGTATAAATTAGTGAACCTGACATAAAGAGATATACTCTTTTCTTTTCCATTTCTTTCATCCATCTTCCCTCTCTCCCATTATTCTAAGAGTATTCATATACCCCCTGAATATGTCAGGATAAGGAACACAGCCAATCCATTTTGGGTCTTGAGGCATATTACTACCAAATGGGTAGGCAACAACAGTCACGCTCTCACTATCTGTGTGGGTAGATAACTACTCAACTAATCTTCCTACATCTCAAAATCCTCCTCCTCAAGTGACCAAAAATGGATCCTCAGTCAAGATCAAGGAAATTGATCAACTTACACATACGCAATAGCCTAAACTTTCAAGTTCTAACAATATGACATTAACCAGAGAGTCAACTCCTCTCCTCAAGTTTTGTTTAGACAAAATTAGTATGCAATCTAATCAACTGCCCATTATTAGATGAGGAATACTTGGCATAATTATGCTCGAAGTGAACAAATACTTCAGAAATGTGGACCAATCTCTGGATAGGATGTAAGGATATGTTTGATGTCTTACTTCAGAATAATACCTCTACCTCTCCCGCAATAGAAAAAATTTCTAATGGTGGGTGGCCAAACAACAACGAACATTTCATAGCAGGATATCACACTCCTTTACAACCTAACAAGGTTCAACAATGTGTGTTAAAAAAACACCATACCATCATCAAGTGAGGTCATCTCAACATTGGTGGACAGGGTTAGAGAATTGGAAACTTTCCCAGGCTACTCATGTCTCATCCTCTGCTAGGCAAGGAAGGATTCTCAATCATCCGTAGAACTTTGGCCAAGTACCTACTGTACACCAAATCCTCTAGTTTACATGGGTAATCCTATCCCTAGGGATCTTCTCACTAGATTGGGCACCTTGGGTATGCCCTCTCACTACATGTATGGATACTCTCAATAGGCATCAGCGAGAAGTGTGCTCCAAAAATCCATCCCAACTAGAAATGCAAGGTTCCCTATCTTTGTGCCTCTCAACTCCGTACCAGAGTAATGCTCCCCTCATACCTGTACAAATGTATTCCAAATTGTCACAGGGGGACATGTACTCTTTTCCTAGTTCATATGCGTCAGCCACAGAGGATGCCTTATGATTCTACAAATATCTATGTTGCACCATATCAACAACCTATTCCACCTATGTCTCCCCATTAGGGGTCATAAATGGTCGAGTCTTATGTAGTGGGGACCTGCTTTGAATATCTTAAAGAGACCCTCAACTTTTCCATATGGATTGTTATGCTCCCAATGCCATCTACCAGATCTTCCTAAATTTAAAGGGGAGGGAGATCCAAATGCACATATCAAAGCATATGCCACTGCCATTAGAGAGTTTCTCCCATGGGATGTAGTCGTATCAAATATCTTCCCTAAGACTCTTGAAGGAATCACTCTCAACTGGTATTATAGGATACCTAAGGCTTCAATACATTCCTTTAAACAACTCATGTCTAAATTCATCAAATCTTTTGACATGAATAAGTTGTTAAGGATAGGAATTAGGGAATTCCTACATATAAAGAAAGAGCACAATGAGTTTTTTGCACATTTCATCCAGAGATGGCAGAAATTCCTCTACTCTTTGGCAAGTGCTCCCAACATAGATCAAACAAAGCTTTGTGACCTAGTCCTTTACTCTCTTAACTGAGAAATGAAGGAAGAATTACATAAGTTCCCCTTAAGGAGTTACAAATAGGTTTTGGAAGGTGCTCTCCACATTGATGGGGCGCTAATAGATAATGGTTGAAAGACTTATGGTTCAAACGGGAGGTTGACCACTTCCAATCAGGGTAATTCAAGCTATCCCAACAACGTAAACAACAACCAAGGACCTAAGGTCCTCAAAAAAAAATTGGTGTTATGATCAGCAATGTTATAAACAAAGTAAAGAAACCGAATGTTGTTAACATCTCAAGCACAAATAATGTCAATAACACCACAAACGGTAATAATCATAAGAGTAACAACTTCACTCCTATGATCAACACAGTGGATTTCAATCATCCTCCACCCCAATAACAACATTTTCAGGCTCAATTTCCTAACCAGTACCTAAATGGGTACCAAAACCAATATCAAAATCAAGGACAACGGCCTTTGAACTTCAATTACAGTAACCAATAACTAAATAACAATCAGAACTTTGTACCGCAACAAAACACAAATCAAAGACCTCAAAATTATGATCCTGACCTGTATTGTGGATTCCATAGGGTCTGAGGGCATGATGCTAGAACATTCCACAACTATAATAAATTTATTTAGCATCTACCAGATGATCAAAGGCAACTCTTTGTTGAGATGTTTTTGGCTAATCCTACTACGCCAATTTAGAATGCTATCATGGGGCTTGTATCCCCTCAAAACACACCGCTCAAGATCTTTAATGATCCCCTTCCAACGCATCCAAACAATAGCAAGTTTGACCCCAAAGGCATAAAGAAGGGTATCCTGGTGGGGAACAATGATCATGAAGCTTCAACTTTGTCAAACCCATTGGTGACACCTCCATTAGATGTTCTCTAACAAACTAAGATCGTGGGTCTAGTAGATTTAGAAACTAAACCCCAGATAAACACCACTATGATAACTTGAGACTACTCATCTTAGCCCACTCCTATTTACCCATCTATGTCCAATGATGTTCCAACACTTCCAAAACTATTACGGGCTTACGACTTGATCATTCATTTAACAAAGACCTTTTCTCACACCTCCTTCTTGGATTTATTGAATAAATCCCCTGCTCAAAGAGTTTCTTTATTAGAGGCATTGGGTCTTGGGCATTTGATCAATGTCACCCCTACTCCGAAGGCACAAATAAATCACATAGACTTTGACATACATCCTCCTGGGCAGCTCAAAAGATATGTCAGGTTTATATTAGACATCGGTAAGAGGCCTATAGATGTTGAATTGGCACATAGAGGTGATTTAGCTCTGTACCTATAGATTTTTATTTGCAACAACTACGTAAATTTCACAATGATTGATGATGGGGTAGCCTCAACATTTTCCCCTTTTCATTTCTCCAGAAGTTAGGATATGGAGAAATCAATTACTCTTCAACGAAAAAACACATGTAGAGGGTATGATAGCCTCAATGCAACATCAATTGGAACCATAGTGCTACCAGTAACCCTGGGAACCAAGACGGTTCTTACATAGTTTTATATTATAGCCTGAGAAACCAACTATAATATGATTCTTGATTGTCCTAGGATACATCGCATAAAGGCCATTCCTTCCACAATGTTTCAGAAAGTCAGATTCCTACATTTGGGAAAAATCTTCATTACACAGGGTGATCCGAATCCCTTTGACATTCACCTAGCTAATTTGAAGAAGAAACCTGAGGTCCATACTGAGTTTGAGCTCCCCGTAAACTAATTGAACAAACCTACGATTTCAACTCCAGAGATAAAACTAATTCCCACAATGGAAGTAGAAACTACCAGTTTGATTGAAGGGATTCCTGTGGTCAAAGATGAAACCATGATTGTTTAGATGGTATCAACATAAACTATCGCAATGATTTTCAAGTTGTTGTATAATGATTTACCCATTCTTCTTCCATTTGATTACATGGGCATATGACATGATTTAGGACTCAACTCTCTTCCAACCGATGAAGTTTGCATGGTTGAAGTCTCAGAAGCAAGGGAAGAAGATACAAAAAGTGATCCAACATCAATCTTCCTAAACAACTATTGGACTCTTAATTTTGACGGAGAAAAATTCCACATTGGCATTGGGGCAGGTGTGATCCTCACTTCTCTTGAGGGGAAGGTCATGCATTTTGAATTCAAGCTAGATTTATAATGTACAAACAATGGTGTAGATTATGAGGCTCTTCTTCTTTGTCTCATAGTAGCCAAATGAATCAGTTCTTGTAATATTAGAGTGTTAGCTGATTTGTAACTAGTCGTTAATCAAGTTTTAGAGGTATATGAGACTAGGGAGGAACACTTACAAATATGTAAAATTTTTGTACTCAACTTAACTAAAGGTTTTGACTTAATTTCAATCGAAGCCATCCCACGGGAACAAAACCTTCTTGCTGATTTGATAGCTACTTCTACTTCCCGCTTCTATCCAAGAAAAGAATTAGATGACACCAACTTCACAGTTTCGGTTCACATTGAACCCTTAGTTCAAAAATTCCAATGAATCTGAACTTGGCAAACATTGAGGCTAAAACTGAGCCTGTTACCCTAGATTATGTAGAAAATGATGAGGCTATCTTAGGGTACCTTAACACTTACACAAATTTACATCCCACGCATCATAAGAGAGGTTTTTTTCTCATTCCTCACTCTTCCACTTATTTCAAAGATCACACAATGGACCCTTCCTACTTGGAAGGCCTCAAGATTTGTAATATAGAAGAGGAAGGGGGATTACAATTACCTCTGGCCCCACCTGATTTTGAAGAAGGTAATGCCACTTTGATCGAAGGGATGATCAATATCAATATCGGGACAAAGGAGGATCCAAATATTTTGAAGTTAGGTTCTTCGCTAACTCGTGAAGAATTAGAAATACACAGGAATATTCTTAAAGAACATTTGAAATCCTTCACATTTAGTTACAAAGAGATGATAGGAAATTCTCCTCATATTACAATGCACAATCTAGTAGCCAAATTTGATGCAAAGCCCATCAAACAAAAGCATAGACCTATGAAACCAAAGGTGGGGTTAATGGTTAAGGAGGAAGTTATTAAACTCATACATGTGGGTACATCAAACTTGTCAATTACTCAATCTAGGTATCTAACATTATCCTTATTCTTAAAAAGAATAGAAAAATTTGAATCTACATTGACTTTAGGGATATAAACAAAGCATGTCCCAAAGTTGATTTCCCATTACCATCCATCGATTTTATCATTGGCACAACAAATTTTTATGAGGAGTTGTCACTTATGAATGGTTTTTTTTGGGCAAAATCAAATAACGATCTGTGAGGATGATAAAATAAATATGACCTTTATTACTCCTTGGGGAACTTATTGCTAAGCAGTCATGTCATTCGGTCTCAAGAACACTGGTGTCACTTACCAAAGGGTAATTACTTACATATTCCATGATCTCATTCACAAGAATGTGGAATCGTACATTGACAACCTTCTGGCTAAGTCCAGAAAGCATTGTGATCACCCTGAGGTGATTTGTATCATCTTCTCTCGTCTAATTGAATACGGTGTTACATTAAATCTAGAAAAATGTGTGTTTGGTTTGACAGGAGAGAAATTACTGGGATACATCATCTCTTTACGAGGGATTGATGTAGATAAAGTAAAAATTTGGGTAGTTATAGAAATGACCCCACCATTAGATGAATAGAAATCCTTCTTGGAAACCTCGGTGTAATCTGTAGGTTTATTCTTGATTTAATCTTTTCTATTCATCCGATAAATAATTTTTTAAAGAAGGATTACTGTAACATCTAGACGGATGAGTGTCATGAGACATTTGAATCGGTCAAATGATTCCTTCTGTCTCCCATATGCATGCCTCCCAAATAAAATCACCCTCTCATTCTATATTTATGGGCTACAGACATCTCATTATCCTAAATGCTAGCACAAGAAGATGATGACAAGTGTGAACGTGTAATTTAATTCATCAGTCATACGTTACTAGACTATGAGACGCATTATACGTAGGTAAAAAAATAATTTCTTGTTATAATATTCACAACAAAGTAGTTAAGGCATTACATGCTTAACGAAAAAATGAGGGTCATTGTTAAAACGGATTGACTTCAGACATTCCTAACACAATTTTCTTTATTCAAGAAATTTGGATGCTTCATAGCCTTAATGGGAGAATTCGAGTTAACTTACATCAACCAGAAGTCCTTCAAGGGACAAATCATTTCCAAATGGTTGGCAGATAACCCATTAGATGATGAAGAGTTAGTAGACTTGAGTTTCCCCTATGAGTGTATAAACTACATAGAATTCATACATCCCATTGTTGTGTGTACATGGTATTCTGATATTATCGATTTTATTATGGACCACACATACCCTAAGGGAGTGACATCACAATCAAGATGACAGCTACGTGTCATAACTGCAAAGTACATAGTTATAGAGTAAGTACTCTATCCTAGAGCTTTTGACGGAATGTTGCTAAGGTGTGTGTACGTACAAAAAATTATATGTACTGTACAGCTGGAAAGAGGTTACAGAAACCCAAATGATGATTCGGATCTCTTCACAAGGTGTTCGGAATCCAGAAAGAATGCTGAGTATACATTTGCATCCTAAAATTCCTTATCCAGCCTTCACATGCTTTGCTCCAACCCCTTTCCTCTCTTTTCCTTGCATTTTGGTCTTTAGTTACAGGACCACTTCCCTACCTAGGTGGCGTTCCCATGACCGCCGCCGAGGATGGGCGGCGGTCCTATAAATACCTCACTACACTAGGCGATGGTGTTGTGCCTATTTTACATAAATTTTTGACATATTCATTAAACACAAAAAAATCAAGTTGCGCTTGTAATTCTCAACCACTCTTGCTTGCATTAAAATTTTAGCCACCTGGTAAATAGTAATTCCTTTTTTTAATAATAAAAGAGTTTGATTTGATCTTACCCTCTGGTAAATCAAAGTGTTATAAATACCAAGCTTGTTTACAAGTAAATGGCCCCTCTCCCTCTATGATTTATTATTCAGTGTGCTTAAAAGTTCTTCAATAAGTCTCAACAGGTTTATATTTTGTAAAATTCTTAGCCTCTTAGTTCAAGGATCCAAAATTCTAGTTTAGAGATCGTTGGATCTCTCTAGTTTCATCTTGTTCCATTGTTGTTCTCCAAACAACTAGCTTAGTATAAAACAGTTCTAGTTCAAGATTAAGTTCATTTGAATCTTTATTTTGCTTAGAGTTATAACTTGTTTCAACACATGACGTATAGGTCCTAGATATTTAATTTTGTTTTGTTTTGTATCCCTACAAAAAATCCTGCTAGGAATCGCATAGCCAATCTCTATTCTCTTGCGCTATCCCTCTCCTACTTGCATTCTATTTAGATTGCGTCCAAGCTACCACTGTTCGAAGATCTTCTCCTATTGTCACTATCCCATTCCACTTTTTTGGATTCACGAGAATACATAGGAATGAAGAGATCACACTGAGGGGATAAGCTACAATACAACTGGATTTTTTGTTGTTCTGTAAACTCCAAGTTTGAATTGTCAAAGTTGTAGTTATAATATATCAAATAGAGTAGCAAATCATTTTGTTTCAGTTAAGCTCACTTTCAACATTACTGGGGAAGCTATGGGGAATAAGAGCTTCTGGGAAGCTCTAATTTATTCCTCACTTCTGAGGTAAGATTGAAGGTCTTTTAATTAAATTATCTAGATATTTATATTCAGGATCAATTCACAAGTACACAAGGAAATAGCTACATCTAGCTACCTTGCTTTTTTTAATCTTGTTATTAGATTAATCACTCATTATATGAATTTATTAGATTAGTCACTCTTTAGCTTCATTCAAATTCACATCTTTGAAAATACAAAAAAATAAGCATTGTATAGATTTATTTTCATAATTAGTTTACTTCATTCAGTTAAGTTTGGTTCTCTTGCATGACAATTACGGGACCCAAAGAGCCCAAGGATTACATATTTGAACCAGTAATACCTCAGCCAAATCTCTTCACAACATTAGTAGATATAGATCAAGGTCTTAGAATTCACATCTTCCGAACAACAACAAACCCAGAAGTAGTTTGTGAGCAATTGAGAGAATTAAACATCAAAGACGATAAAGCATATGAATTCTGGTCAAATCAACCCAACTATAGATTGCCTTGATAGGATATCCACATGACCATACAAGAACCTGAAAAAGAACAAACATTTGGTTATGATTCATTAGTTCCATAGCCAAACACATGAGACCTTCTCATTGACATAGACACAGGATTACGTATACAAGTTGCTAGAACACCTGTAAGGTATTCTGAGAAGATCACACAACTCCTGGTATTAAACATAGAAGCTAAAAACACTTATGACTATTGGATAGTCGGAAGAAGAGATTGATTCTTCACATGACCATAAAAGGTCCACAACAACCACAAACTCATGGTTGTCATCCCAAGGTCTCACAACCAATGGTCCTACTAATCAATTAAACATTGACACTAATTTACGTATGTTAGTATTTAGATCCTCTCCACTCCCACCAAATATTATAACACAATTTTCCGTGTTAAACATAGAGGCTAATCAAGCTAATATTTTCTGGGTTAGACCAAAAATCCACCCATAGTTTCCTGTAAATCCACTAAAAATCTCACTACCACTTTCATGACCTTGTCTGGAAATATACAGGAAGCACCTACAGGTAACTTTCCACATGTCCAATAGCCAATAGATAGGATCTCGGCAGAGATCGAAATTGATTGGAGCCTCCAAGCAGATATTATATCTGAATGATCCATTACACCAATTCAGATTAGGAGAGTGTAGATCAATAATTTTGCGCTTGTTACCTGTCCAACTTAATGTACCAAACTAAACACAAAAACCCTGAAAAACTCAAATGAAATCGATACCTGATAGATAAGACAATATTTGAAGATATAGATGGAAAAGAAAGCTGATGTAGACAAGACGGGTGCACACGAGCGATCCTGCAGAGTAGATCCAAGAAAACCTGCGAGACACATATGCTTGACAGAAAAAGACCACATTAAAAGATATTTGGGTGGACTACCCAAAAAGTGGGTCTGGGAAGCGATAAGCTCCCTCGGCGGATGTCAGTCCATGTTTTCAATTAAGGAAAGAAGCATACATGATAAAAGATCTAAGTAAATGTCTAAATTTTGATTAAAAATGACAGACAAAAAAGTAAACAGTAGACAGAAACCAATAAAAAATAGGAAAGTGTGAAAATAATGTTGGATTTGTATTCCCTGAATTATTTTACCTGTCCACAAGCAGATTGGCATCGATTAGGAAAATCAGCGTCAACTGAGAAAAATTGGCGTCGACTGGGTACGGTCGGTGTCGACTCCGGGAAAATTAGAGGAAGATTAAGAAACAGACAGTGGAATCTCGATCGTCAATCTCCGCTGGATCTGCAAGAGCCATAGGGATACTAACAAGGCTCCACCTGTGCTGGATGCAGGAACAGAGTCACCAAGAGATTGATGGAGGCTCACGATGTCGATGTGGTAGGGAGCAGAGTAATGGTACTCCTCTCAAGGATTGATTTAGACAAGATTCACTCTCGCTTGATAGATAATTCTCAGATTTGATGCTCAAAACTCTCTGTCATTCTTTGTCTAACCAGAACTGAATTATGGCCCTGTATTTGTAATTGGTGCCGCTCTGAAAAATTGGCGTCGACCGAGTACCGGTCGGCACCAATCAGGGAACAAACTCCCGAAATGGCCAAAAGGGATGATTTTTGGAAAGATGAAGTGATCCTTCCACCTCAAATATGGGAAATATCCCGCTACTCAGTTTGGGAGGAGGAGAAATAGGGGGTATGGATAAAATAGATATGGGAGGTTAGGAATTGATATGGGGTAGATAAGTGGTTAAGATATATGTAGAAAAATATAATTAAATAGTTAATATTTAATTATCTAGGGGTAAAACATAATGGGGTGAAATAAACTTAGGATAGTTGTTTTAAATAAAATATTAACTAATACCCTAAGGGAGAAGTGGTGATATAAACGTGCCCCAGGTTACCCGAGAAGTCAAACGCACATGGGGAAACTAAATTGGATAACCAATTTTAGGTGTCTTTATTTTTCCCCTTTTTGCCAAGTAACTTGCGATAAGCAAAGTTGCGAGACAAAAACAAGGAGTTGGAAGAAAGGAAGAAAAATTGATGATGTGATCCGCCTCAAACTAGGGATGGGATGGGCCCCAAAAGAGCAACCGATCCCAAGTTTGAAAAAGGTAGATGAAAACATAGGATGCCCCAGCTAGATTCCTGGAGTAGATATGATCATTAATGACGTAAAAAAAAAGGCAGTAACCTAAGGAACTCACATTGGTAGGGAAGACTAGACGGTCTCCGCATGAGACAACATAAGTACCTACAGACCCGTGAGTGTAAGGAGGGCTGCAAAATAGTCAGCACCTAAAGAGAGACACATTGGTAGGGAAAACTAGATGGTCTGCAAAGTAGACAACGTTAGTGCCTATAGACCCGTTAACTCTAAGCTGCCAAAAATGCAAGTGCCCCATGTATAGGGAATAGGCTCGAAATGGACAATAATATTGAAAGTATGTGCCAAAAGGCAACACTCAAGGCACAATAATGACCAGATAAATAAGCTAAGCATCAATACTATAGCAAGAAGATTAGGAGATGGAAGAAAGGGAGGTGGAGAAGCAAAAGTGAAACCAATCGGCAACAATAGGCTTAAATCGGCGTCGATCTAGATTAATCGGCGCCGACCATAACAATCGGCACCAACCATACTGAGCGCATATAAGTATGCAAAAGGAAAACGTGAACGATTTATTTAGACCGTGACGATTGATTTAGGGAGAGTCAAAAATTGGATTTGAGCACCATGGAAGCCTCTGGGAGTAGTCAGAAGCGGAAGAGGACACGACTAGGGGTAATTGAATCTACCCGAACTTCCTTATATACTTTTATCATGAAATAGCATATTAGGATGCCAAATTTTAGAGAAAAAGGGAATCAATGGGAGGCAAGAGTTTTGTTGACACTTTGTCTCCCAATCGGCGTCGATTGGAAAAATTGACGTTGATTATATTAAATCGGTGCCAATTATCTTCAATCGACGTCGACTATTCTGCATCGACGCCAATTGGACCGAATACACTAATAAGATGATAGAATGTGTTTTTTTGATGTTTTGATTTAGATAAATGGGAAGCTAACATTTCTCTTGACATCATGGATGCAGGCACGAGAGGTATTACACATGCAGGATGCTATTCCCAAGCTTCTAGAGACCATTCTCCCTGATGTGACTGACGCAGATTGGTGCCACCTAGAGTTAGCCGGTCTTTGGAGCTTCCGGTACTACTGACAAGTGCCATGAGATGTAGAGTTGCTGCGAGCACTAGTACGACAGTGGGACTTGCACTTTTTGGTTCAGGACAGGTGAGATGACTATCACCCACGAGGATATATACAAGATCCTGAGGTTGCCGATCACCGAGGACCCTATTGAGATTATTGCATGAGAGCAGCAGCAGAGGGCCCTAGGATGATTATATGGGGACAAGGAAGATGATTTAGAGATAGTGTCCTGAGCAGTGAGGATAGCCTCTCAGTACAGATAGGATGATGCCAGGAGCAGATGGATAGTACTGATTCAGATGGTGATCTCCTATTTTTCTCTGCCAAATTCAAGAGGTGGGAGATTTCCGTTGTTGTTACTAGATTGTGTTTGTGACATCCTGCAGTTTAGACAGGTGTTCTCATTTTCTGATGCCCTGCTAGCTCAGATATATTATGAGTTATGGATGTACACCACCGGCAGGAGGACAAGCATTGATGTTAGTTTTTTGCTCCATTGCTGGGCATATGAGCACATAGTAGTGATCAGGCCATCCAGGCTTCCATGGATGTCAGAAGTAGTGGGGGCCATTGATTATGGATTCCGGCGATGACGGGCTGACATGGCCCTGGGAGATACAGGGAGATCTGCGGAGTGGTATGCTGAGTGTTTCAGGATGCTGACACCAGAGCAGGTCATTTGGAGACCATATCAGGTCTATCTAACATGGGCCAATCAGGAGGCTAGTGGGGTTGAGATGGAGTAGGGTGGTTAGGGGCCGCAGGCCAGATATGTGGGAGCACGTCTCATTTATACGGGTATTGAGGCAGTTCAGCTTAGTGCAGACATTTTCGACCACTTATAGGCCAAACAGGCGAGATAGTGGAGAGATTGTGATCCCGGTAGATCCATTAAGGGAGGCCCCACCTTCCACAAATAGTGATGATGATACCGGAGTGGATGACAGGTATGTGGCATGGTATACGAAAGAGTTACCACGACACCTTCCAGCATCCATAGACGCCGACAAGGAGGATATAGCCACAATGCTGGAGAGGATGGAGGGAGAGCATGCCACCCTAGTGCAGACACACTAGGTTTCCCTTGAGGAGATCAGAGCTATGATAGAGGACAGGGATGCATTGATCCTCGAGAGAGACATAGCTTGTCACGAGTGAGATACAATGATCCAACAGAGGGATCACTACCATCAGCATAGAGAGACCCTCAAGGCCAAATATGGTGAGACAGGCACTATGTCAGAGTCTGGGTCACATGGTGTGACTGTAGGAGGGCCACCACTAGCAGCACCAACAGCGCCATTATGAGCACTGGTACGGTGAGCCTGAGTACTTATCAGTCTCTCCTTTCTGAGGTGAGATACTACGAGGACACCCTAGCACAGCATGCCCCTGATGTGCCTTGTTATGGTGCGAGGAGGAGATTAGTGACAATTGCAGCTAGTGGGGCATTAAAGGGAGGGAGCACCAAGAGAGACCAAGGTGGTAGCAGGTGCCTCTAGCTCAATAGGCGGCAGCTAGGAGAGATAACCTGGACCAGAGGAGGGTGGAGGAGATAGCGTCTTCCACTTATCGAATTTCACGATATAGATATGCTATATTTTTGTATCGATGGATTGATGTAGCCTCGATTTGAAGGCATTTTTGATGTATGATATAGATGGCTTGATTGAAAGCCATCCATTCTTTTTTGTACAGACACTCATGTATATATATAGATTCATCATTTTCTGTATCATATGATTGTACTCATGTTGTTAATTTGAATAGATATGGATAGATGTAGTGTAATTGTGACGGATATAGACACATGCTGATAGAGGACAAATAGATATGATTTGATGGACATAGACATAGAGGATAGATAGATGTGATGTGATTTGATGCGATTGATATGTGGATTTAATTTTGATGAAAAATAGATATAGATAAATGTAGTGTAACTATGATGTACATGTTTTTAAATGATTGATGGATAGATGTGATTGATAGATTTGATATGTTGAAGATGTTAATTTAATTTTGATGAAAATAGATATGTAGATCTACATGTGTTGACAATACATGCTTTGATATGTTTTTTGGACAAAGTAGACAAGATGAATAAAGATAGATGATAGATTTTGACTAAATTAACATGTTAAATGTCAATTTAATTGGATAAATAACAAGTAATGTGAAATACTCTCTGTGAGAGCAAAATACGTAATGAAATGACCTTAATTAGAAAGATAGGCAATACACCTAGATAAGAAAAAGAATGATAAGCTAGGCCCCTAGCTGACCATAAATAGAGACTTTGATAGGAAATCAAAAGACCATGCATACAAGGCCATATATGAGGTTAAAATAAACCTGACACTAGCTAGTCGCAAACCAGACCTAGAAGGTAAATGAAAGGAGAAGTAAGTATTTATCTTGTCAAAATTTACAAAGGACAGAATACATGCTCACGTTGGGAAAATAGGGTTCTCCATATGATCGACAAAAGGTCTTATGTCTCAGCTTCATGATTTTTGTTTTGACAGAAGAGCAAACTGATCAATGTGGGAAGTTTGCTAGATATAGAAAGATTGATCAATACGGGAAGTCTTTCAATGATGCTAATAAACAAACAAACAGTCGTCCTTCATGGGAACAGTCTGTATTTCGAGTGTAGCCATCCTTCAAGGGCATGGTCTATCTCTTTTGAGTCATTTTGAAAATGCATAGATAGTTGTCCTTCGAGGTATCAGTCTATCTTTTGGAATTTTTAGGATAGCATCTTTTTTTTTTAGATTTTGGAGCTTTTTTTTAAAGAAGCTGAGTGTAGACCAGATAGATCAGATAAAGGGGAAGAAAACGTATAAAAATCACGTACTCATGCCCCAAGTAGATTCGATTAAGATAGATACTTGGGACAGATGAAGAATTGATTAAGGTGTCCCTACTAGGAGGAGGAACATATCCATAAGAAAAATTCCATGAGTAGAGCTGTGATACTCATATTTAAGGTGGAAAAGACATAACACGGAGAACCACATAGTTCTGAATCACTATGAAAATATATGACTGGTTGTTAGATGGATGAAAGATTTGTTTTGCGACTAAGATCGAGTAAGATAGATTTTAACAATAGAAGGGCCTTAGATGCAAGGCATTAAGAGGTTCCATTTCAGGTACACCATCCATGGAAGATAGACGATAAGCCCCAGACCCATATTTATGAGTGACTACATACAGACCCATCCAGTTATGTGTAAACTTACCATGCTCACTCCGTTCTAGTGTAGTGACATTTTGGTTTTCCTTAAGAACAAGATCACCAACTTTGAAGTCACGGTGTTACAAGTGCTTGTTATAAGCACATTTGAAATGCTCAAGATAGACTTGATGATGCTCAAGAGCATTGAGACACCTCTCATCTAGCAACTCAAGTTGCGCTAGATGATTTTGATGATAGTCCTCATCAGAAACAAATTCTCTGAGAGAAACATGAAGAGATGGGATCTGGACTTCCAAAGGAAGAACAGCTTTTGACCCATAGACTAGAGAGAAGGGAGTAGCACCCGTAGGAGTATGAATGCTAGTCCAATAAGCCCAGAGAGAAAAAGGGATATGTAAATGCCAATCCCTACCAGCTCGACTAGTTACCCTTGCGAGGATATTACGCAAAGTTTTATTGGAAGCCTCAGCCTGGCCATTAGCTTGGGGTAGTATGGAGAAGAAAAGTTGAGTTTGATATTGAAAGTGTCACAGAGGTTCTGTAAATTTATGTTTTTGAAATATTTACCATTGTCTGTGATGAGTTTGTGTGGAACACCAAAGCAAAAAATGATGTGTTGATAGACAAAATCAACTATGTGTTTAGCTTTGGTCGATGAAAGAGGAATAGCTTCCACCCACTTAGTAAAGTATTCTATGGCAGTAATGATAGAATGATGATGTTGTGAAGAGTGGGGATTGATGAGACCGATGAGATCAAGACCCCATTGTGAAAAAGGCCACAAATCCGCTGCAGGTTGCAAATCCTGACTGGGGATATGTGTGAGATTGGAATGTTGTTGACACTTGACACATTTCTTAGTGTATTCACAACAATCTCGATTAAGAGAAGGCTAATAATAGCCTAAACGTAAGATGCATTTAGCTACGACCAAGCCACTAAAATGCCCACCATAGATACCATCATGGACTTCCTGGATATCTTTAAAGGATTCAGGGGTTTTGAGGCACCAAAGCAAAATACCATCAAAACCATGTTTGTAGAGGATTCCACCTATAATAGTATAGTGATTAGCGCGTAGGATAAAATATCTTCTACCATTGGAAGTCAGATCTAGAGGAAGCACTGAATGAGATAGATAATCAACGATGTGTTGATACCACTCATCTTGAGTATTGGTTGTGATGGCATTGACTGAAGTTAGTTGCCTAAGATGAGATGGTTGATCTGATCGCTACACAGCCACATAAATTCATGAGTCTTCAGTAAAAGGTGGAATAAGTGAGGCTAACGAAGCCATTGTATCTACAAATCGATTCGCAGTGCAAGGAATAGCTTGGATAGTGAATTTATCAAAATATTGGAATTGAAAGAGAATGATATCGCGATATTTTTGAAGGATATCATTTTTGCATTGATAGACACCTGTGACTTGATTAACAATGAGTTCAAAGTCACAATAGATTTCGATATGGCGGGCGCCAAGATTAATGGTGTTTTGAAGACCTAAAACAAGAGCTTCATATTCAGCCATATTATTAGTACACTCAAAGTTAATTTTGTGTGCGACTGGGATAGGTGCACCCTAAGGAGGAATCATAACGAAACCTACACCTCCCCCTTGAGGCATTTGGATCCATCAAAGAAGAGTTTTACTTTAAATGGAGAAAGACTAAAATAAATTTGTTGGATATATTCATCGAGAAATTGAGCAAGGGGGACTTGAGTGTCTGGAAGAGGAGCATCAGCTAATTGATCTACAATGACCTAACCCTTGATAGATTTTCACGGAATAAATTTGAGATCAAATTCTATCATGAGCATGAGCCAATGAGTGATACGATCATTGTGATAAGGCTTCACATGCATTATCTTGAGTGGATTGACACTTGTGACAATGTAAGTTTTGTGATTGAGGAGGTAGTGATGAAGCTTATAAGTTGCAAAGAAGAGAGCACAACACAACTTTTCAGCTTCGAAATAACATGTTTCATACTCATGGAGAGTGCGACTGATGTAATAGATGGCCTGTTCTTTACCATTAGCATCCCGATGTGAGATCATGGCTCCCAAAGCATGGTCAGTCACATAAATATAAAGATAGAATGGCTCCCCCTCGCGTGCAGGTGTAAGCATAGGTGGGGAAAGAAGATAAGCTTTGAGATCATCAAAGGCCTTTTAGCAATGCTCATCCCATTAAAAATGAACATTCTTATGGAGGAGATGATGAAAAGGTTGACAACGGTCTGACAGTTGTGAGATAAAATGACGTACTGATTGAAAGCATCCTTGAAGACCGTGGAGTTGCTTTAAGTTAGAAGGGGGAGGCATCTCAAGGATAGATTTTATTTTCGCGGGGTCCACTTGAATACCCCTAATAGAAATGATAAAGCCTAAGAGTTTACCAGTGAGAATGCCAAACACGCACTTTGATGGATTTTGTAATGCCCCATTGGGCATCGACTTCCGTTTCTGCCACCTTGCCCCATTGCTTTTCGTTGAACGTTTATTTGAGCTCCCTTTTTATCGTCGGGTGACTTTGACCTTATCGTGGAGTTATCTTGGTATAGTTTCTTCCCTTCTTTCGCTTTGTCTCGCCATCTCATTCTGTCGTAACTGTGCTTTTGTTCCCGGGGGTCATTTCTAACTTTCGTCTAGTGAGCTTATCATGCTTTTGATCGGTGTAATGCGTAATGAATTTTTTTGTTAAAAGTTCTAATAGTTATTAAAAACTTTTGAAGGCATTCGGGCACGTTTGTTGTCTTTTCCAGCCTTTGTTCGTGGAAGGGGAGAGAGGTTGGGTGGTGGTGCCTTTGAAGGTGAGGACTGCACAGTTTTATATCTATTAATTTGCTTGCAGGTCTTGTTTGCACGTGGATGACATTAGTCTCCTCCCAACCACCTAACCTGCAGACTATAATGACCATCACATTTTTTCTACCTTGCGTGAGAGAGATGGAGTCGTTGGAGGCCTGTTTTCCTTCACTTGGATCTCTTTTTGATCGTTTCATTCAATGCGTATGGGCGCAGTTTGGTTTGACGTGATAGCTATTGATGTAGGCATGTGAGGGGCATTTTTCTTCCTGGTTGCGTGGGCAGAGAGGCTAGCAAATCCCTCTGTCATGGCATTTTTTCTTCCTGGCCCCTCCTTGCGCGCGTGGTGCCTCCACTTTCTTGTGAAGTAGGTGTGTTGCCTCCACTTTCTTTGAGTTCTGCGTGGTGTTTTCTTGTCAGGGATCTGCAGTAGCGACCCGCAACAGCGTTTAGCTAGGAAGCAGGATAGATAGCAGTCTGTTCTGTTATGCTTACAGTCTATTCTTTTCCGTGAGGGTCAAGTCGTGTAGGGAAGAAATGCGGTGACAGGCATGTTGGAGTGTAGTAGAAGCCTTTGTGAGCGCTTCCAACAAGCAAGTTGTCCAACTATGTTGTTATCTGTGCAGTATCAATGCATCCTCAGATTCAGGTCTCTCCTTCAAGATATTTTTATCAAATCGATTAAGTGACAGTGAGAGTGTTACCAGGAGACATGTACCGTGAGTTAAGAGGCGACGGCATGCATTTTAATATGGGCATTGCCTCCATTCATATATGCATATGTGGCTTGTCAAAGCGATGGTCTTTTATCTTTGTGATAAGGAACTGTGGCTTACTGTGGAGTTTTAGGTACTGCGCTGGTCATTCCATATGGTGAAGAACATGAACAGGAGGAGTGCATTATTGTGTTTTGGGAAAAAGACCCAACTCGTTATAATTTGAATAATATGACACTAAAAATAGGTGGGAGAGATACAGATAAATTATGAAAATGGAAACAACTTTGGTTGAGAGTTTGTTGGAGTGGAAGTTTTTTTTCCCCAAAGCCCTCAGGGTTCTGGTGTTGGATGAGGACTCTGAGGCAGCTGCTCAAACCAAGTCCAAACTAGAAGCCTTTGTCTATGTTGGTAAGTAAGACTAAATAATAATAAAACCATTAATAACACCTTGATTTTTTCAACGCAGGCCAAATTCTCAGCCCGTATGTTTCTAACAATGTCTCTGTACATATTCATTGTTTCTCAGCAACATGTACAATCATGTCTTTGATCACACCCATAGGCACAGGAGATCTATGCAATTTTGGAGAAAATGTCTTGGGAGATGAAGGTAGCAGGATATCTTTCAGATTCAGAACATGTACTGAGTGAACGGGAAAGTAAAAGTATTCCTCTGCCACCATAGTGAGAAGATGGCAATTGCATTTGGATTGTTAAGCCTTCCCCGTGGGACAACTCTCAGAGTTGTCAAGAACCTTAATGTATGTGTTGACTGCCACACTGCACCAGGTTTTGTCCAAGATTGTTACAAAGCAAATTGTTGTGAGAGATGCAAAGTGGTTCCATCACTTTAAAAAAGGAAAATGTTCTTGTAGAGATTATTGGTAATGCCAGGTGAAGCAATCTACAGACATAGTCTGGCACTATAACAAGGTGCACTGTGCCAGGTCTGCAGTGATAAATAAGAGACCAGATTTTATTTCCAGCTTCTTAAATGGGCTCCAAAAGTGGATTTTCCATTGTGCTGGATGGATGTCCATGTTCCACTGTAACTTCCATTTTGACCACCCACCCTAGCCGTGAACTCCTACCTGTGCCAATGTGAAGATGGTCGATGTTTGGTCGCCCAATGAGCTTGAGGAAAATGGAATTAGGCTTGGGTTGTTGTTGTTGGTCCGGGCGGTGTTCATGAAACCTATTGAATCTAGAGGAAAAAGGCAAGATATTTCTACACCTTTCTACTGTTATTTTATTTAAAATTATTGTGAAATCAGACCACTTTTTCCTTGCATTGATCTGTCAGTTGGATGTCATGATGGGAGATTCCCCCTTTCTACTTGTTTCTTCTTGTTTTAGATTTTATCGTTGTCAGTATGTTGGTCAAAAGGATGCATGTGCCCTCTCCTCTGGGTGTTATGTTTCTCTTGCTCGAGTGATAGACCTTCGTCTGTTTGTTTATGTATTTATTCTTCTCTGCGATTGAGTTGCAAGTTATTATGTTGATCAAACTAGTATTTTCGATATCATGGAAGTAAGTTTACGATAATTATGAAGCCCCTCCCTAGCACCCAAGTTTGTCTTTGACGTTTTTTGTTAGCTCCTTCACAAGTCCCTTTGATAACCTTTTGGCATCGAGAAAGGAAGGTTGTAGGATTAGTGTGATCAATGCTTGGGCTAGCCAGCTTAGAGTTTTGGTATTAAAACTGGTAGAATGAAAAGGTTTGTGTGCAATGTGTTTTCCGTCTCACGTTTTTAGACTCTTATATTATCTTTCATCTTGTTTCTAGGCTTTTAAGGCCATCCTCAAGAAGTACCCTTGACCATCCCTATCAACTTGAACCATAACTAGCTTTTCAGATCAACTAAGCTCGAGGTTTCATTGTGCGAATCCAGTACCTTGTTGACACTAGAATAGTTTTGGTCTAATCCCCCTCTCAGAATTGTTGTTGATGGCACTCTTCTATTTTTCCTAACTTGCATTATTTCTCCTTTATAATGTTAATGCTATTAATTAATATTGGTCGGTTTTTATGCACGTAATTACCTTAATATTTTTGTGATGGAAATTTCCTTAAATGTGATTAATCTTCGGGAAAAAAACTCCTCTTTCATTTGATATTCTTATGGATTCATAGCGGAAGGTTTTGTTTTGATAATGTCACTTAGAAATTATGTTTGTACCTATGTGTGACGGTTGACTGTGTTACCAAGGGTTGCCTTAAATATGGTTGTTTTGGGAAATGGGTAATTTATTTTAAATTAACCAAACATTAGAATTGTTGTGGAGGTTTGCAAATCTTTAGTGTTATAAAATTTGTTGATGACATTATTGTATACGCTTGTGTGACGGAACTCCCTTCTTCTCTCACGTGTTTGCTACTAGCCTGTAAGACTTTGGCCCTTCTTGGATGATTGGAAAATATTTGTAGTTAATGGTCAAAACTAGTATACTTTCCTTCACTTCGAAACTTATGTTGTGTGTATACTCTAATTGATTTCCGGTTTGAAACTCAATTATACATGGTTTTTTGTGTTAATTTCTGAAACTCGTGGTTCCCCTTTCTTGGGCTGATCAACTCTTGTTTTTTTAGAGATATATTATTTTAGCCTATGTGTTTGGTACCTTTGATAAATTTCTAGATGGTTGGTATATATATCAAATCTCAATCTTGTAATTATTATTTAATTACTTACTTGATGGGAATTTTGTTTTGCTAGATTGTTTAATTCTACTTATAGGGCCAAGGGCCATTCTCATACGATTGCTTTACTTTCATTGCTTTTACTCCTAACTGAAGTACAAGGTCTTCTCCTTATTTGATTGGCATGATGGAGACTTTATTATATCTTGATGTTTTGATAGTGTTTAGAGGTTTGACCCAATTCTTGTAGTAAAGTGCTTCCTTTTGTGGTATTGTTAGATAATAGTTATGGTGGTTTTTTGTAGCCTTATCTTGCTCAGTTCTCGTGAACTGACTCTTGTGGAAAAATTTGTTGCAAATGGATTTTGCGAGTAGATGAGGGATAGACTTGTAGATTTTTACATCAACCTCAGTTGAGAAGTTATTTTGCATGAACCCTTTTTTATATTGTTCAACAATTGATAACATCTAGTGGAAAACTTAGAAGAGGACCAATGTCTTAGTATATTGTATCGTGGATTATGTCGTCTTAACTCTGGAACCTTGAATTGTTTGACTATCTTTGAAATTATAAGGAAATTTGTTTACCGCTTGTTGAGTAACCTTATTTTCATTTTCGTAAGTGAGTATTGTTAAACTTTATCCCTATGATTAAATGTTGAGCTAAATCTTTCTAAGACTTAGTAATAGTTTGTTATAAGTAAAATAAAATGGGTTGTTTAATACTTATAGAAGTTAAACTAAAATTTATATTGCAAATAAATTTGTGTAGAGGTGACCAACTTGAAAGCATGTAATTCCATAAGTGATCAAAGATGAAACTATCCTTTGTTAAGTAACATTATATAAACTGATATCCCTAGCGACACTAATGAACACTATCCCTTTTATGGTGAAATTCTTAAACGAACTTAAGGGAAATCTATGCTTAGATCTGGAAGATAATAAGATTTAATAAGCAGGAGAAAACAATTTAGAAACCACGCAATCTATCTCTCAGCCATTAGAAGGCAAATTGTTTTATTTTTGTAAAACTCATTTAGTAAAACCCTAAGTAAAATATTTAATATTTCTGGTTAAGTTCTCAAATTTTAATTAAATCTTGGTTATAACAAATGAGGTCTTGAAGATGATTTCAACTCAACCTTCTCCCTCAAACCTTTTTCCAAGGTGCTTTGTCTTTCTTCTCTTAAGTGTGTTGAATGCAAACCCCTGTTTTCATATGGGCATGAACAAGTTCTAGTAGCGTAAGTGTAAATAGATGGCCTTGTGGGATTAAATTTCCCCTTTCTCTAAATAAACGAATTAAGCAAATAAATGTCATAATAGAGAAGTTTTAAAGATGATTACTCAGTGTAAAAAAAATAAACTTAGCTTGGTAAGATGAATTGTATGAATCATACCTTGAGCCTCCTTGAAAACGTAAGCTAAAGAATTGCAAGATGTCCTTTTAAGGAAAATAACCCTCAAGAATATCTCATTGTGGTTGGCCCTAACTATAAGTGTGTTCTGTGGTTGGACTTCTATGTTGTCATGTCAAATAGAAAAAGTGTATTATCCTTTTGGGTGTGAACGTTTCCGTGCTGACCTTGTGGTCATCCCCGTAACAAGTGGTTCCTAGAGTTGGTTGTAACTTTGTGACGACATGTTGTGTCGTGTTATGTGTCGAAGCAAGTCAAAAAAAAAATATCCTGTCTTTTACTGTGTTGTTCGTGTGTGAATTTTTTTGGGTCGTTACAGATTTAGATGAAGACAAAAGTGAATGAGCCTCTCAAAGAGAGGTGCAAGAGTTAAAATATGATCTTGAAGGAATTTCGATTTATCGAGGAGATCATCGATGTAATCTTCCACAATTTTGTATAAGAGATAATGGAAGATGTAGGTCATTGCTCGTTGATAGGTTGCTCCTTCATTCTTAAGACCGAAAGGCATGACACGATAACAAAAAGTCCCCTAAAGATTTATGAAGGAAGTCTTATGTTGGTCCTCTGGTGCGATGAGAATTTGATTATACCCAGAGAAACCATCCATAAGAGAAAGCATCTCGTGACCTACTGTTAAATCCATGAGTTGGTCGATATTAGGTAGAGGAAAATCATCTTTTAGAAAAGCAAGATTAATATCTCGGAAGTCAGTACAAATTCAAATCTTCCTGGTAGCTTTGGTTGCTAGTACTACATTTGAAACCCATTGTGGATAATAAATGGGTTGGATGAAGTTATCAGAAAGAAAACATTGCAACTCTTCTTTAACAAGAAGGGCTACTCGAGGGTGCATTTTATGCAATTTTTTCTTAATCGGTTTGATATCTAGAAGAGTAACGATATTATGGACCATGATATCAGGATCAAGTCCTAGCATATCCTCATATGACCAAGCGAATGATTGATGATGGTTGGAAAGAAAAGTTGTAAAGTCTCCTAAATCTTGTGGATTAAGAGATTGGCCGACCTTAATGATGCGAGGGTCTTCAGAAGTCCCTATATTAAGATCAACAGTGGCTTCGTTAAGAAGCGTAGACGTGTCAGAAGGAATGGTTTTAGGAAGATAGGAATCCTTTGCCCCTAGATAGATGAGGACAAAATCATCATCCACACAGTGGATAGTGTTGATAGTAGGAGAGTCATCTCCAACTATTTCAGGGAAGAATAATGGTATGGAAATGGATTTGTTATTAGTTTTATAGGTCAGCGGCCCTAAGGAAATGGTATTGACTAAAACAAAAAGTTAGATGGGATGGAAATGGCATCATCCACATCAAATGATGCTTCTGACCTAACGGGAGAAGATGGTTCCTCAATGGGAAGAGGCTCATTGAGAATAGTGATGGTGGCTTTTAAAAGAGGTTCAAATCCTAGACCATATTTTTGATGTGGTTTGAGAGTTGGAATGGATGTGAGGTCATGCACACCTTGTTCATACTTTCCCAGGCCAAAACCCTTCCACGCGCATCAATATAAATAAGTTTTTGTAAACGTGGGATTCTGTAGACAATCAAACCTTGCTGAATAGGTTTTGGCCCTAGGAGGAGAATCCGGGTGATAGTGAGGTGTATCAATACCACCGTAAATGAAGTTAGTCTGTTGATTGGGTAGACCAATGGTGATGATGTGACCAAGACCTGGCTTATATTCAGGTTGTTTATCTGGTCTACCATACTCATTAGGTTTGAGATGGGTGTCAAAAGAGAGAAGAGGAATCTCTCCTAGTGAGAAACGATGTAATATCTCTTCTAGATTTTGTAAATATAGTAGTTTTGTTACAGGTATGGAAGAGGATGAAGCCTTGTCAGGAGAACAAGCATTCCCCTTTAGAGGGGCAGACCCTGTGGTCATGTCGCATTGTGCAGAAGGAAAAGGATCTCCTGGATGAGTATAGATTTTTCCCTCATATTGATATTTTAAACATCAATGGAGGGTTGATGGGATGCAATGCATTGCACGAATCTAGGAGTGTCCAAGGATCATATTGTAGTGGAATTTCCCTTCAAAAATGTAAAAGAGTTCATGAATTAGCTTCTTACCTACTCTAATGGGCAGGACCACAGTTCCTAATGTAACTACCAGCTAATCGTTAAATGATCGAAGGGCGAAAGGTGGGGGTGACACTACATTCTTTGGTAACTTAAGTTGCTTGAATGTGTGTGAGGAAATGACGTTAAGTGCAGCACCATTTTCAATCATAGTGCATTTTAACGTAGTGTTGTTGATTTGAACTGTGATAAAGAGGGGAGCCTCTAAATCCTCAGAAGAAAGGGAAGGAATTTCTGAATCTTCAAAATAAATGGTGGTTGATGGTTTATTCAATTGAACAGTCATCTTGAAAGGTTGGGGCTCATCTGAATTCACTGTGATATGGCGCAGATTATCAATCAAATCCTGGTGATGCTGTGAAGATGATTGAATGAGGTCAAAAAGAGACATTTTGACCGGAGCATGGGTAAGTTGTTTCATAACACTCTCCTCTACTGACATGGGAATCTGAGCCCGAGGTGAAGCATGAATAGAGACCCTAGGTCTAAAGGCTAATGTGGAAGGAGGAATGCCTTCAGGGGCTGTAGAAATGACAACCCGTGGCCGAGATGTAGATGATAATAGATTATCATATTGTTGTGTTCTAGTGGTGATATGAATCGTGTCGATTTGAGAAAGTGGAAGACCATCCAACATGGAATTAATATAACTACAGGCCTGAGTAGATCGTTGAGGCTTAGAGATGGTTGAGATGATAGGAGATACTTGTTCCTTCTCTTCTTTTAGCAGAAGATCACTTTCTTCCAAAATATTGTTAACGACAAATTGAAGGGCTTTACATCCCTCGGTGTCATGTCCTGGAGTGCGATGGTAAGCACAAATCAAATTAGAGTTGAACCAGGAAGGTTTTACTCCTTTAGGATTATAGGGTTTGATTGGAGGAAGGGATATGGATGAAGATTGGATAAGTTGACAAAGAATCTTAGTATAGAATCCAATAGACAAAGATGAGGACAGAGATAACGGAGGTGCCTCTTTTACCTCCACGGACTACCGAGGTAAAAGAACCTGCATGTCTAGTTTGACAGTCTTTTTAGGGATCGTTTTACTTTTTTGGACATCAAGAGGAGTAGCCTTGGACACTTGAGATGGAAGCAAGTGAGGCATGATTGATTTCTGTGGAGGAGGAGCTCCTAAGAAGATTTTGAAGATGATGAAGATGTGACAAGTGTTGTGGTCTTCAGAGATAGGGAAGGCTGTTTGATCGAAATAGATGATGATTTAGATAATGCTGATTTAGATGAGGGAAGAGCTCCAAAAATAGGTCTGATCGGAGGAACATAGGGTGCCTTGACTTTTGGTGACAAAGATGATGGTCCTGATAAAAGAAGTGATGCCTCTTTAGTCTGTGAATTCACTTTACAAGGCACCAGTGAAGAAGGTGTTGTAGAAGAAGAAGATGATGGTTCTGACGGTTTTGTAGAAAAATATGCCTTCCCAGTTGATAAATCCAATCTTTTATGAGGCACAGAAAGAAATTTTTGAGGGAAAGCACCAAGAGTCTTAATAGTCTGAAATATGGGTTTTCCTTTTTCAGGGATGGTGACAACTTCAACCGCATAAGGTGATTGTAGCATTTTTGGGGGAAGGAGATGAGGAGGTGTTGATGATGCAACATTAGACTTTAGCTGTCCTGGTTTAAGTCAAAGAACCGAGAGTGTAGGTGTCGATGCTATTTCTTTAGATTTTCCCTTAATAGGGAAAATAGTATCGGTGATGGAAGGAGTGGATGATGAAGAAGTAGTTCCTTGCGAGGGAGGTACTTCTGGTACAGAAATTGTGGGTGTAACTACTGTGGGAAAGGAAATGGGAAGGTTCAAAATTGAAGACGCTTCTATTGAATTTGGTACAACTATAGGTATGTTCACTAATGGCATAGTCGCAGCAAAAATGGGAGAAATAGAAGTAGATGTATTCACGGTGGAAACTCGAAGGGATGTAATTGTCTCAAGCATCGAAAGAATATCTGACGATGAAACAGATGAGGATGACACTATCTCGGGCATAGGCGGAAGATCAGATAAAGAGGTAGAGGGAGATGAATCTATCTCTAACAATGTGGGAATATTCAAAGATGGGTTGTCTGAATATGGTGGAATCCCAGCGATTAGCGGAGCGGCAGGAGGTTCTGATTCAGTCGATGTGTTCGTAGATGGCTTAGTTTTAGAAGAAGATTCTTCAGTAGAAATGAAGCTGATAATGTGAGTGTTTGGATTTTGAGACTCTGAAGCATCATTGTTTGGGGAATGATTGGGAAAAGGTTATTTAAAAACATCAAGCGCCTGATTTGGGGGAGCATTTGGGTTATCCAGAATGAGCTTGCCTTTATCAATGAATTTCTGGACAATATTTTTGAATGTCTAACATCATTCAATTTCCCTATACCATAATGGACGTTCTTGGTTCTCATCAAAATTTCTAATAGGGGGAAGTTCGATCATGTGAACTTCCAACATTTTTTCCAAGATAGAAGCATATGATTCCCCCAACGAAGTAAAATATCAAGATGATGAGGGTCCTTTTTGAGAAGATGAGGAGTCTCTCCATGGTGTTTGATTAGAAGTGTTGTCGGCATGTGGTGTTTTTAATATGATAGCATTAGTGGATCCCTGATTCTTGTCTTTAGAAGTGGAAGCGTTTGATTTTGTAAACCGAGAAAAATCTGGTTTAGATTTAGAGAAAAGTTTTAACTTTCCTTGTTCAATGGCATGGGACTCAAGTTTGCATGCCATCGTAAAGGCTTCTTCAAATTTATGAAAATTTTGGATCCTTAAAGTGGAAGAAATATGATTAGCACAAGATCGAGTAAACAACTCGATCTGTTGAGATTGAGGAAGGGAGAAAGATAGTTGGTTTATTATCCCTCTCCAACGAGTGAGAAAATCTATAATAGACTCATCATCGAATTGACAAATGTTATAAAGATCTGTAATCGAGATCTTATGTGCGATGTTTATTGAAAATTTTTCAACAAACATCTAGGCCAATTAAGAGAAAGAAAACATGGAATATTGGGGAATGTTATTCTACCAGTCTAAAGCAGGCCCTACTAGAGACATAGGGAAAGTATGGAGCATAAGCTCCTGATCCTGGACTATCAAGTAGCAAGCATGTTTGAATGCTCGCAAGTGTTGTTGAGGATCCTCCCGACTATAAAATTTTGAGAACTTAGGAAGTTCCCATTGGGGAGGATAAGGCTTAAAAGCCACTGATGGATGAATGGGTTCATTACACACTTCTTCAAAAGAGTATGAAGGACGAGCCCCTTTGGTGGAAGCTTCTAGGTCTATGATTTTCTTAAAAATAATTTGGGCCACGTCAGATTGAGGAGGCATACTGGTATGTCCTACATAAGAAGTGAATGGTGGATTTTGTTAAGGCGTCAACGGGAGATTCATCTATTGATTAACAAGATGATAAGAGGAATAACAAGTTGTTCTGGGTGACGCCTGGTGAGGTATTTGTTGTGAAGAAGTCTATGTATAAACAGGCTATGAGATGACAATTGGTTGAGAAAAAGGTGGTTGAATGAAAGTTGGAGCCTGTGATTGGTGGGCTCCTACACTTATCGACTGAATCAGAATGGATTGAGGAATATGGGTATTGATTTGATTGGACATGGTGGGGAACAAGGTCTAAATGAGGCTTTTGACTACCGGATTGGTTATTAAGGGCACCGACGCTAGAGGATGGGTGAAGGTCACTGTTGGTGGAACATTGGAAGAAAGACCAACTGGAGGACAAGAAACAGGAACCAACTGACTCGTAAAAGGGAGTTGATTTATAAAGAGGTACTGACCATGGGACGCAATGGATGGCATAGAATAATTAACAGCAATCTATGGGTGTACAGGTGCACCCATTATAGCTAGAGAAGAGGACTTCTCAGAAGTAGGTTGTGGAATAGTCGAGGTAATTGCAGCATTAGGAATAGGCAAGACTATTTGAGAACTAGTCGACATGGTCGGTGGAAGAGAAAAAGGAGGCATAGGTGTGCCACCCTCTTCCATGGTTCGAGGTGAGAAAAATGATGCTAATTGTTCTACAAAATCCTGGGATGGTTCACGAGGATAATCGTAAACTGACTGGATTTGTGGTCCCTGATCAAATATTCAAATGGACTTATGTACTAGGTATTCCATAAGGGCTACCGGATTGCGATCAAGAAGCGCCTGAAATTCAGGATCCCCACGAGGAACATACTCTATATCAAAAGCAGATGATATTTCTGAAGGACTAGGGGAAGTTGGATGTGATGGGATTTCTTTAGGCTGATAGAAAGGATTATATGACCAAGATGGGGAACCAACTAATAGTGGTCCCGAGGAAGACCCGAGGGGTGCCAAAACATCCACACTAGTGGTGATCTCGGAGGAAGAAGGGGTCAGTTGAGCCATTCTTCTAGATTGTAATCGAGTGATGACTGTCATAAACAAGCAGAAATATAGAAAAAGAAGATTGACCTAACTAATGCACAGACAATTCAAGCAGTGTAGGTGATTATCTCTTTTAAGTTTTACTGCTTTTAAGAAAGAAAATATTACGGAAGGCTTTTTAGAACAAGAACTACTCAGATAGCCAAACTAAGGATGGTATGGGGAATGTTTTGGTGAGGATTCCCGAAGGCACTTCAGTAAAAGACCAGTACATGGCTTGATATAGGGGCCTACCCCTGCACTTCACACATCGCTGCGATAAGGGAGTCAGGTGCTTTGCCAATATATACCAGAACTTCCGTGAATTTATAGCGCGGCCCGAGTACTGTGTAGGCTCTTCCTCTTGGATGTCACTTCCAAGTAGATGAGGCCAGAGGAGGAATTTTTGTTTTGATGCTTTATACCTAGTGATTTTGGCTTTGTGTGCAAGGGTGAAAAATAAAAATCAAATAGTGTCACTACCGATTTTAATTAATTTTTCCAACCTATTTAGAAAACTAGATGAATAACATACAGCATAAATGACAAAGGAAAATTTCTTTTTAAGCACTAAGAATGAATTGTTAAATTTCGATGAAGACAAGTCAAAAAAATTCTTTCCCAAATGCGATTAAATTCTTTTTAAGCACCAAAATCAAAATGTTTGAATGTGATAGAAAATAAACAAACAAGTTCTTTTTAAGTTCTTAAAAAAGAGAAAACAATGTAAAAGAGGAATACCTATAGATTTAGCTCTCCAAGGTGTGTGGACTTCAAAAACCGCATTGTTGAGCTCTTCCCCTCAAACAATCCCATGAACAAGCAATGTGCTCTACAAGAAAAGGTTAAGCAAACACCCAACAAATCCATAAAGATATATCCAGATGATAGTAGAATGAAAATTTCTATTTAAAGAACTAGAAAACTTTCAATAAAATAACAATTTTGCAAAAAGAGACAGATCAAGAATGCAATTTTGAAATCAAATGAAAGGTTTATTGATCTTCGAAATAGGAATTGGAATTTAGTTTTGCAAGAAAGAAGAAACTTTAACTTTGCAAATTATAAGTGAAAGAAGCAAGACCAAAATGAAGGAAGGAAATGCTACGGAGAACTGATGAAAAACAGTGAAGAAACATAACAGAAGCTCAAAACTGGAAAAGAAATGAACTTACCAATAAGGGACTTTGGTTGGGTCCCACCGGGTGTGCCAGAATGTAGATCAAGAATTTCACGCTTGTTACCTGTCCAAGTTAATGTACCAAAATAAACACAAAAACCCTGAAAAACTCAAATGAAATCGATACCTGATAGATAAGACAAGATCTGAAGATATAGATGGAAAAGAAAGCCGATGTAGAAAAGACTGGCACACACAAGTGATCCTATAGAGTAGATCCAAGAAAACCTGTGAGACACAGATGCTTGACAGAAAAATACCATGTTAAAATATATTTGGGTGGACTACCCGAAAAGCGGGTCTGAGAAGCGATAAGCTCCCTCGGCGGATGTCAGTCCACGTTTTCAATTAAGGAAAGAAGCATACATGATAAAAGATGTAAGTAAATGTCTATATTTTGATTAAAAATGACAGAAAAAAAAGTAAACAGTAGACAGAAACCAATAAAAAATAGGAAAGTATGAAAACAACGTTGGATTTGTGTTCCCTGAATTATTTTACCTGTCTGCAGGTAGATCGGCATCGATTAGGAAAATCAGAGTCGACTGAGACAAATCGGCGTCAACTTAGATAGGTCGGCGTCAACTAGACAGAATCGGCGTCGACTAGGTATGGTCAGCATCGACTCGGGGAAAATTGGAGGAGGATTGAGAAACAGATAGTGGAAGCTAGATCGTCGATCTCTGCCGGATCTGCAAGAGCTGTAGGGATACTGACAAGGCTCCACCTGTGCTGAATACAGGAATAGAGTCACCAAGAGATTGATGGAGGCTCATGATGTCGATGTGGTAGGAGAAAAGTAATGGTACTCCTCTCAGGGATTGATTTGGACAAGATTCACTCTCGCTTGATAGATAATTCTCAGATTTGATGCTCAAAACACTATGTCATTTTTTCTGTCTAACTAGAACTAAATTCTGAAACCTGTATTTGTAATCGGTGCTGACCAAGATGAAATCGGTGCCGCTCCAAAAAATCAGCGTCGACCGAGTACCGGTCGGCTACGATCAGGGAATAGACTCCTGAAATGGCCAAAAGGGACGATTTTTGGAAAGATGAAGTGATCCTTCCACCTCAAATATGGGAAATATCCCCCTGCTCAGTTTTGGAGGAGGAGAAATAGGGGGGATAGATGGATAAAATAGGTATGGGAGGTTAGGAATTGATATGGGGTAGATAAGTGGTTAAGATATATGTAGAAAAATATATTTAAATAGTTAATATTTAATTATCTCGAGGTAAAACATAATGGGGTGAAATAAACTTAGGATAGATGTTTTAAATCAAATATTAACTAATACCCTAAGGGAGAAGTGGTGATATAGACATGCCCCAGGTTACCCGAGAAGTCAAATGCACATGGGGGACACTAAATTGGATAACCAATTTTAGGTGTCTACAAAGAGCTTTCTTTTCCTTGGACTTCTAGATCCTGTTATTACACGTTGAGGATATAATATTGCCCAATTAGTTTGTCCACATCCGCATATACTTCATTTCCACCAACTGTCTCGGCACGGCCTTGGGAGGTCAGGTACGAAGAAAGGCTACTTGTCGATTCTCATGCTTGCCTGTCACTTTTCTATCATATAGTGTGTCGATGAGGAAGATTTTGAAAAGATCCTCTAAGGAGCCCATAATGAGGTCTATGGAGGTCATTTTTTAGGACATGCAACCGCTAGAAAGATACACCACATGGGCTATTTCTGGCCCACCCTAGAACACAACGTAGTAGAGTATGTATGCAAGTTCCATAAATGCCAAGAATTCTCTCATGAGATTCACATTCCTACCCAAGATCTACAACTAATTGCAGCACCCTATCCCTTTTCCATGTGGGACTTAGATCTGATAGGGAAATTCTCTCCGTTATCGACGAATGGCCACAATTTCATAATTACGGACATAGAGTATTTCATGAAGTGGGTCGAGGCCATGTATCTTACCACCATTCCGGGGTTTGTAATCACAAAGTTCATCTTGAACTAGATCATATGTAGATACGGGGTCCCATAGGTCATTATCTCTTATAATGGCACATCGTTTAAAAATGAAGAGGTAAGTGACTTGTGTTAAAGTTTCAAGATAAATCACCACACGACCTCTCTCTAACACCTTAAAGCCAATGGATAGGATGAGGCAACTAATAAGATGTTAAACTCCATTCTCCTGAAAACTGTTAAGGAGAATAAGTGTGATTGGCACTTAAATCTATTTCCAGCCTTGTGGGCCTATAGAACGTCAGTAAGAACACCAATGGGGGAAACCCCATATTCCTTAGTATTTGGTTCATAAGAGGTCTTGTTTCTTGAAGTTACGATACCCAGCATATGGATATCATTAAAAGGAATCTTAGGAGAAGAAGGATATCATGAGGCATGGCTCATTGAGCTAGAGACCCTCAAAATGCACTCTTTGTAGATATGTTTTTAACAAATTTTACATTACCCACGCCGAACACCTATACGGGATCAGTTTCCCCTCAAAATGCACCCCTCAAGATTTTTAATGATCCTCTCCCAAATTGTTCTAACAATAACAGGTTAGATCCAAATTGGACAAACAAGGGTATCATGACAAAAAATAATGATCATGAAGCCTCAACTTCATCAAGTCCATCGGTCACACCCCAATTAGGAACTCGACCAGAAACCAAGATAGTTGGTCTAGTAGAGTTAGACACTGAGCTACACGTAGAAACCATAACAAGAACATGAGATTATTATTCTCAACCTATTCCAACCTACCCATCAGTACCAGATAACATCCAACAAACACTGAGAAAATCTATAGGCACTTACGATCTAATTAATGACCTAACAAAGACCTCTCACATTTCCTTCTTGGATTAGTTAAAAAACTCTCCCACTCATAGGGCTGCTCTTTTAGAAGTGTTGGGTCTTGGTCATCTGATTAACATCACTCCTCCTCTTGAAACGTAAGTAAACCATGTAGACTTTGACATCTACCCTCTAGGGAATCTAGATAGGGATACTGAGTTTATATTTGATATAAGCAAAATGCCAGCAGATGCTGAAATTACACGTAGAGGCGACCCAACCTTGCATTTGTAGGTATGGGTTTATAATAATTATGTTAAGTGTGTAATGATTGATGATGGGGTAGAAGTTAACATAGTCCCCTTTTCTTTTCTTCAAAATCTAGGATATGGAGAAACAAATTGTTCCTCAACACGAAATACGCTAAGAGGTTATGATAGCCTTAAGGCAACTTCAATTGGGACTATAGTGTTACCAGTCACCTTAGGACCCAAGATAGTCCTCACCAAATTTTATATTATAGATCTGGAAACCAACTATAATATGATTCTTGGTCAACCATGGATACATCACATGAAGGAAATCCCTTCCACGTTATTCTAGGAAATAAAATTTTTACACCTGGGAAAAATATTCATAGGACAGGGTGACCCAAAACCTTTTGACATACACTTAGCAGATTTGAAAAAGAGACTAGGCATCCTCTCTGAGTTTGATCTCCCAATGAATCAACTTAACAAACCAGTCAATTCAAAACTAGAAGTAAATTTGGTACCTACAACAGAATTAGAAGTCACGAATCTGGTTGAAGGAATTCTAGCACTCAAAAATGAGACCAACATCATAGAGATAGTATCATTAGGAACTACCACAAAAATTATCAAGTTATTAGAGAAATATCTACCTATTCTCCCACCATTTGATTCCATGGGTATAGGATGTACCCTAGGAATTGGCTCCCTTCCAGCAGACAAAGTTTGTATGGTAGAAGTAACCGAGGCAAAAGAAGAAGATACAAAGAATGTTCCAACATCCATTTTTTCAAGAAATTATTGGACTCTCCACTTCGATGGAGCTAACTGTCATTTTGACATTGGGGTAGGTGTGATCCTTACTTCTCCCAAGGGAAATATCCTACCTTTTTCCTTTAAGTTAAACTTTGAATGTACAAACAACAGGGATAAATGTGAATCCCTCCTCCTTGGCCTAATCATAGCCAAAAGGATGGGCGCTGATAACATTAGGGTGCTAGGAGATTCACAATTAGTTGAAAACCAAGTATCTGAGGTATATGAGACTAGATCTGAGCACTTGCAACTCTATAAAATAGCAGTATTAGATCTAACCAAGGGATTCAACTTCATATCAATCAAAGCAATTCCATGAGAATAGAACCTTCTCATAGATTCAATAGTAACCTCGGCTTCCCGTTTCACTCCAAGAAGTGAGTTGGAAAATACAAATTTCATGGTATCACTTCACACTAAATCATTGGTGCGTAAAATAGCAATAACCCCGATCTTGACACACATAGAAGATGAGAATGTGTTTACCATCCTAGATCACTTTGACAGCGATAGGGTCACTCTTGAATATCTTAATGCCTATGTAGAATTTCATCTCGCTCATCACATGGTAGATTTCTCCCTAATCCCATATTCCTCTTCCTATTTTGTAAATCCCATGATATAATCTCCCCTATAAAAGAATCTCGAAATCTACGAGGTAGAGAATGAATAAATTTTGGAACTACCTTCGGCCCTGCTTGAATTTGAAGAAGGAAATGCTTCCTTAATCGAAGGAATGATTGATATAAATATTGGAATAGAGGAAGAACCAAAGATTTTGAAGCTGGGATCCTCATTAACTCCAGAGGAGGTAGAAATACATACCCATATCCTCAAGGAACATCAAAATGCTTTCACATTTAGTTACAAAGAAATGACAAGAATTACACCACATATCACGGTACACAATCTTGTCACCAAACTAGATGCAAAGCCAATTAAGCAAAAGTCAAGACCAATGAAGCCAAAACTGGCTCTCATGGTGAAAGAATAAGTAATGAAACTTCTCTAGGTGGGATTCATCAAACTAGTTGACTATTCACAATGGGTATCTAATATCATCCCCATTCTCAAAAAGAATGGGAAGATACACATTTGCATAGACTTCTGGGACATTAACAAAGCTTGCCTGAAAGATGACTTCCCATAACCATCCATCGACGTCATTATTGACGCAACAACTAGATTTGAGCTTTTGTCTCTCATGGATGGGTTCTCAGGATATAATCAAATCAAAATATCTAAAGAGGATCAAGCCAAGACTACATTTATAACTCCTTGGGGAAATTATTGTTACATTATCATGTCATTCAGTCTTAAGAATGTTGGTGATACATATCAATGGTAAATGACATACATATTCCATGACCTTTTTAATAATATTGTGGAATCCTACGTAGATGACTTGCTAGCCAAGGCCAAGAAGCGATGTGATCACCCAAAAGTACTCCGTATCATTCTCTCACAATTGATCAAATATGGCATCACATTGAATCCAAAGAAATGTGTATTCGGTGTAATAGGAGGTAAGCTTCTAGGTTACATTATATCGTCATGAGGGGTTTATGTCAAGCCAACCCAAATCCAGGTTGCTCTTGAAATGATTCCACCATCAGACGAGTCTGGTATCAGATCATTTCTTAGGAAACTCAATGCAATTTTAAGGTTCATCCCTAACTTAAGTTTTGTTGTTCATCCAATCAACAATTTATTAAATAAGGATTATAGCATTGATTGGAAGGAAGAATGCAACAAGGCCTTCGAAGTAGTTAAATGCTTCTTATTGTCTCCTCCCACTGTAATTCCTCCTAGACCAGATCATCCTTTGATCTTATATTCAGGGGCTACTAATGTCTCGCTAGCCTGCATGTTGGCTCAGGAAGATAATGATAAATGGGAACGTACAGTTTATTTCATTAGTCAGATGTTGCTTGATTATGAAACACATTACATATAGGAATAAAGAGAATGCCTTGTCATAGTCTTTGTAACAAAACATTTAAGACATTACATGTTGAATCAAGAAACAAGGGTTATTGTAAATACAGATCACTTGCAAACATTCCTCATGCAAGGGTATTTATCTAAAAAGGTTGGATGTTTCATAACCTTAATGGGTGATTTTGAACTAACATTTGTAAACCAAAACTCCGTTAAGGGAAAAATCATTGCACACTAGTTTGGTTGACAATCCATTGGATGGCCGTGATCTGGTAGATCTAGACATTCCCGATGAGTGTGTATATTTTGTCGAAACCAGGCCCCCCATCTCTATATGTCCTTGGTACACTAACATCGTCAATTTCATCATAGACCACACATACCCAGAAGGGGCCACATCGCAACAAAGAATACAGTTACACATTATTGCTGCTAAATATGTTATTTTAGAACATGTGCTATGTAGTAGAGCCTTCGACAGAATGATTTTAAGATGTGTTGACATAGAAGAATCCAAAATGATTCTTTACGAATCCCACAGTGGGATATGTGGAGGCAACTTCGGTGGCCACACCACTACTCACAAAATACATCGGATGGGCTATTTCTGGCCCACTCTGGAACATGATGCAGTAGAGTTTGTGTAAAAGTGTCATAAATGACAAGAGTTCTCCCATGAGATTCACATGCTAGCATAGGCTTTGCAACCAATCGCAACTCCATGGCCCTTTTCTACGTGGGGCCTAGATTTGATAGGGAAATTCTCTCCCTCATCAATAGATGGCCATAACTTTATAATCATGGCCACAGAATATTTTACTAAATGGGTAGAGGTCATTCCTCTCACCACCGTACCAGGTTTTGTAATCACTAAGTTCATTTTGAATCAAATCATTTATAGGTACAGTATCCTGCAAGTCATTATCTTAGATAATGACACATCCTTCAAGAATGATGAGGTCTATGAGTTATGTAGCGAATTCAAAATAGACCATCTCACGACCTCTCTTTATTACCCCCAAGCCAATGGACAAGCTGAAGCAATAAAAAAACATTAAAATCCATTCTCCTCAAAATAGTTAAGGAGAAAAAATGGGATTGGCATTTAAAATTATACCCGGCCTTGTGGGCCTATTGAATGTCAATAAGAACACCAACAAGGACAACCCCTTTCTCATTGGTATTCCAGGTAGAAGTAGTTCTCCCGCATGAGGTCGAAATACCCAGTCTCCGTATCTCATTATAAGGGATCTTGGGAGAAGAATCCTATAGAGAGGCATGCCTCTCTCAACTAGAAATCCTTGATGAGGCCAGGTTAAATTTCAAACAACGGCACAGATCCTATGCTAACCAAATGTGCTAGCAATATAAAAAAAAGGTCTACGAATGAGAAATATATGAGGGAGATCTAGTTTTGAGACTAGATATTCAGATTGACAAGAAGACCGACAAAGGAAGAAAATTCTGGCCCAAGTGGTTGGGTCCATACCAAGTCATAAAGGACTATGGGAATGGTGAGTATCTCTTATGTACACTAGAAGGTGAGGAATTCAGTGAAACTATCAATTCCTTACATGTCAAAAAGTTTCATGCATAGGTCATCACCATCACCATTTGTATAGTATGTTCATCTACATTACATTAGACACTCAGTTGTTTCATTTTGTTCACTCATTTCATAAATTTTGTGGTCAAGGAATTTATTCTTAAGGAATTTATTACAAGCTTCTGAAAATATTGGTAAAAGAATTCAAATCATATCTCTTCAATTTTCATAATATCATCAAATGGTTTTGAAATCATCTCATCAATTCGACAAAAAAAATCTTGACAAAACCCATACCAAGGCCTACATACTTGGTCATACTCATTTCTACTACTAGGTTAAGTTGATCTTACCTACGGTCTATTCTAGAAGCTCCTTGGTGTCACATCTATCCCTCTTACATCTCTTTGAAACAAGGATACTCCAAAATCACATATTAGAAATATCAAAGCCAAATTGAATAAAAAACACTAAACAAAATAGAATATTTTATTTTACACACTTATTTGCCCTACCAACCTTCAGTGATGAGCCTGCATCTCTTACTAGTGGTGTGAGGCTGAGAAAGTTAAGATGTTCCCTTACTTGCCTATGTCCCACCTTTGATGATAAGCCCATACTTCTTACTAGTAGCATGAGACGGGGTATAGGGGGTCCATTCACGCAAATTAATGAATCTTAGTATTTTAAAAATTCAAAGAAAAGTGTATTAAGTGAAATTAAACATCCAAATTCCAAAGAAATCAAATCCTCAAAACCAGATTTTGTCAACCAAGTTGCCATTTATGGATCTAAGTCTAGATAAACTGGAAAGTAAGTTGCATTCTGAGCTATGTAGTAGTTTTTTTTATGTTTATGGAGCCTATTTTCATGTTAGAGTGTGGTACACCTTCTATGTGTTACACTCGGGTATTTTTGCGGTGGTCCCGCACGCCGATGAGTGGATCAAGGGGGTTCGGGGGGTGAAGCCCCCCCAATCGATGGGGGTTTGGGGGCGAAGACCCCGAAGCAAATTTTCATGGGTGGTTTATTAACCCATGGGTAATAGGGAACCGTAATGGGCTATTTTTGGGCCCATGGTTTCTTCGGTACCCATTGTTTTGATACCCAACGTTTTTGCCCATGATTTTGATACCCACGGTTTTGTATCAAACTACTTAAGCAATTATCGATTTATATGGTCTTATGCATATGATACATATAAAAGCAAATGCATTGCAGATGTGCTTTGAATTTGGGTGCAAATTCTGTAGAGTTTGTTGAGCATAGCTCTAAATGGATCTGGGTATTATATTGAGAGAGTGGAGGCTTGTAATAAAATCTGAGCAAGTGATTCTTGGTGGACATAGCCCAAATTGGGTGAACCACATTAAATACTATTTTTCTGGGTTTTTTATTTATTCTGCACTTTTATTTGAGATCTGTAATATCTTCTGCATATTAGTTTCTACAGTTACGATTCTGTAAGGGATTATTCTACATATTTTATCACTTATTTCCTAACAGTTTTTTTAGTAAGGTAAGTACGTAGGTCTAAATTTGGTTTCTATCAATACCTTGTCTTCTTCTCATCATTTTCATTCAGTCAAACTCATATAATTTGTGCCCTCACATCTTACTAGTTTCGTGGAGTTAGGAATGGGGAAAGTTCATCTCATTATCACTATATATTCATCATGTTTTTCCAAAATAAGAAGAAGCAATGAACATTTCCCAAAGAAGCCAAAAGTTCAGTACTACAATATGTTTACATCATCACATATCAGCATTACAAAAAAAAACAAAAATAGAATCATTTTTTTCAACATTTTTTATCACTTTTCATCCATTGCATACATTTTGAAAAGCACATAAAAAAGATTCTAAAACCATCTAGTGTACACATGAGAAATGAATCACAAAACTCTAGATACAGAGAAGATTTAGATCCAAAAAAGACAGATATATATATAGGCATCATGTTTTACATACAACGCCATCATGCACTAGGCATGGTCAAAACACTCAATGAGCCCAAAAAATACAAAAACACCTCATATAAACATCTGAAAAAATCACTACAAAAAGACCAAATGGCCTCTCAATCCCTTTGGGATCCCTCGGAGGGTGCATGCGTAACCATCGTATGGGGCTCTTGCTACAGATGTGATGACGCTCTAAATGCACTGAATGGTGGGAGTGCTCATGATCACAGCCATTGGCTATGGTCTCACTATGAGAATGGCTCCGCCTCATCAGGCACTCAAGAAGTCTTGTATCCAACCACCTTAGTACAAAGGGAGGAAACTAACTCTGCCACCTTCCAAACAGGGGGCAAACACATCAATGTGTCAGCTAGCTGCTAAAGGCTCTCCGAAATCCTTAGTAAGTTAAGCCTGAGTCTTCCCTGAGGGGAGCAACATAGGGTGTCCGCACACACCCAATGAATCAAATCCTGTCATCCCTGAGCAGTCACTGCAAATAAAAAAGAGAAAATAACAAGCTAGAAAATCACCAAAAACTAAATAAAAAACAAGCAAAACAACAAAAAAATAAATATCAACTAACATCTCCAGCTAACAGAGTCGACAGAAGAGTAGTAAATCACTTGGATCTCTAGGCATCTAGGTGGGGTCTCTAGGATCTGTGTTTTCTATTGACATTGTTGCCGACTGCGGAGCCTCTCCAAAATATAGAATGAAATGACGTCTCTACCATAGAATCATCATCTCCCTCAGTTTCCTGAGTAAGGAAACTCATCTAAGACCAAGCTATCCTTCTCTACACTCACCTTTTCCCTCTCTGCCCTCAAAATATCCTAAGTGTCATGCCACTCAGAATCGCTATCATCCTCCTTGGCCGTCCCACTGGCCTCACCTCTAACCCCCTCTGCCATCATCTCCTCCTCAGTCTCCCCTCCTATAAAATCCTTAGAGTCTGAGTCCACGTCAATAGGCTCATCCTCCCCCTCCACTTATAAGTAGGAGTAGCCGTAATCTAAAGTAAGGGTGATTTCGGAGCACCAGTTGCTACCTGTCGGGAACGAACCACCTCACCTAACCATGATAATAGGTACTCCAGGAGTAACTATGGTCCAACCTTTATCTCCTCTAGGACCTCCTCGGGCCTTACATGAACAGTCCTGTACACTGACCTCATTGCCAAAGGAAGCATATCAACATATGGAGAGGCCAAACTGCTGAGGGACTCAATCAAATGTGATGGGTCTCCAACCTCCCTATCCTATCTACCAACTAACATGTAGTAGAACAGGCAATCAATGTAAGTCACCTCCTACCCCCACAGTCCTACCATGGCCTAATAAGGAGTGGCCTCCATGTCTGCAGTAGTCAGTGAAGCCACTGGCTAATGTGGCATTCTGAGTACTAACATCCCCATACACTTCGCTACCCTGACAGCCCCCTGGATCCTCCGCTAGTACACCCCTCTTCCATAGGGAATGATACACTCATACAACCAACTCATAACTAGAGTAGGGTGACTCAAAGACTACCCCTGTAACCTAACCACCCTATATAAGTCATGATATGTGGACCCACGAATGTCTTCTCCCCAAGCATAAATACGGACATGAGCCTCAATCTATGCAATAACAAGGGCCCAGTGGTATAACAAAGTATCTCCTCCCTTATACCCAATCAACTGTGAGGCCAAGATACCGATAATTGCCTTACAGATTATGGGAATAGGAGCAGTGGCAATAGATCAGACCTTCATCCCCTTCTTCAAGCCAAAGGAGACAACAACATCCCCCATGTAGGTGGCCTACTAAATCATCTTAGGCATGGATACTGCTATCTTGAGAGACAACCACCTCCCAAGAATCGAAACCCCCAAAATGTGGTAAACATCCTCTAGGGTGATAGTCCACTCACCCCTAGCACCTGATAACTAGAAAGTATTCCAGTCTGCATCCCAGTATGAGAATAAGCCACACAATATGTGACTGGAAAGAGCAACATGAGGAACCCATGAAATCCTCAAAATATCAGCCCTCTGAAGAATGTCTCGCTCTGTCTAGGTCAATATATCTAAAACTATCGGGGGCCCATAACACTCCCACTCTCTGCTCCACAGAATATACTCATCCTTCTACATCCACCCAAAATAGATCAAAAGAACAAGTTAGCAACATAATTCAATAGATAAGCTCATCAAAAACATAGAAAAATGTCAAAAATGTAAAAAAAATTAACTTAGGCATATTTTTTTGATTTTTGTCTAGAACCACCACCCTGTGTAGAGTGGTAATTCCATGATCGCCACCTTTTAAGGGCAGCAGTCCTATGACTGCCGCCATCACACTGCAGCGGTCCTATGACTGCCTTTCTGTGTAGGTTGGCGGTCCTATGCCAATTCGACGTGTGCCCCTCAAGCCCTAAAAATGCTTAAAAACAACAAAAATACACCATTTTGAGCAAAATAAAAGCCTAACCTATGGTCACCCCCCTTAGAGACTCATTTAACACTAATATTTTCAAAAATACCCCCCTTAAGACAAATATTTCAAAATTTTAATATTTTAGGTTTAAAAACAATAAAATGAGAAAAACTAACCTGAGACTTCGTGGGTCGATCTCCTGCTCTTGGAGGCATGATCACGATCTCGCAACAAACATTTTGACTGCACTCTCATCAATAACGGTTACCGTGGGCCCCAGAGCTCAAAAACTACCAAATCAATACGCATAAATGAATAGGAAAATGAGCTCATTTTATATATATATATATATATATATATAATATTATAGCCTTGTTTTGAATGTTCTTTCGTAGAGTTAAAGCACTGAAGAAGGTAAGTTTTTATCCCCGCGCAAATGGTAAGTCTGCATTTCATGTTAATTTAGTATTTATTTTTCAATTTCTTTTATCTATCTGCACTTGAGCACTCTTTTCATTTTGCAGATAACAAGAATCTGGATGGTGACATTACGACACACAAGCATGTCAGGTATAGCTTCTAACTCCCCATTTCAGGACTGCCATACTTGGACCCACTGTTTTATGCCCCTTTATGGATAAAATGCTTCTCTAAGGAGGCAATATGTATGTACCCAAAATTATATGTACTATACTACCAGAAAGAGGTTACAGAAACCCCAATGATGATTCAGATCTCTTCGCAAGGTGTTCATAATCCAGAAAGCACACTGAGTATACATTTGCATCCTAAAATGCTTTATCCATCTTGTTCCAACCCCTTTCCTCTCTTTTCCTTGCATTTAGGTATTTAGTTATAGGACTGCTGCCCTGCCTAGGCGGCGGTCCCATGACCGCTACCCAGGACAAGGTGGTGGTCCTGTAACCACCGCCATGTGCTGGGTGTTGGTCCTATTCACATTTTCTAGAACTTTCTGACGTATTCGTCAAACACAAAAAAATCAATTTGCACTTGTAATTCTCAACCAATCTTGCTTGCATTAAAGTTTTAGCCACCTGGTAAATAGTAATTCCTTTTTTTAATAATAGAAGAGTTCAATTTGATCTTACCCTCTAGTAAATCAAAGTGTTATAAATACCAAGCTTGTTTACAAGCAAATGGCCCCTCTCCCTCTATGATTTATTATTCAGTGTGCTTGAAAGTTCTTTAATAAGTCTCAACAGGTCTATATTTTGTAAAATTATCAGCCTCTCAGTTCAAGGCTCCATAGTTATAGTTGATAGATCACTCGATCTCTCTAGTTTCATCTTGTTCCATTGTTGTTCTCCAAACAACTGGCTTAGTATAAAATAGTTCTAGTTATAGATTAAGTTCATTTGAATCTTGATTTTACTTAGAGTTATAAGTTGTTGTTTCATCACAGGAAGTATAGTTCCTAGAGATTTCGGTGTGTTTTTTGTTGTATCCCTACAACAAATTCCGCTAGGAATCGCATCTGTTCTCTTGTGTTATCCCACTCCTACTTGCATTTTGTTCAGCTTACATCTAAGCTACCACTATTTGAACATCTTCTCTTGTTTCCACTATCACATTCCCACTTTTCTAGATTCATGAGAATATGTAGGAATGAAGAGATCACACTGAGGGGACAAGCTACAATACAACTGGATTTGATGTTTTTCTGTAAACTCTAGGTTTGAATTGTCAAAGTTGTAGTTACAATATATCAAATAGAGTAGTAAATCATTTTATTTCAGTTAATCTCGATTTCAACATTACCAAGGAAGCTATGGGGAATAATATCTTCTGGGAAGCTCTGATTTATTCCTCACTTCTGAGGTAAGATTGAAGGTCTTTCAATTAAATTAGTTATTTATATTCAAGATCAATTCACAAGTGCACAGGAAAATAGCTACATCTGGCTACCTTGCTTGTTTTAGTTTTATTCTTAGATTAATTATTGCTCGTTATTTGAATTTACTAGATTAATTCCCCTTTAATTTCATTCGAATTCATATATTTGAAAATACAAAAAGAACAAGCTTAGTGTAGATTCATTTTCATAATTAGTTTACTTCATTCAGTTAAGTTTGGTTATTTCTTGCATGACAATTATGGGACCAAAAGAGCCCAGGGATTACATATTCGAACTAGTAATGCCTCAGCCAAATCTCTTCACGGCATTAGCGAACATAGATCAAGGTCTTAGGATCCACGTCTTCCAAACAACTACAAACCCACAAGAAATTAGTGAGAGATTAAGAGAGTTAAACATCGAAAACGATACAAAGCATATGAATTCTAGTCAAATCAACCCAACTATAGATTGCCTTGATAGGATATCCACATGACCATACAAGAACCTGAAAGAGAACAAACATTTGGTTGTGATCCTTTAGCTCTGCAGCCAGATGTAGGAGACGTTCGCATTGACATAGACACAGGCTTATGCATATAAGTTGCTAAGAACACCCGTGAGGTATTCCGAGAAGATCGCACAACTCCTGGTATTAAACATAGAGGCTGAAAAATATTATGACTATTGGATAATCGGAAGAAGAGATTGATTCTTCACATGACCATAAAAGGTCCTCAATAACCACGAACTCATGGTTGTGATCCCCAGGTCCCACAACCCAACAGGCTTGCTTACCAGTTAAACATTGACACCAGTTTACATACACTGGTATTTAGATCCTCACTGCTCCCACTGTCGGATATCATTACAAAATTTTCCGTGTTAAACATAGAAGTCGATTAAGCTAATATTTTCTGGGTTAGACCAGAAAACCACCCATAGTTTCCTGTAAATGCACTAAAACTCTCGTTGCCACTTTCATGACCTTCTCTTGAAATATACACAAAGCACCTACAAGTCACTTTCCACGTTTCCAATAGCCAATAGATAGGATCTTGGCAGAGCTCAACATTGATTGGAGCCTCTGAGCAGCTATTATACCTTAATGATCCATTACACCAATTTAGGTTAGGAGAGATTTATTTGCCTTGGACTCACATATCTCATTATTGTGTGTTGAGGATACAAGATTGCCCAACTAGTTTGTCCACATCTACATATACTTCATTTCCACCATCTGTCTCAACATGACCTCAGGAAGTCAGGTATGGAGAAAGGCTACTTGTTGATTCTCATGCTCACCTATCACTTTTCTATAATACATTTTTTCGATGAGGAAGAGTCTGAAAATATCCTCTAAGGAGCCCACAACAAGGTCTATGGAGGTCATTTTGGAGGACATGCAACTGCTAGAAAGATACACCACATGGGATATTTTTGGCCCACCCTAGAACACAATGTAGTAGAGTATGTACGCAAGTTCCATAAATGCCAAGAATTCTCTCATTAGATTCACATTCCTACCCAAGATCTACAACTGATTGCAACACCCTATCCCTTTTCCACATGGAGCTTAGATCTGATAGGTAAATTCTCTCCATCATCGATGAATGGATGCAATTTCATAATTACTGACATAGAGTATTTAATGAAGTGGGTCAAGGCCATGTCTCTTACCACTATTCTGGGGTTTGTAATTGCAAAGTTCATCTTGAACTAGATCATATGTAGATACGGGGTCCCATAGGTCATTATCTCTTATAATGGCACATTGTTTAAAAATGAAGAAGTAAGTGACGTGTGTGAAAAATTCAAGAAAAATCACCACACGACCTCTCTCTAACACCCTCAGGCCAATGGACAGGATGAGGCAACTAATAAAATGTTAAATTTCATTCTCTTGAAAACTGTTAAGGAGAATAAGTGTGATTAGCACTTAAATCTATGTCAAAATCTCTTCCTTCTCTCACCATTTCCATCTATCAAAATCATACAATTTGTGTCCCTCCTAGCTATGAGTGTTGAGGCCTCGCATCTTACTAGTTGCATGGGGTTTTGAGTAGAGTGAGTTATTTTTATTATCATATCATTATTCATCACATATTTCCAAAATGAAAAGTATCAAACATTGCTTGAAAAACTAAAGTTCGTCATTACATTGTGCTTGCATAAGCATCACATATCATCATTACAAAACATGAAAAAGAAATCATTCTATCAACATATCATTATCCACTACATGCATTCTAAAAAGTGTATAAAATCAAAAATTCCAAACATCTAGTATTACACGTGTGAAACAAACCATAAAAGAGGTCAACTCAGATGCAAAGAATAATTGAATCAAAAAGAGATATATGTATATATTGTAATGAGTCACTTTTGTATATAATGTCATCACACTCTATGTGTGGTCCAAATGCTCAAAAGGAGAAAAAAATCACAAAAAAATCATTTATGCCTCACAAAATGACATTGAAGTAATAAAGGCTCAATAGCCTATCCCTCCCTCTGGGAACCCTTAGATGGTGCATGGTTGCATCTACAACTCTTGTTACGGTTTTGATGTCATGAATGTGTCGAGTGATGAGAATGACCATGATATCAACTGCTAGTTACAACCTCATTGCGTGAGTGGCTCCGCCTCGTCATCCTCTCTGTTATCTCGTATATCGTGATCTTATTGTCCTGAGCAGTCAACATCTCCGCAGCCTTCCAAAGAGGCTCAACCTCATCTATATTTCATCCATATGGAAATGGTTGTCCCACATCCTCTGTTAGTTCCACATGGGTCTTCCCTGAAGGGATTAGTAAATTTTCAACACATATCCTATGAATAAGATCTTTCCAACCCTTAGCAGTGACTGCAAAACAAAGAAAACAACGACGAGTTAGAAAACCATCAAAAATAAAAAAAAATAAGTACAATGCTTAACATATTCTATGTAACAAAGTTGAGAAAATAATATCTACATACTCAGATCTCTGGGCATCCATGTAGGATCATCTAGTGCATTTGATGGTTGTGGAGCCACTATAGGCACCTACTGAGTCTCACCCTCTCATGAGGCAATGTGTTGTCCCATCAAAGACTTCTCATTAATTCCTCCCTCATGAGAAAGAGGTTCCTCCAAAACCAGAGTCTCCTTCTCCACCTCTGCCTCCTCTCTCTTTTCCATAGAGATCTCCACTATAACCCCTCACTCTGTATCATTGTCCTCCTCCTCATCATCCCCCTCTACTCTAACTTCCTCACCCATCTCCTCACCATTCTTTCCCTCAGTCTCTAAATCTGTGACTGTGTCAGCCTCCTCATCCTCCTCCCCATTGTGAGCGGGTGTGGCCTTAATTTGGAGAAGATCCATGGGTGCTTTGGGAGCTAATACCTTCTCCACAAAGATAGGCACTCCTAATATCACCATTGTCCATCCATGTCGGTCATTACGGTCATCTTGTACCTCTCTAACAATTCGCTAGATGGTAGGCATAGTAGGAATATCATCATCATAAGGTAACCCAAACTACTGGGGTACCCTAGCAGTAAGGTGGGCCTCCACCCTCGCAAATCTATCTACTAACTGTGAAGTGGTAGCACATATAATTAGGATAGTCCCCTCCTTACCGCATAAACCAATCATACCCTGATACGGTCTAGTAACAAAATCATCCATAGTCAAAGAAGAAAGAGGCTTATGTTCCCCTTTGAGAATTGACAAGCATGTCCATCTCGTGGCCTTGACGGCCTTTGGATCCTATATACCGAATCCCCTCTGATAGGGGATGATTCAATTATACACCCAGCTCATAACTAAAGCAGGATGGCTCAGATATTTCCCATGGAGCCCCACCACTTAGTATAAGTCGTGGTATATAGTCCCCAAGATATCCACACCCAAGGCAAAGATCCTCCCGTGCTTCTCGATCTGCATGATGATTAGAGCCCAACAATACAAGATATTTTCCCCGCCCATGTCCCCTACCAAACACAAAGCCATAATAACAATAATGGCCTTACATAGGGTGCAGAGGAAATATATAAAATCCACATACCATGTTTGGTGCCTGTACGTACCCAAAATTGCAAGGTACTATACTGCGGAACTGCATAATAAGTGCCCCAATGATGATACAGGTCTCTTCGCAAGGTGTTCAGGGTCCAGAAAAGCTCTCCGAATATGTGTTAACATCCCGCATACCCCGCTTAGCCCCCGCGTGCTTTGTTTTCCCCTTTTCCCCTCTTTTCTTGCCCCTTTTCTCTTTAGTAACGAAACCGCCGCCCTAACTGGGCGGCGGTCCTGTAACCGCCACCTTGAACAGGGCGGCGGTCCTTTACGTGTTTTCCAGAACATTCTTTTGACACGACTCGTGTGAAATATCAACGTTTCACCAACTTTCCTTGCCGACTTAAGCTTGCATTTATGTTTTTGGTCCCCTGGAATAGTGTTTTTCCTTTGTTTATTGTTTAGGAGTTCAGTTTGGTTTTGATCTTTGGGTGATTGAATTCCTATAAATGCATGGCTTGTGCTCAAACAAATGGTCTACCCCTGATTTCACTTTCATGCTCTCTTTTTCATAGCTTAGTCTGTTATTCTGTTTAGAAGCCATAGTTTTAATTCTTTGCATGCTTAGTTAGCATTGTCCAGCTATTGGTAAGCCACATATCCAGCTTGTGCAAACAGTGTTGATGTTCTATCTAATCCATTAGAAGTAGAATAGCTTAGGAAGCCATTAAAGTTACAGGTTTTGCTCCTCAAACAGGATAGTTTCAGGTTCTGGATGCATTATGTTGCATGATTTGCAATAGATCCCGCTAGGAACTGCATAAGCCAAGCTCTGTACTCTTACGCTATCCCTCTCCTATTCGCATTCTATTCAATCTGTATTCTAAAGGTTGTCCCTTGTTCCAACACCTACTCCTGTTGATGCAAGCATTACACACTTTTCTGGATCTACGTGAGCACAAAGAATGAAGAGATCATACTAAGGGGACAACATCACACACACACCATCGGATTCGCCACTGTTCTGTGGAATCTAGGTTCTAGCTTTTAAAGTTCTAGTTAGAATCATATAAAATAGAGTAGTTAATCACTTTATTTCAGTAAATTCTATTCTCAATATTGCCAGGGAAGCTGTGGGGATTGATAGTTTCTCAGAAACTATGATTCACTCCTCACTTTTGAGGTAGGATCGAGAATCTTGCAAATAGATTAGTTATTTTATTGTTTAGAATAGATATACAAATTACACAGACAAATAGCTACACTCGGCTATTTTTTTTGTTTTAAATTATTAGTTTAGTTGTCAATTCTAAATATTTTAAATAGCTGCCTTCTTAAATTCTTATAAATCATCAAAAAAATACAAAAAGAAGTCATATATGCTATAAATACATTTCGTATACTTAGAGTTCACTTTATTACAGTTTGTTTATATTATTACGTTTGTATGACAATTACGGGACCTAGGGAGCCCAGAGAATACATTTTCGAGCCAATCGTGTCTCAGCCCAATCTCATAACAGCAATAACTGATATTGACCAGAATCTTAGAATCCAAGTCTTCTAAACAACAACAGACTTCCAGCAGATCAGATCTCAGTTAAGAGGATTAAACATAGAAGACGACCAAGCACATACATTTTAGTCAAATCAGCCAAACTACAGACTACCCTAGAAAAACATCTACATGACTGTAGAAGGGTTTGAAAGAGAACAAACTTTCAGGTGTGACCCTTTAGTTCCACAACCAGACGTAGGAGACACCCTCACAGACATAGATACTGGCCTATGCACACTAGTATTTTAGTCTACTCCACTTCCACCTATTATCATTGAACAATTATCCTTGCTGGATACATCAGCTAACAAAGCTAGAGAATTCTGGACTAGGCCAGAGAACCGTCCATAGAGTTGACTATATTTACCATCCACCATATGACCTTATCCGGAGAAATACATGAAACTATACCGGGTCATTTTCCACGTATTCCACAACCCATAGATCGAATCACGCCAGAGCTCGATATTGATTGGAGCCTTCGAGCAGTCATCCTTGCTGATCGATCTATCACACCAGTCTAGGTTAGAAGGGCCTTCTTGGCCTTAGATTCACAAATTCCATTAGTGCGTGTCGAAGACATCAGACTGCCTAACTAGTCTGTCTATATACCACGCATATTCCATCCCCACCGGCTGTCTCGGCACGACCTCGGGAGGTCGGGTACGCGGAAGAGTTACCTATAGATTCCCACGCTCACTTGTCACTTTTTCAGCGTATAGTGCCCTCTGATGCCCCATCATCCCCCATATAGGAATCCCGTTGTATAGATTTGGTTGTGCTCCCTGCACTCTCTAATGTCAATTGTCTGTCAATCATAGGTATGCCAAGAATCTTGTAGATATCCTCTAGAGTTATAGTTCACTCTCCCTGAACACCTAGAAACATGAAAGTGTTCTAGTTTGAATCCCAATAAGACAATAGATTGCATAATTTATGGCTGGCTGGTGTAATCTATGGAACCCATGCGATCCACCATAAACCATCCTAATGTAATAAATTTATCTCACCCTAAGTTAGTTGTTCAAGAATGCATGTAATCTAGTCACACTCTCTCTCTCTTGGCTCTAATAGATCTACAACACCTTTTGTATTCATGAAAAATAAGAAAAAGAGCAAGTTAGTAACACATTTCAATAGGCAAGCTCATTAAAAACAACATAAAACAACTTAAAACCCAAAAAAATTAATATAACTTGGTCAAAATAACTCTCAGTCTTGACAATTACAAAACTGCCGCCCTGTGCAGAGAGGTTTTTTTGCAACCGCTGCCTGGTCAGAGCGGCGGTCTTGTAATCGTTGCCCTGCGCAGGGCGGAGATCATGTCCAAAACAGAGAACCCACCCCCTTTGATAGAAAAAAAAAAAATTTGACCCTTTTACATGAAACAAAGGACAAACCAACCTAGACTACCCCCAAGGGAACATTTTCACATAAGTGATTTTGAAAATAACCCCCCTTGGGCATATATTTTTCAAATTGTTTATTTTTAGGTTTTAAATAAACAAATGCAGAATACTAACCTTTGTCTTCATCACTAGATTTATCACTCACGGAGGCATGATCATGTTGTTGAACTCATTATTTTGACTATACTCTCACTCAAAAAGGTGATAGTTGGTCCAGAGCTTCAAATTTGATAAGAGGATATGTGCAAATGAATTGAAAATGAATGGTTTTTGTTATATATATATATATATATATATATATATATATATTTTAACCTCATTTTGAGTGTATATGATTTACAGGGCCAAAGCGTTGGCGTAGGTATACTTCTATCCTCACGTAAATGGTATGTCCTCTTGTCATTTTATTTTAGTGTTTATTTTTTGATATCATATCTATCTACACTTAAGGTTTTTTTCATCTTACAGGTAATAGGAGCTTGGATGGTGACATTTATGTCAGGTATAGCTTCTAACTCCCCATTTCAGGAACGTCATACTCAGACTCTATGTTTTAAGCCTCTTCATGGTTAAAACACTTCTCCGAGGGGGTAATATGTATGCACCCAAATTTACACGTGCTACATTATCAAAAAATAGTTTAAAAAGTCCCCAATGATGATTCACTTCTTTTCTAAAGTGTTCGAGCTCACTAAACCTCTTTACAGCTTAAATTTGTAGCCTATTTTACCCTACTTAGCCATTCTTGTGTTTCGGTAGCTTCCCACAACTTTTGCCTTAGTTTTTTCCTTTAGTTGTAAAACGGCCACCCTTCCTGGGAGGATGTCATGTAACCACCACCCAGGTAGGGTGGAAGTTTTTTAACCGCTACCTAGGCAGGGTGGTTTTCCTATTTGCTTTTTCTACAATTAATTACCTAAGAATTGACGTGTGATTGCTTCAATTTTAGTTCACTTTTAGAGCACATTTCCCAACCATTTTAGCTGATTTCAAGCTAGACTAACTTGTGGCAATCTCCTCTTTCACTTTTATTGTAATTAACTATTCAAACTACCAATTCAGGTGTTGATGTGGCACCCCATGGTTTCCAAGTGTGATAGTGTACAGCCCAGCCAACCTTCTATAAAACAATCGCTTCTTTTGAAGAAAAGGGCCAGAGATTATTTGTGTATCTTGCTTAGTTGATCTACAACAATCTTGTTATAAACTGCATAGCCAAGCTTTTTTCCCTTGTGTTATCTTTCTTCTACCCTCATTGCTACAAAAATACCATCAAGATGGCATTGCTTCAGTGCTTCCTTATTGTTTCTTCTAGTGCATTCCCAGCATATTGGACTCACCTAACACAAGAGATTGAAAAATACAAACTGAGGGGACACAAAAGCACACCACAACTGGATTGCCACAATACCAAAAATAGTAGGTTGGGGTTGTAAATGGGTTTCTTTAATTCTTTGTTTGAGAATCTTATTCATATTATTCATTACAGTAGAAAAGGCATTTTATTTTCATTGTTACAATCATTGGATAGTTACAATAGATCATTTCCTTCAACAAAGATTTCTTAGGATAGATAGCTTCCTTTTCCTATCTCTATAGATTTGCAAAGAAGTGATTATGGAAGAAAGCTTCTATGTTAATTTAGAAATCAACCAAGGCATCATCCCATATAGAAAATCCTCCATAAAAATCTTCTTTAGTTTATCGAGGAAGTTGTAGGGGAAGAAAAGCTTCTAAGAATCTCTTATTTCTTCCTGTGCCTCTAAGGCAAAATAGAATATTTAATTCATATCAATAGTTTAGAGAGGATTTAATTGATTAGTATAGATTTAATTACACCATTACACAGGTAAATAACTATATCCAATTATTTATCTTTATAGGATTTATTTGTTACATTAGAATCTTTTCATTTCTTCATTTCTTCTAAATTTCAAAAAAGCGCAAAAATGTTTCCTTTTGTTAGATTAGTTTATTTGTATTGTTTATTTCCATTACATTCCAAAAACATAATAACATAGTGTAGAATTTTCTCATTTAGATTATATTTTCATTTACCTTTATTAGATTAAAACACTTTGAATGCATACATGACCATAAAGGAACCATAACAAGAGAAAACATACGCTCGCGATCCACTGGTCCCACAACCAAACAAGCCTGAACTAATTATGGATATAGATACGGGACTTTGTATACTTTTCCTCAAAATACAATTACAACACGCTAATAAAATTAAACAATTAAACATTTTAAACATCATGGCTAACAAAGTCTATGAATATTGGACTTCCCCTGGCAATAGAGTTTAAACATGTATGACCATACAAGGACCACAATTGCCTTGAGATTTTATGGTTGTGATCTGTAGTTTCCTCAACCACAAGGGCCTGAAGACCAATTAGACCTTGACACAGGATTATGCTCATTAGTCTTTAGGTCATCCCCACTTCCACCAAACAACATTAGACAGTTGAATGTTATGAAGGAAGAAGCTCACCGAGCCCTCATGTTTTGGACCGCTCCAGCTAACCTACCATAGAGCTAGTGTAATCACACCTCTCTCTCATTCATTTCATGACCTTATCTGGAAATTGTTATGTTGGGCCCCTATGATATTGGCTAAGTAGAAAAGGGCACATAGGTGTGTAAGGTCTAGTTGAAGAAAAGTGCGCAAGGATAAAGCTTATAGGGCAGGGTTTAGAGAAGGCTTTAAGGAAGCTCGTGGCACTTGCGCAGATAGAACTAAGGGTTTGGGACTTAGCCATTTTGGGTGTTTTTGTAGAACATGTGAAAAGCATGACCTGACTATGCATGCGGAGTGGATAAGGTGCCAACTTGGTGATAGGGTGGCCCAAGAAGGAGCATCCCTAGGGTAGAAGCTTCTAGAAGATCATCATGTTAAAAGGTGGAAAGCTCGGGCTTGGAGGAGCATGCCCGCATGGAGGAACAATTTTAGACACTTGGCATCAGATCTGAGGCCATTGGAGGATGAGTTGGCAGTCTAGAAATCATATATATACAAGCACCTGTAGAAGGAAAAACAACAACTAGATAGTGGGCGGAGCTCTACAAAAATACTTCAAGAACTCTATTAGTTTGGGAAATTTTGCTTAGGTAAGGATGTATCAAGGGTATGGGGTTATAAATGTCTTTTTTGAGCCTAGTCATATGAGTTCATATATAATGCATGACTGCGGTCTGCTTCTTTGTAACATCTTGTAATGGCTCCATGAATATAAGGAGGTTACTAGTTTACAATGAATGTGAACATTGATGATTCTAATGCATACATCTTTCTCAGAATTCTTTTTCATTTATGTTTATAGTTAATTATGAGTTCGTGTACAAATTATTTCTATTTTGGTATAAGTTATCCAATATGTTAAGCATTTTCTATTTGGAATGACTTCAAGGGTCTAGAAGCCGTTCTGAGCTCTATGATGTTTGTATGTTTTACTCCTTTCAAAACCCTTGAACATGGATCATAGATGATGTTTCCCACTAAACTCACATAAAAGAGAGACTCAACTCCCATACATGCCTCAGATGAGTGCCCAATGCCGCTGGGTGATAGGCCGGCATACATGGGGTACCTTCCTTTTGTGATAAGGGTAAAAATGACTACATCTTGGTTCCATTATTGGGACCTCTTTTTGAAGCTATAGTGGGAAATGGCATACATCATGATCTGGGTAATGAGTAATGACAGAACGTTTAACTCTGGAAAGTGTTGAATCATGGTTCAAGAGCACAGAGGATGAATTTTCTCATAGATTCAGCACTGGACCTAAGTTTTATGTACGTAAATGGGTAAAAGAGAACCTCTACCATGATTTATATGAAACATTTTTCTGTTGTTTCCCAGTAGAGTTGTATGAATGGATTTCAGCATATGCATCTAGATCAATCCAGTATTCTAGATCACACATGTGGACCCAATAAGATTACCAGAGGTTACATGATGCAGATCTTACATGGACTCATGTTGTGGAGCATTGGTGGGAAGGTGTGTTGGCTACCTACACTTTGGAATATGCTATTTCTACATATTCTTTCCCAAAAGTTGTTGAGTTTGAATTTATGTGCAAGTCTAGAGGATCATTTCTATGTGTTATCCCTCTAGAAATGAAGATCCTTGGTGTTACTTTGGGTTTAGAGAAATTTCCAATGGCCGGCTAAACCATTCTGAGCACTAGGTGAGGGAGATAGGGTGGAGGAATATGGAAAATATTACGACAGAGAAGGAAATGAAGGAGAGACGGCTCAAGTATAGTGAAGTGCATGAAAGGGAGATGACAAGATGACACAAGGATGCAAGTGTGATGGATCTATGGAGATAGAAGTTACGGGAAGGAGTTGAGTTTCACGTAGAGGACATGGAACCTAAGTATTCTATGCTACCCCATCTTGGAAAGCACGTAAGAGATACCCCTTCAGCTTCTGATGAGAGTTCATAACACAGAGAAAGAAGAATCGTTGGCACGTATCTGAACCCCACCTAGTGACCAAACCCTGGCACTTGCTTTTCCAAAACAAGGAAGGAGTATCATTAACCTAGTTGGAATTAGTGGAAGTGACAAATCTACACCTAAGAGGTACAATTTTTCAGTTCCTACTTCTATGGCTACACATATCCCTGTATTTGGAGGAGTCTTTGGACAAGGACCAAGTATACAAGCCTTTAGTCTCACATCTAGAAATGGCACGGAGTACAATAGCAGTAGTGGGGCATTATCAGAAACTGTCAGTGCATAATGCAGTGGAACCTTGGGGGCACTTGGCACAACTACAACATGACTTGGTGGACCTAGTGGTTCCGGTGGATCTGGTGGCTCAGGAGGCACAAAACCGGGTGAACCTGGTGGATCCGGTAGTGGAGGGAACATCGGGGGAAATCAAAGCTTTGGCTCAAGAGGAGAAGGGTCCTAGCCGCCCCATCAGGTCTTCTTTGAGATATTGTTACACTTGTTACATCACATAGGTATTGAGGATGTTGTAGAGCATGTTCACAAATGTGAGCTACTATGGCGCAGAAAGGGGATCACAACCTCAGAGTGGAAAGCTAGTCAATTTGCAACATCATTGCAGGGGCGCGCACATAGCTGGTATAGGAAATATGACCCCCATCAAATGGTAGTGGATTACACTGCTTTAAAGAATGCATTCTTGGTAGAATTCCACATCCCTAAGTTTGAACAAAAGAGCATCAACACCTTGAAGGAAATTCAATAGGGAATGGAAAAGAGTGTGAGGGAGTATGATGCGTGTTTTAAAACTATCTTATCTAAGTTATCATATGATATTCACCCTTCACAGCATGCTCAGTGGTTTGTTGGAGGATTGATCACCCCTTTTAGAAGGGCCTTATCTTATAAAATGTTCACAAACCCACACGAAGCATTGGAAGTTGCTCTGCATGTCAAGGTTGTTGGTAGTGTTGATACTGGAGTTAGCCCATTCCTGGAGGCTCAAATTGTTGTTGTGGCTAAGTAGCTGGAGAATTTTTGGTAAACTCATCCCATGAGACTCGTAGTGGTTTATGGTGCACAAATTGTGAAGTAGAGGGGCATGTCAAGGGTAGTTATCCTCGGAGGGCAGTACATGTCATGACAGTAGATTGTGAAATTTTTCTTGGGGACCATGATGTAAGTAGGTTCCCCTTGTTACAACGTGTAATCTAGAAGAATGTGTCTTGCTAATGTAAAACTACAATCCATGCTACTAAGGACTGTAGGCTCATTGATTAGATCCATGAGGCCATTGATCATAAGGTGCGATAAACTAGCATTACCAATAGTTCTAAGGGTGATGATCACTACTATGAGGAGTGTGCAGATGGGGGCACGCACGGAAGGGGATTTCACGGAGGATTTCATGTTTGTGGTAACTGTGAATGAGGAAGGAGTGATTTTCTGCATTGGAACTTGTTTTAATTGTGGGTCTACAGAACATTATAAATGAGAGTGCCCAAACCTATTGTAGTTCTCATGGTGCGGAAAGAAGCACAAGTTTGAGGAATTCCCAGAGTTTTTTGAGCACATGAATCAGCAACAACAGAAAGACAAGGGTGTTGTAATGATAAGCATCAAGAAGATAGACACACAATGGATGTTGCAAGTGACATGTGATGCAAGCTTAGAACCTATTTAGTAACAACAAGAGCAGAGGATGCGCATGTAAAGGAAATACCAAGGCAGAGGACCCTGGTTTCAAGAGTGGAAGTAGTTCATGGGAAGTACCCAGACCCCACGCATCAAAAAGAAGTATATCAAGATACCATGGATATCATTCAGAGTTTACAAGGAGAAATCCAGTGCCTAAAGGAGCATTCTAAGAGGGAGTAGCAAAGGAGGAAGGTCGAGGCACCAAAGGATGACCTGGATGAGGTCAAGGAAGTATGTAAAATGCCAAGGCAAGAGAATGTTATTCCCTTGCTAGGGGCATGGTTAAGGGAGAAGGTACCACATGCCAGAGAAGATCGTGAGAGATACATCCTACATGAAAACCTTCCCCCTCATAGCCTTGACTATGACAGAGAGATCACATTGCATGCAGTTGTAGATGGATGGCTCCTTAATAATATCCTCATTGACACAGGCACGGAGGTCAATGTTCTCACATTATATGCTTGGCATCAGATGGGAAGGCCTGCATTATAGCCATCTTAAAATTTGTTGTATATGGAAAACAAAATGAAGGCGATGCCCATTAGTGTCTTAAGGGATGCAGCTATCACTATCTAGGGAGTTAAGTTTACTAGGGATTTCAAAGTCTTGGTGCTTGTTGAGGTGAATAATTTCCCAGCACTACTTGGGCACCCATGGTGTTACAAGAACAATGTTTACCTTTGGTTTAATAAGGGGTACATTAGTTTTGAAAATAAGGATGAACGGTTTATTATACCCTTGGATGATGGGAAGTCAACACCCTATACTGAACCTTTGGGGGAAGAAGTCTTGGATAGGATATATGTGCACTCAATCAGGGATCCAGAGATAATCCATCCTACCAACAGAGTTATCCAGTTTGAGGATGCTTAGTCAGTAAGTGACACCACCAGCCTAACATGTGATAATTGGGTGCATGGGACTTATGAATTGATCGGATAGTAGTTGAGATGATTGGTAACAAAAGTAACAAAGGCACGTATGGTCTGGCACCTAAGAGGAAAAAAATTACCTAAGTATTCCAGAGGGTCCTTCCCTGAGATACTTTTACAAGAGATGGAAGTTTAGTGGAAGGAGGAGAAGTAATGAAGAGGGATGTTAAGTTATATCCTTCTCATCACAGCGGCATGGTGGTGGGCTACACATTAGGAGAGCCTTTTGGAATGGTGTGAGGTTAGAATTTCTCTCTGTCATGTTTTCTAGAAGTAACATGGCCACCGCCATCAAGGACTACCATGGTAAGAAACCCACCTATTTCCACATCCAAGCTTATGAGAAGGTCTGGAGAGAAGGTGCACAAGCTTTTCCACCATCCCTTTGGGTGCACAAGTTGTATTCTACACTACAGGGTTATGTGCACGCATGGTACATACATTCTGAGACATGCCGCCAAACAAGAAATTTGCAAGAGCTAGCAGCAGACCTCATTCAAACGTTTGAATATCAAAGTATCAAGCCATTAGTTGATAAGGCATTGTAAGTTTTTAATTGCCTTACCATGGGGGATAGTGCCATGGAAGAAGATAGGATATTGGAACTGCTAGGTGAATCATGTTTGGAGGCACGCTTTGAAGAAGAAGCAGAAGAGATACAGCTTGAGCACGTGTGCTTGGAAAATGAGAAAGGTAAATTAGTATATGTTATTAACAGAGAGGAAGCAGAGAGCCTAGATGTTAACCATTCTGTGGGGACTCGTGAGGTAGTGGATAGTGTTGATGCTTAGGTGCGCACCTACCATGAGCCTTTAGAGACAAAGAAGGTGAACATCGGCTCAGAAGAGGAACCTAAGGAAGCTATCATTGGACATTACTGGTCAGAGAAGGAAGTCTCTAAGGTCATAAATCTTTTGTGTAAATTTGAGGATTTATTCCCGCACGGATACCATAAGCTCAAAGACATCCACCATTCCTTGGGGGAGATGAGAATAAAGTTGAAGGATGGTCTAATCAGGAAGAGACCCTACCAGATGAATCCAAATTTACATGTAAAGGTAAAGGAAGAGATAGACAAAATGATAGCTTCTAGAATCATTGAAGCTATGGAATAATCAGAATGGATAATTTTGATGGTGATAAGCATCAAGAAGGATGGGTGGATTAGGATATGCATGGATTATAGGGAACTGAACGTGGTTTGTGTCATCGATCCTTTTCCAAACCCCTTCACTAAAGAAATTTTAGAGGGAGTCACTGGGCGCGAATCTATTCCTTTATGGATGGATTTTTGAGGTGCCACCAAGTCTGGATTACAAAGGAAGACCAGGAGAAGACAACTTTCACCACTGAATGGGGAATTTTTGCATGCATGGTCATGTCCTTTGGGTTAAAGAATGTTCCTACTATTTTTTGCGCATGGTGGTTCAGGCGTTCCAGGACTTCATCCACAAATTCCTTCAGGTTTATCTAGATGATTGGATAGTATATGGGCTAGTGAAATAGCACTGTGATAATTTGAGGTTGATGTTTGAGAGATGTCGGCAGTTAAGGATATCTCTCAACATTAAAAATTTTCTTTGCTACACCCTTTGGGACTTTATTGGGGCACATCATATGGAAGGAGGGCTTGCTAGTAGATCCTGCCAAGGTTACAATTATTGTTGGATTAGGGGAACCTACTAGCCAAAGTGCAATGCGTGGATTTCTTGGGCATACGGGTTATTACAAAAAATTCAACAAGGGGTATGCCAAGATAGCCGTACCTCTAGAAGAACTACTCAGACATAAAAGTGTCTTCCATTAGGGAGAGGCGTAGCAGAAGGCATTTGACACATTAAAGGATAGGCTTGTCACCGCACCTATATTATGTTTTCCATCTTGGGATAAGCCCTTCTATGTTTATGTAGATGGCTCAAGAAATACCATTGGAGTAGTGTTTACACAACTAGGTGAAGGAATTGTTGATCACCCTCTATTTTTTGCAAGCAAAAAGTTGACACCAACAAAGAAAAATTACACCATGACTTAGCGCGAGGCATTTTCAATTATCTACATACTTTTCAAGTTCAGACAGTACCTTTTGGCAACACCCTTTGTATTATACACTGACCACATGGTGTTAAAGTATTTAGTGAACAAGCCTGTTCTACAAGGGTGCATATGTCGGTGGGTGCTATTATTTTAAGAGTTTGAGTTTACATTAGTTGTGAAGCCTAGAAAAAGTAATTTTGGACCTGATCATCTATTAAGGATTGATTTAGGGGAGGATGCATAGAGTATTGAAGAGGCTATGCCAGACGTGTAACTGTTTAGGTTGCAGTGTATGCCCTCATACTTAGTGGATATTTCGGTATTCATAAAATAAGGTGTGGCACTGAAAGGGATGAAGGCATTATAAAGAAAGAAAGTAGCTATATGCGTCATGCCCTACATGTTGATCAAAGGGGACTTATACAAGATAGGGCATGATGAAGTTTTACGCAGATGTGTACTAGAGCATGAGCTCCTTGCCATCATAGAGGAAGCACACATAGGAAGTTCGGGTGGACATTATGCAAGTGATGCCACCACGCTTAAAATTTTAATGGAAATATTATGGTGGGAAACTCTTCATAAGGATTGCAAAGACTATTGTAAATCGTGTGACCAATATCAGCACATTGACAAGCCAGGAAAGAGAGATGAAATTCCTTTGTGCCCTATCCCTAGTGCTAAACCTTATGAGAAATGGGCAATAAAATTCATATGCCCTATTGCACCAGTAGTGCGTAGGACCAGATCACGCTATGTAATCACTTGTATGGATTATTTGACAAGGTGGGCAGAGGCAGCTCCAACTAAAGACTGCACAGCAACCACAGTGGCAATATTTTTATGGGAGAACATTATCACAAGGTATGGATGCCCTTTAATTTTAACCAGCAATAGGGGTACACATTTCTTAAATGAGACTATGAGGATCTTGTTAGCAGAATTCATGGTAGCTCATCACAAGACTACGCCTTATCACCCACAAGCAAATGGAAGTGCGGAAGCATTTAACAAAATATTGAGTCATACCCTGACCAAAATTTGTGATGTCAGAAGACAAGATTGGGATGACAAGGTATCAGCCATATTATGGGCTTACAGGACAACTTATAAAAGGCTGAACAAACCAACACCGTTTCAATTGGTGTTTGGCTTGGAATTCATTCTGCCAGTTGAATTCATGTTACCTTCTCTGTGAATAGCGCGCACAGGAGGGATGGCTAATGAGCAAGTACTGGAAGAAATAATTGATGAACTAATGCAGTTGGATGAGATATGATCACTCGCTAGGTGGATCCAAACAACAGAAAAAGAAAAGAAAAAAACATGGCACGATCACCACATCAAAAACAAGAAGTTTGAGGTTGGGCAGATTTTCTTACTATATGATTCTAATTTTATGTGCCATCCTTGGAAGTTGAAGGTCCATTGGTTAGGTCCCTATAAAATCTCGTACCTCCTTGACTTAGGTGCGTGCCAGTTACAAGCACTAAATGGAACGAAATTTCTTGGACACTTCAATGGGAGTAGTTTGAAGCCCTAGTATAAATAAGTCTTCTTGGTGTTTGTAAATAAGGTAGTTTTTTCCAATTAGTTTAGAATTTCCTTTATGCATTTATTTTCTTATGTTTCCCTTTCGTGTTGTTGTCTTGTTTTGTGCCTTGGGCATCGATAACCCTTATTACTCTTTAAGGATTTTTGAGTGCACAGAGGACCACACATCCTTTTAGTGTGGGGTGGAGTAATGTGAAGGAGAGAGTGGGTAAAGTGCCAAGGAATTTGTGTTAAAAATCCTAGTTGAATGGCCCTGTTGAAAGAGGTGCATGGAAAGAAAATATGGAAAAGGATGATTGGTGTCAAGCTAAGGCTACCCTCAGATCCCATGTACAAAGGAATAAAAAGTGCATAAGCAATACGAGGTAGGCGAGAGCAAAAATCAGGAAAGAAGAAGTGCCTTCGGTACAAGTGACACATGCACAAGATTCTCCTATCTAGATGGATTGGTTGCATGCCATAAGGTTGGAAGATTATCCATATAGGGTCAGGTGCGTGAGTTAAAGCACTAAAGTCAGACTTTATTTGAAAAATCCACATTAAATGTAAAAAGTATAGTGGTAGGTGAAGTAGTATTTAATGCTTAAAAAGGGGAAAATTATAAATAGAGGGTCAAGGAACTTCATTATTCACTTTGCATACAAGGAGAAAGAAGCACTTTTTTGCATTTTCGCAAACTAGGGCTTCCAAAAACTAATTCGTGTGAAGAAAAAAATTAAAAGAGATTGAGCATGGGTGACTAGTTTGGATCTGCGAACTAGAAAAAGAGGGATTTCATAGGCATAAAAAAAATTGTGAGAAGGAACCATCTTGTGAAAGGATTATCCCAGCTAGGGTTTGAAGAACTAGGGCACAGGTTTAAGGAATTATCTTCACAAATTTGAGATCTAATGTGGGAAAGAGTGGAAGAACAGAGCTACATGAAGTGATTAAAGTAAGAAGTGAACCTAGACAGTGGCACCCAAGAAACCAGTTATCATACCCAAGAAGGGAAAGGGCAAGGGCAAGGGAAAACAACAAGAAACCAACACACATACAAACAAAGAGTGGTATGCAAAAATGCAGTACCCAAATGGAGTAATGTTAGGGAAGGAGTGGGAGTCCCATCAAAGGAACATGTCTGTAAATGACTATAATCATCGTATGAGCATGATCGAGAAGGAGATGGCACTGGAGCTAGTGCACCCAACAAATAGAAGGATACCAGAGGGCTTGCCCATCTATAACGATGAAGTGAAGGTCAATTTGGAAAATGCAGGGTTATTGCAACTCTTTGATTTGCCTTACTTCAAGGAGCCTAAGCACCTCTATCAATGGCTGATGTCACATGTGCATGAGGACTACTTCCATTTTGCGGGGTGCAAGACGTGCATTACCCCTCAACTCATCTCATATTTCACATGCCTCATCTATGAAAGAGATGGTTTGGAAGATGACCTAGGTGATAAGGAGGAAATTAAGCAGACTATCACTACCTATGCATACAAAAAAGGGTCAAGATATAATGATATCATAGACATCAAGGACCCAGTAATGAAAATGGTCGTGCATCTGGTCACCAAGTTAAATGGCCAGGAGAGATGGACCCAGGTCAATAAGCCATGGTTACATGTTTGCAAGAAAATATCAAAGGGCACCATCTACAACTTTTTTGCGTTCATCGCGGATGAGATTGTAAGTTGTGCGAAGGAAGGAGACAGGATCCTATTCGAAAATGTCTTGCTAACAATTTTTTTTTAGAGATTAGAGTACCTAATACATTAGACAAATTCGTATGGGAGTACTTGGCTAAGGACCCTTTTCCCGAAAAAAGATTTGAAAAATACGCATGTGACTCCATGAAAACTGTGCACAAGGCACGCCTGGAGAAATGGTATACGTGCCTAAGGAACACGTTCAGGGAAGAATGGAGAATTCCCAAACAACTGCCAATGGCCACCAAAGGAGAATTGTACCAGCATTTCTACCTGGGTGGGTTCAAAATAAAAGATGAGACATGGAGCCCATGGTGTAAGCTCCCCTTCACCATCACATCTCAATACTTCCAAGCGGGAGTAAATAGGTTTAAAGAGTCCAAGAAGCTAAAACTAGACCTTGGTAATCTAGACCGAGAGCACAATAAAATGTGCAAAGGGTTGGTCTATCCCAGAAAACGTGCGTACGTGGAGAGGTACATGTCACATAAAGTAAAAATGACAAAGTTGATGACCTTGCCCATTGCAGGAGGATCCACGGTGCGCATGTACCTCCGCATAAGACCCAAATCGAAGAAGGGTACATGTCTGGAGAATGAGGTATCTATGCCTAGGGATCCAACTAGCATGAAGAAACCTACACCCAAGTAGGTGGAAAATGAGCCATAGATTAAAATACCAAGTGTTGGGGAAACACAGGTAATAGGCTCCCCTGGGACAAGCGCTAAGATAGGCATGTATTTGAACAAGAAGAGGTCCTTAGTCAAGGAAAAGAATCCAGAGCTAGAAAATCCATTAGACAAGAAGTCCTTGGGAGAAGAAGAAACAGAGTCACCTACACTAGAATCCCTAGTTAGGAATAAGTAGAGGCTAGAAGAGGAGACCACTTCGAAAGATACTAAAAGTTTGGACAAGCGCATAGGTGAAGAAGAAGCTAGTGAAGAAGATTTCAGTGGGGAAGACAAGACAGAAAAGGAAAAAGGGCCACCTGTTTTCTACGTGCATGATTCATATGAATAATTCAGAGAAGACGAGTAGGGTTTCCTCTTCATACAGTGCAAGGATAGCTAGGAAGGGACAAGAGCCCAAGACATGAGAAATGAGGGAGATGGCGTGTAAACGCAGAAGGCCCCAAGCCTTATGGTGGAGTAGATACCCAAGGTGGTAGAGAGATAAGAAACAAAGGACGTTGAGACCTTGGAGGAGGAGAAGTTGAAGCACAGTGTTGAGCCAATGTTAAATGAGGAGAAGGAGAACGTGGAAATGGACCACGGCAACACTAGAGGCCCCATTTTAACTGTAAGTATTCCTAAGGGCACGCGTACAGGAGGAATGCATGCAGGGGAGGAGATGCTAGGTATGGGTTACATTTATGACCCCAACAAAGTGTTTTGTGTGTGGTTCCAAAGCAAAATTCCGGTAGAAGAGATCATAGCCATATCATCTTTTGATAAGGAGGTTACCTACCCATGGATGAGGAAGATGCTCTCATGGGAAATTGAGTCCCATCTTGATGATCTAGAATTTGAGGTAAGCCATAGGGCAATAATAACATTGTCAGGGCCAATAGAATACAACCCTGTGGTGAACGCTCAGTAGCTCTTGGATGAACAGTTGTACAACACGCTAAACAAGGTCTCCATTGAAATCGAGGCTAGACTCTTCGAGTGGAATGATAGAATCAAATATTTGGAGGAGGACCTAAAGAAGAAAGAGGAAGAACTACCTGCAAGGGCCAAGGAGCTTAGCCAAGAGAAATTAATCAATGCCCAGTTACAGTGGGAGCTAAAAGATGAGAAGGCCAAGGTGGGCGTGGTATATAAGAAGGTGGAGGCTATAAATAATGCTATAGTATTGAAGCATCTAGACCTAGCACCCTCTACAAAGAAGTATGGATTTGCTTTAGGATGCCTAGAGGATTTAACAAGAGTCCTCACCATGGAAAGGCATCCATTAGCCTTGGAATATGTAGAAGAAGAAGCCACACGCTTGGAGAAGGAAGATAAATTGAAGGTTGTAGCATCCATAGCAGAGTACAACAAGGTTCTTGCTGATATAAAAGTCACTTCCTAGACTGTTGAGGTTGCATATGACAATTGCACGGACAGAGAAAGTGGTAGGCATCTTGGTCACCACTCATGAAGTAGAACTTAAGGAGTTCCAAGAAAAGAATAAAGGGAATAGGGAAAAAAGGGAAAAAATCCTTGTTGAGGTCGAAAGAAAATCTAAAGCCATTGAAGCTTTAAGGGGTTCAATTAAAAACTGGTAAAGGAAATGTACCCATAGATTACGCAGAGAATGGATGCGTTGGATGATGTGGGTAAAGAGTTAGAGAAAATTTCCAACACCATAAGCACATGAGGAAATAGGCTATGTTTTGATGAGGTGAGCACCCTGGTTGGTGACCTCTGTCAAAAAGCACAAAATGAAGTTGATGCCTGGAACAAGTTGGAGGCCGACTTGCAAAAGGATATTCCTAGCCTTTTGCAGTGATTCCATCATTTCCTTTTTTTTATTCTTTCATCCCCTTATTCTTATCCCATGATGTAAGTCCACCATATTCTTTCCTTCTCTGGAGAAGCGTTCCCATGGACGGAGAATAGGCATAGTGTGGGGTAATGTCAGGCCCCTAAGATATTGGCTAAGTACAAAAGGGCGCATAGGTGCGCAAGGCCTAGTTGAAGAAAAGTGTGCATGGATAAATTACGTAGGGTAGGGTTTAGAGAAGGCTTTAAGGAAGCCCATGCCGCTTGCGCGAACAGAACCAAGGGTTTGGGACTTAACCATTTTGGTAATTTTGGTAGAACACGTGAAAATCATGACTCAACTACGCATACAGAGTGGAAAAGGTTCCAGCTTGGCGACAGCGTGGCTCAGAAAGGAACATGCCTGGGGTAGAAGCTTCTAGAAGCTCATCATGGTAAAAGGTGGAAAGCTCAGGCCTGGAGGAGCATGCCCACATGAAGGACCACTTTCAGACACTTGGCATTAGATCTGAGGCCACTGGAGGATGATTTGGTAGTCCAAAAATCCTATATATAAGCACCTACAGAAGGAAAAACAAAAACCAGATAGTGGGCGAAGCTCTGTAGAAATACTTCAAGAACTCTGTTAGTTTGGGAAATTATTCTTAGGTAAGGATGTATCAAGGGTATGGGGTTATAAATTTATTTTGTGAGCCTCGTCCCTATGAGTCCAGATATAATGCATGATTGCAGTCTACTTCTCTGTAACATTTTGTAATGGCTCCATGAATATAAGGAGGTTACCAGTGTACAATGAATATGAACATTGATGATTCTAATGCATACATATTTCTCATAATTCTTTTGCATTTATGTTTATAGTTAATTATTATTGCTTGTACAACTTCTTTCTATTTTTCTATAAGTTATCCAATATGTTAAACATTTTCTTCTGGAATGACTGTAAGGGTCTAGAAGCCATTCTGAGCTCTATGATGCTTGTATGTTTTACTCCTTTCAAAACCCTTGAACATGGATCATAGATGATGTTTCCCACTAAACTCACATAAAAGAGAGACTCAATTCTCATGCGTGCCTCAAGTGAGTGCCTAGCACCACTAGGTGATAGGCCAACGCGCATGGGGTACCTTCCTTTTGTGATAAGGGTAAAAATGACTACATGTTACGAGGCACCCATTGGTTTTCCACGTATCCCACAACAATTGAAAGGAATTTCTATGGATCTTGATATTGATTGGAGTCTTTTTGTGGCCATCCTTTCTAATCCATCCATTAAACCCATCTAGGTTAGAAGTGCCTTCTTTTCCCTTGATGAGTCGATCCTGATATTGTGCGTCGAGGACATTGTTTTACCTTGATATCTTTTTTGTCCCATTCCCACATATTTTTGTCTACATACCACATATTCGTTATATTTCACCATCCATATCCATCCACATATTCCACATCAGTTTTCCCGGCATGACCTCAGGGGGTTGAGTACGGTTGAAGGTCGAGTGTCAATTTTCACTCGTTCAATAACAACACTTGTTTTTTTTATATTGCTTTATTCCCTTTTGATATTCTTAACATTTTCTTTCTTGGATGATCACTTCACTTTTGGATATTGGACAACACATGACCTCACTCTATATTTTCTATTATATCCTTTAAACATCCTGAACACTAGTGCCTTGTTAGGAATTAATAAAATCTAATGCGGAATAATTCCTTAGAATCGCAATTTTAAGAAGTATGAATAGAAATTATAGAAATGAAATATGCAAAACACCAAGACAATATTTAATGTGGTTCACCCAATGTGGGCTACATCCACTAAGAACACTTGCTCAAATTTTATTACAAGCCAACAGTCTTCACAATTACAATAACCAGATCTTGTTTGGGGTTGCGCTCAACAAACCCTCCCAAATTCACACTTGAATTCACACACACTATTCACCTTCACAAAAACACTCATATCAATCATATTGTATGTCCATCTATATATAAGTACATCAATAGGTAGCTGAAGAAGCGGTTTTACAAAACAATGGGTACCGAAAAATCCATGGGCCCAAAACCAGCCCATAATGGTTACCCATTACCCATGGGTTAATAAACCACCCATGAAAATTTGCTTCAGGGGATTCACCCCCCAAACCCCCTTGACCCGCTCACCAGCGATCGGGACCACCGTAAAAATATCTGAGTGTAACACATGGAAGGTGTACCAAACTCTAAGATGAAAATAGGCTCCACAAACATAACAATCTCCCACTTGGAGACTGATTTACACTAACCAAGCTTCTCAACCCTTCACTATCATCCATGAAGGCCAAAAAAAGGTAAACATAGCTTTAGTTTATCCCTTGTGACCACCTTGGTCATCATGTCTATAGGATTCTGACTACTATAAATCTTCTCCAACTTCAACTTATCTTCCACCAAAGTTGTCCTGATGAAGTGATATCTCAACTATATATGCTTTGTCCTAGAATGGAAAGCAGAGTTCTTAGCTAAGTGAATAGCACTCTAACTATCACTATATAGCTTTCCAAGTTCCTGCTTATTCCCCAACTCATCAAGAAATTGTTATAGCCAAATCATCTCCTTGCTAGCTTCTATTGCAGCAACATACTCAACCTCAGTGGTTGAAAAAGAAACAACCTTTTGTAACTATAAAATATAGCTCACTGATGTATCACCTACAGTAAATACATAATCTGTTGTGCTCCTCCTGCTGTCAAAATCTCCAGCCATATCTGAGTCAACATATCCACAAAAATTAGTGTCTGATCCACTGTAACACAAAACAGTACCCATGGTCCCTCTCAAATACCGAAGTATCCACTTTACTACCTGTCAGTGCTCATTTCGTAGATCACTCATAAACCTACTCACTACTCCCACTGCATGGTTTAATATCTAGCCTAGTGCATACCATAGCATACATCAAACTGCCAACCGCTGATGAGTAAGGCACCTTGGACATCTGGTTTCTTTCCTGCTCTGTCTTGGTACATTGATCCTTTGATAACTTAAAATGGCCTGCCAAAGGAGTCCCAACCGGTTTAGCATCCTGCATGTTAAACCTATCCAATACCTTCTTAATGTACTCTTCCTGAGATAAAGTCAGCTTCCACTCCTTCCTATCCTGAGTTATCCTCATACCAAGGATTTGTCTGGCTGCCCCCAAATCCTTCATATCAAAGGATTCACTTAGTTGTTTCTTGAGTACTTTTATTTCCTGTATGTTTTTACGTGCAACCAACATGTCATCAACATACAAACATGGGATAATATAACTTCCATCCTCAAAATTCATTGTATACACGCAATGGTCAGAATGACATCTAATATAGCCTTGCTCCATCATGAAGCTATCAAACTTCTTATACCATTGACGTGGAGCTTGTTTCAGGCCATAAAAGCTCTTCTTCAGTTTACACACCATCTCCTCTTTACCTTTGACTTCATATCCTTCTAGTTGCTACATATATAGCTCCTCCTCCAAATCACCATGGAGAAATGTAGTCATTACATCTAACCGTTCTAAGTGTAAGTCTTCTGATGCCACTATTCCAAGAACAGTTCTGATAGAAGTCATTTTTACTACAGAAGAAAAAATCTAATCAAAATCTATACCTTGTTTTTGTGCAAACCCCTTGACCATCAACCGAACGTTATATATTTCCTTTCATCCTTCTTCATCTTTAACTCTGTACACCCACTTGTTCTGCAATGCTATTTTGCCTTCTGGTAGCTTCACCAAATCCCAAGTTTGGTTCTCCATGAGAGACTTATGCTCCTCATCCATGGCTTGCTCCCACTTCTTACTGGCATCTACCTACATTGCTTCATCAAAGCTCTCTGGCTCACCACTATCAATGAGTAATAAAAAATAAAGAGAAGGAGAAAAACATTCAGGTTATTTTCTTACCCTAGAAGACCTCCTCACTATAGGAGTATGGGGTTCCTATTGAGTAGGTTCCTGAACTGATTCATGGGTTACTGTCCCATCTAGAAGATCCTCTACCACTACATATTCTTTCTTGGATTCTTCCATGTTTTCCTGCAACTTTTGCTTATACATGAATTTCTCATTAAAGACCACATCCCTAGACCGAATGATTTTCTTTTCCTTAATATTCCAACATTTAAATCCAAATTCATCACCACCATAACCAATAAAAGTGCATTTTTCTGATTTAGCCTCTAGCTTGGTCCTTTCATCCTTGTCAATATGAACAAACACCTCACATCCAAAGACTCTAAGAAATGAGTAATCGACTTTCTTACCATACCAAGCCTCCTCAGGTATTCCTCCATCCAAGGCACTTGAGGGTCCTCTGTTTATCAAGTACATAGCTATGCTCACTGCTTCTGCCCAAAAATAAAGAGGCATTCATGCATGTATCCTCATGCTCCTAGCACGTTCCATTATTGTTCTGTTCATCCTTTTTGACACCCCATTCTGGTGCGGGGTTCCTGGAACTGTATTTTTCCTGTGGATTCCATTCTTAGAACAATAATCATCAAATTCATTACTGCAATACTCCCCTCCATTATCTGACCTGAGACATTTGAAATTAAGACCTATTTCATTCTCTACCAAGGATTTCCATTTAACTAAAGTATCAAATACATCAGATTTGTTTCTAATACAATAAACCCAAACTTTCCTTGTTGCATCATCAATAAAAGTAACATAATAACTTGAACCCCCAAGAGATGATACCTGAGCCAGCCCCCACACACTAGAATGTACCAGCTCTAACTTACTCTTTTTCTTTGTCGGTCCAACCTTGAGAAACCTTACTCGCTTATGTTTCCCATATATGTAGTTCTCACAGAAATCAAAACCTCTTTCTGTATATCCAAGAAAATTCTTCTTTATGATGTCCATGCCCTTATGGCTCATATGACCGAGCCTATAGTGCCATAATGTTGTATCTGCATCTAAAGCCACAAGATTACAATCATTAGTACTATCAGTGGTTAAATACAAGGTTCCAACCTTCTTAATACTTGCCACCACAAGAGCACCCTTGGTAACCTTCCAAGAGTCAGCTGTAAATATCACAGTACAACCATCACTTCCCAATTGCCCCATTGATATCAAATTTCTCCTTAATGTAGGCACATGTCTAACATCCTTCAATAGCCATGTATGCCCATTCTACATCTTAACATGAACAGAACCTTTTCCAACTATACTTCAAGGCTCATCATCAAAAAGAAAAACATGCCCAAAATCCCCTTGAACATAATCAACAAAATAATTCCTATGTGGAGTAGCATGAAAAGAAGCCCCTAAATCTAAAACCCAAGATTCAGTAATATTATACAAAGAAATAATCAAATCATCCTGACATGCATTACCCGATGCCACATTTTCCTCCTTGTTTTCTTCTTTTTGTTTCTTCTTATCCCGAAGCTCCCAACAGTCCTTCTTTGCATGCCCAGACTTTCCACAATTCCAGCATACAATCTTTCTCTTGGATTTTGATCTTGCCCGATCTTTCAATTTTCCATGGTTTCCTCTATTCTTCTATCTCCCTCTAGTTTCCACTATCAAAGCATTTCCTAAAGTAGAAGATTCCCCAGAGCTTTTTCTTCACATTTCCTCACTTAGAATCACCCCTACAACATCCTCAAACTTCAACTTTGAGTTAGCTAGAATCGAGTTGTTTACCACCATTATCAGGCTATTCCAACTCTCAGGTAAAGAGCATAGAATTAATCAAGCCCTAACTTCATCAAATTCTATTGTAGCTGAAGCTAACATATTCACAACCGTATTGAAATCATTCAAATGATCTGCTACTAAACTATTCTCAGACATCTTCATATTAAACAAATTTTTCATTAAAAATATCTTGTTAGAGGCAGAGGGTTTTTCATACAACCTCCCTAATGCATCCATTATATTTTTTGTAGTCTTTTCCTTTGAAACATTAAATAATACCAAAGATGCAAGACACAGCCAGATTGTTCCAAGTGCCTTCCAATCAAACAAATCCCATTCTACATATGTCATACTCGAGGGTTTGTTCACCTTCTCAGGCAATGGAGTATAAAGATCCTTCTGATAAGGGTAAACTTCCATCTGCATCTTCTAAAGACTAAAATTCTTCCTGTTGAATTTATCAAACCTTTATCTTCCATCATCCACCATAGCTCCCACTCAAGCTAAAAAAATTTCCATGTGATTCAACACTTCAGCAAACCAAATCAGGCTCCGATACCAATTGTTAGGAATTAATAGAATCTAATGCAGAATAATTCCTTAGAATCGCAATAATAAGAAGTATGAATAGAAATTACAAAAATAAAATATGCAAAACACGAAGACAATATTTAACGTGGTTCACCCAATGTGGGTCACATCCACCAAGAACACTTACTCAGATTTTATTACAAGACAACAGTCTTCACAATTACAATAACCAGATCTTGTTTGGAGCTGCGCTCAACAAACCCTCCCGACTTTGTACTTGAATTCACACACACTATTCACCTTCACAAAAACACTCATATCAATCCTATTGTGTGTCCATCTATATATAAGTAAATCAATAGGTAGCTGAAGAGGCAGTTTTAAAAAACAATGGGTACCAAAAAGCCATGGGCCTAAAACCAGCCCATAATGATTACCCATTACCCATGGGTTAATAAACCACCCATGAAAATTTGCTTCCCCGAACCCCCTTGACCCACTCACCGGTGAGCGTGACCACCATAAAAATATTCGAGTGTAACACATGGAAGGTGTACCAAAATCTAACATGAAAACAGGCTCCACAAACATAACACGCCTGTTATGGATAGGAACACCCAGGCACTACTATCCCTTTTGGGTGATTCTATCCTTTTCTCTCTAGTTTTTAAATTTAGATTACCACATCATTTGGTATCTTTTATAAAGTTTCTTTTATCACTTTGGGTCTACCTTTTTGGTTTTTAATGATGAAATCAAAACAAGGGAATCATATATATACATGACTTACTCACTATTGTTGGGGGATGGACAACCTGGGGTTAATACTTATTTTATACTACTTGGCAAAACAGAAACACTCAAGGACTACATTTGGGCTGCATTATTCACTACATAACAGGGGTTATTTCTAAATTCCATTTCACACATATATTTTGGGGGAAAATTAGTTCAATCCATTATTTTGGTGTGACTAGCACAAGGGAAACATATCTTTAAGGGACACAATTCAATCATACACACACACTAGTACTACAAAGAGTCTAAAATGTAGTGTAGTGTTCAATGAAAATCACATTAGGGTGACCATCGAGGTAATTTCAACTCAATCATATGAATTATTTGTTGCATATAATGTTTTCTTGATATTTGTGTAGGTAGCTAGGGTTTGTTTAATAGTGAAATAAAGAAGATAAGTTCAAACCTTGAAAACACCAGAAGAAAAGCACATTCCAAGACACTACCAACTGCGGTAGTCTTGTCATCCTTTGGGTAATTTTTTTTTGAAAAAGTTCCAAACTCCAATTTCTTAAACATATCTTACACAGTCCACATCCAACCTTCTCATCCCATTTCCCAGCTCAAGATTAGTCTCGATCTCCCGATACAAGATAATTCACTCTTATATCCTAATTTACACACTTGATTGTACTTTTCATGTTAGATATTTCTTGTTACTAATTTATTCATTTTATCTCGCCCCTTTAATTAAGATTTAATGTTTTAAAATCATAAGGTGAACGCATTCCTTGCACGTACTTTATCATGTCTTCTTGTTCTCTATCATGACTAGCACCTCTCATGAATTTACCACCAAAAATTTTAATGACCTAGTTACATACATTCAAGATCATCCTGAAAACCTTGATCTCTTGCTATTTTTTTCTCATGAAGAATCCCAATGGATCTCTTCCTCCACTCCTCCAGACATTACTATTATCCCAACAATGCCCCCCTCATCTTCTTTTCCACTCTCCTCCCATCACGTCAATGTGGGGGCATCCACCAACCATGTTCCTATTTCCACACCTAACATTGATCTTTCTTCTCATCTTATTTCACATATTAAACCTAACACTTTTTCAGGAACCCATTCCTTAGAGTCTTTGTATCATGATTTATAAGATCAAATTCATCAATTGCAATAGACCTCTTCCTCTTCCTATCCATCTCTTAACTCTTCGCTTCTTCTTCATTGTCCTCTTGCACCCGAGGTTTCTTCTTATCCACTCTCTCCAAATTTTTCCTCGCCTAAGTTTCCTCTCTTTGAAATCCATGGAGATCCCCAAAATAACTTTTGATCATTTCATGTGGCATGTTTGGATTATGTTTATGAAGACACACTCTTGACCAAGTTGTTTCCTAGGAGCTTACAGGACTATGTCTTGTGATGGTTTTATGACTTACCTTTACACTACATTAGATCTTTTACTCCTTTAGCAAAAAAAAAATTGACTCACTTTTGTATGAATATTGGAACAAATATATCGTAGGCACAAATTTCCATATTGAGGAAAGGAACAAATGAACATCTTAGTGACTATGTTTGGTGTTATAAGACCAATATTTCTAAAATGAATAATGTCTTAGATGAATCTAAATTGCAAGATCTTTTTATGCAAAGCCTATTACCTCTTTTGTAGGAATGTGTGCTCTTTTATTCTTTTCACTCTTTTGATCATCTATGTCACACACTCAAAAAATTTAAAATCAAGTTAATTTTTTTGGGTAAGCTTAAATATGGTGCTTTTATTTTTTATTCATCTACTAAAAAGTTCCCAAACAAATATGCCTTCAAGGGCAAGCCTAGTGAACCTAAACCTACTGTCAAATTTATATCTCAGCCTACAAAGCTCCAATTACAACCTACACACTACATTTTTACTAAATTTCCATATCTACCACATATGTTGTTGCATCAACTCCTAGAAATCAATCTAATTTCTCTTCCTTCTCCCCTTGAGTCCAATCCTAATAAGCCTCATGGCAAGAAATTTGATGAAAATGCACATTGTGATTACTATCCATTTAATGGTCATTCTACTGACAAGTGTTTCAAGATTAGACATATAATCCAAGATCTGATTGACAATCATGAAAATTAGTTGCATGAATCTACTATTTCTATTTCTAAATCTACCAAAGACAATTGAAAGCTTAAATTTTTCAATGATCCTTTACCCAAGCACGAAAAAATAGCTCTTGAATCCTCTTTGAATCATTCTTATCATGTTGTTCCTCCTCCTTTATCTTTGTATCGTCCTCTTTGATTTCTTGTTGGTACTATTTGTCTTCCTTCACTTGTCATTTGTTTTAATGATGTTGATGTATGTGCTTCTTTTTCATTGCATCAATTAAACATTGATGCTTCTATTGATCCTCATGTTATTAACAATGTTATGGTACATCCTACTTACAAGTGTAATGCATGTTCTATATATTTTTCGCAAGCTATCATTTTTCCATTATCTTAGATAACTCGTAGGTCTCCTACTTCTCATGGGCATGTCACTCTTTGTATCAATGTTGGGCCTCTCACTATCTCTATGTCATTCATTGTTGGATCTACAGCTATGTGTTGTAACATGGTTTTATGAATCCCCTGACTTAGGGTTTCAAAATACATACCATCCATAATTCATTTTTGCCTCAAGCTTGTACATGAACATCACATAATCCTTATTCAAGGTATCCCACAATGGAATCCTCTATCATTGGCCCCTATTACAGCCACACCTTCAGTCACTTCTATCACTAGTGAACCTAATCCTACATATCCTCATGATGGCCCCAAGAATTTGTAATATAATACTCCTAGTGCTAATTTTACACATACACCTAGATCTTCTCCACCAATGGCTTCTACTTCTCACTCATGTTGGCTACATTGGTCTCATAGTCCACCTCATAAGCATAGGTCTCCACCAAAGAAACACATTATCCATGACACATATAGGCCCATTCCATGGTATCTTTCTCCACATGTACTTCCCCGTGGCCGTAGAGTATTTGATTGTGCTAACATGTGTACCTCAATCACTCTAGCAGATATTGGGCCCTTATCCCTTACCCTCATTGGGTATATCACTACAACATTTAAACATTTGGTGCATATTACTCCCCCCTCCTACCTAATGACGTACTATTGGTTTAGGTTCTTACACAACTGTTGAGGGTGCACTTACCTATATGGACCTCACTTTACACACATACACTGAGGGAAAAATTTCACCCATCTCATATCCATTGTATTTCATGTTCACATATTTATAAAAATAGCAAGAATACTAGCTTAGATCTTGATTAGATGTACTCTTGCCTTCTTATCCTATTTTATGTTGCACATTATTTACCATGTCACTTTGATTCATAGTACGCTCTATATTTTTCCATAAACATGTGCTTGTTAACATGGTTCTCTTGAGGTGGATGTGGATTATTTAAATGTCCTTACATGATGCATGATGTTTGTCACTATACCCTACCAGTCCCACTGAGGCTCCTAGGGGCATATACCTTTACCTATCTCTTTATATTCAAGCTATATCATTGTAACATCTATTACTTTCATTCCCATTTTGCAATTTTATACATTGTCACATACTATAAAAAAATTTAACATGTTAATGGGTGCTTCATGTGTAGCATTTTCCTTGCAGGCCTACTTCCAACTATGGTTATCTGATTTTCTTGTATCTTGTCTATGCTTATGTCTTGATTTTCATTTATGGGCTATGCCCTGTGATTGTTTAAGAGTTTTGCTTCTATATCCTTGAAGGCTTCAATTTTCTTATGACATCTTAAGTGGTGTCCCATGTATTCAATTGACTACTCGTTATGTCTTTTTCCATGTTAATGTGTGTTTTGACTAGTTTCTATTGTGTTATCCATGTTTGTTTTTGGCTAACTCTTTTGGCTATCCTTTCCCATCGTATTTCATGTGTCATGGTTTTCACCATGCATATTATCTATTCCCCCTACATTAGTTATATATCAAATGTTCACATTAGTTTCAGTTTTCCTTGTTTAGGCCATATTCACCTTAGTTCATCTCACACACCCCAAATGAGTGGGGGCAATAATTTGGTGACTATTTCACCCTCTCAGTAATCCAAAAAATACATACATAATGGTATTTTGGAAGAAAAATGAACTGATAGGGGGTGAATCATTCCTTTAAAACTTTAAACTATTTCAGATTTACTTGCTTAAACCATTAACCATTCAATCATACATTGATGTGTGCTTAACATTCATTCAATAAAACATAACTATGAGACTGTACATAATAAAACAAGACGTATGTGGGAAAAATTGAAGGAGAAGAAAATCCAATGAAATTTTGATTATTTAATCAAATCAAAAGTGTTTAGTGAAGCACCAACTTCACAAGGAGCACCAACACCTAGTTTAGTGAAGCACCAACCCTACAAGGAGCACCAACATCTAGTTTAGAGAATCACCAACTCCACAAGGAGGCTATAACCCCATAAGATGATTAATCACCAACTCAACCACCTTTGGATGAAGACATCTGAAGTATTTTTTTGCCACAATTGATGGAGATCACAAATTCTACTCACACACCTTCAAACCCTCTTTCTCCTAACTCACTCAAACTTGGATTCTAATGAAGTAATTTGCATGAAAAACCTTACACACAAGCTCTCTAACACTCCTCATACTTTTTCACATAATCTCATCTCTTATTTGATACCCTTGAACCACCTACACTCTCTCAACTAGCTCGCACTTTTCCCTCTCTTTCCAGCTAGTTTAAATTTGAATCAAAACATGCACTTTATATGCATCTCAACTCAAAAATATAACATATGTCAGTCCTAAACCACTATCTTGATCATTAAAACTCAAAACAATAACATCATAATCATACAAATTCATAAAATGGACCCATTTAGGTCAGCCATGCACCAAGACAACCAATCAAGCCAAAATATGCTAAAAACCCCATCACCAAGCACATTAAAGACCTCCAAACTCATAACCGTGATTATTCAAGCTTCCAAAGGCCTCACATGTATCAAACATACCATAACAACATCATAAATTCTCTCACACTAACTTGTACCAATCATTTTCTTCATAACACTATCAAGTAGGTTCATTTCCTACTCAAAACAATTGCTTCCAGGAACTAGTCTTCACCAAACATGCTCAAGATGACACAAGGACACCTAAACTATGCCATGTAGCCAATCATTGGAAAGCTAATGACCTGTAGAAAACATCCATTCTTTCTAGACCTCATGAAACATCTAGCAATGAAAACCACACCTCTTTTCCTCTTCACTAAACTAAACTACCTAGAAATCAGTTTTGGAGACTCAACTGGTTTGCACCCTTGATGTCACTTTCAAGACCTCTAAATGTCTTCACCCTTGCACCCTTGTTTTCTTTTCCTCTTAAGAACCTTGTTTTGGTCTAAACCTCATAGCTTACAAAATTCTCTTCATGGCAACCTAAAAATTTTCCCACATCACCATGACACACACTAAAAACAAATCAAATACTCATCAAGTCATAAATAGCTCTACATTTGCATGTCCCATCTCATTTACATGACTAGGCCTTGGGGTTTTACATGTTCTAGGCATAAAAAATTGAACCAACACTACAACCAAGCATGAAACCTCTACAAACTACCTCTTTATGATGGAGATAACATAACATACCTCCATGAGTGATTTCAAGATCCCATACACACATGAAAGTGATTAACATGCGTAATTAGGCCTCCAAACACTAGGATTAGGTCTATTTTGGACCTAGACCAAGTAGAAAAACTTCATAACTCTACTTCTAAGCACTCCAAAAGGACCTAACATCCTTGAGACATCACTTTTCACTCACATACATGCCACTATGAGCTCACATGTCTCTAATTTAACAAATATAGAATTTGTAAAACCCTAATTACAAATTCATGTATGATAAAAAAATGTTAAACAATTGTTGGAATATAAATGACACAAGCAATAAGTAAGTAAAATAGAAAACCCTAAGTGCAAGAGGGAGAAATAAAGACTTAGTTGATTTACGTTGTCTCTGGGACTGTTCTGGACTGGAAGACTGATGAACAGAAAAGGCATACTGTCGCAACTAATCACATAAAATCATGGAATTATCAGATGATCCCGTACTAGGGAACTTGGAATGGATTAGGGATGCCTAGGTGATAGAGACCTCTGCTAGGTTTGTGTGATGTTGCAAGATCTCGGAAACTATTTTTTCTAGTGTTGCATAAGTGTCATTGGTTGTCACTTTTAGTCACATGTATGTCACCAAATGATTGTTGAATGCACCTGAAACATGCAAAGAGATAAATATTGGAAAAACCCTCAAACTACATCAAATCCCAAAAATAAAAGATGTAAAATGAGAATTCATACTGACTCTAGTGGTCACCTGACTGAGTGAGTTTATAATCAAGCATTGCACTACATTTTAGACTCCATGTAGTTCTTGTGTGTATGTGATAAAATTTTTCCTAGAAGGCCCTTACGCAAGTGCACATGATATTGAACAATAGCTAGATGTACCAATGTAGATAGATGTGTGGATGAAAAAATGAACCTCCCTTCATATGTGTGTATGTAGAAAATTTAGTTTCTTGTCCCTTGAATGAGTGTTAGATGGAAGCCTTTGATGCTCTTATAATTCTTTTAGATGTAACCTTAGGTGATGATAATAGATGCTTAGTGTTTGGTCCTTTATTGTGGTCATATAGCTTTGTATTTATATGATTACCTTGGTTCAATTTCACAATTGACAATTGGAACACCAGCCCATAAGAAAATAAGATTCCCAAAAGATAAAAGAGGCCCAAAAAGAGTGAGTAATATAGAAAGAAGTCTAGGGCACCCAAAGGGATCGTTAGCATCCTAGTTGGGCGCTGGTGTCCAGAGTCATGAAAGATAAATAAATAAAGTTTATAATGGGTTATAGGGTGTAAAATGCCTAGTAGAAAATAAGAAACATGGACAAAATGCCGAAGATAGTTGTCAAGTGCTAGTTTTCTCACTTATGAATGATATAAATAGTAGTATGTGATTATAACCTATAAATGTACCCAAGTGTGTGATTTTGTGTATACATTTTCCCCCACTTTATGTTGTTAAGTGAGTATTTGATAACATAAAGTAGTTTAGAATTTTCTTACATTTTTTTACTTGTAGATTGATGGTAAAAGTGTGGCGAGGAGACAAGTGAAAGTGTGAAATGATAAAAGTGAAGCATGGAAGCTAAGAAAGAGGAAGTGACCCTAGGGGTGAAGCGTATTGTGTCGTATCATATTGTACCTCTTGTTGTGATTTATGTGGGGCTATTTTTTGTTGCATATTAAGGACTTACATGTCAAATAAAAGTGAAACAATAATCAAATTCATGCATTATGAAAACTCTGTAAAATCATGTGAAAAAATGTAAAAAATGTGAAAACTATGTAAAAAGGAAAGTGTGCACCTGATCCGTGAAGAGTGAAAAGGGATAGAAAATGTCATAAAATTTTGTAGCAATTTTTTTGGGTGATCTCACTCCAAGAGCAATTTTTTCAAGATATCTCATGCTAAGAACGAGTTTTTAGGGCGATTTCACGCCAAGTGCGAGTTTTTTAGTCAATCTCATGCCACGGAAGAAGAGTATTAGGGAGAGAAGTCTAGTCTTACCCCCTATCTATGAATGCTTCCTGAATTTATACACCACTACAGATGGTGTGATCCATGTTTAGTTCCATGTTGTTCTATCTCGATCCAAGTAGGAAAAGGAGATAGAATGCATTCTGATTACTAGAAGATTGTGCTTGTATTGTGAAAATTTATATGTAGACTATTGCCAACTGTGTTGATATGAAAAAGTAACTGTAACCACCCCTATTCATAGGCACCCAGGAAAGGTCTAGAGTCCCCACACACTAGTTCCTATATCTGGAAGCTAGCATATGTGTTAAACTGAGGTCCCAAGTCATATTCTAGGTTGTTTTTGTAACTATAGACTGTGTTGTGTTCACGTGCTAAACTATTTCGTATTGTTATATGGGGTAACTGATTCACCTAATGTATGTGCCCCCTCATTTGGGGTGGATGTGAAGTTGCTAGGAGAATGCGGCCAAAATAAAGGACCAGAAGTTGTTCTGAAACTGATACCCTGTAGGGGGAATGTGCATGGTAAAAACCAAGGCACATGCAAACAAAGTGGCTAGAAATATGTGTTAGTATAAAAAGTTGGAAAACATGTCATAGAAAAGTATTGTAACAAGCAAATGTTCATACCAAAGAGAGACCACGAAAATTAGCTTCCATACATGGGACATTACTTACAATGTTGCAAGACAATCAGGACCGAAGTGGCCAAAAGCATACAGTGTGCATACAAGACAAAGGGGCAAGCTCACAAATAATAACATACAATGAAAAACAATGGAAAATGGTAGCAAGAAAAGTATCAGACAACCATGGTAGAAAATAGTTCCTGTAAGATAAATATTGCACATGAAGCACTTGTTAGCATGTTAGAAAGATAAATAGTATGTCAAAGCATGTGTAGATCAATGTGAAAATAGTGTGCTGGTAAGAATAGGAAGTAGTAGAAAATGAAACAATAGAACATGTAGTGTGTAAGAGTAGGAATGTAGATTCCCTAGGAGCCTTGGTGGGAATGGTAAGAGCTAAAGTTCCAAGCATCATTTTGACATTAAGGATTTGTAGAAATTTTGCATCCACAACTAAAGAACAAGTGAATGTGCATGTGTTTATAGAAAAGATAATGACATACTGGATATCTGTCTAGCATAGTAAAAAAAGTGTAACATGTAACTACTATAATCAAGCACGAGTATGTGTAACCAAGATATGCAATATGTTATGAATTAGTGGAATGGTATGCAATGTGAATGATAGGAGCAGCGTTCCCCCCAGCAAATGTGTATGAATATGCATGAGATGAGGTGCATAATCTACTTTATATTTGAGAGGTCTAGGGGATCTAGATGCTTTAGTTAGTGCAATGACAACCTCAAGAGAAGGATACAGCCACGTTGTGCATGGTGGAACACCCTTGATGGTGATAACTTGCTTATTGTGAATGAATTTTAGACACAAGTGATTCATGGAAATGATAACTTGAGTAGCATAGAGGCAAGGAATACCTAAGAACATGTCACAACCTTTGATGGAAGATGCCACATTGAATGGTACAAGCATGGTAAGAGGCCCAACTATAAATGGAATCTTGACAAAGCCATAACATTTGGTAATTGGATAGAAATTTTAGATAACAAATAGTTCATATCGACAAGGAGTGCAATAGAGCATGCACCAATAGGAGAATATGGATCAGTCATTGTGTTATTAATAGCATGAGGCCCAATATAAACATTGATATGTATGTATTAGAAGAGAATGTAGCATGATAATTATGATCAAATAATGTGACGATTGGTAGAGATGCATCAATATGAGAAACTAGAAAATCAAGATCCCCCATATGAAGGAGGAGGCCTAACATGATATGTATGTTTAGTTCAAGAATCATAAGCTTGATTTCCATACTTGGGAAATGGATCATTGAATATCTTGAGCTATTTGTTTTCATTAACTAGCTTGGGTTTTGAAGGATTAAGGAGGTTGATTGCGTCATTGTTGATGATATCTTCAATGAGATGCATAATTTTAAAACATCGATTAGTTGATTCCAAATACATTGATGATAATCACATCTATTATTTTCATTATAATTATGGCCTTTAGGGTAAGATAGATCAAGAATAAGTGGTGGTGGAATCGTAATAAGATTTTTATCAAGAAGTTTTAGAAATAGAAGGCATAGAGCACAAGGTAATTTAGTAAATGTACACTTTAGCAGTTTCCATTGAAGCTTTTTTAGGAGAAATAAAATATTTAACAATAGATTTTTCTCGATGGGCTTAGGAGATGGCTTTAAATTAGATTTTATTTGAAATTGATTAGAAGATGAATCATGATCATTATATTTAAGCTTGTACATAGATAATAGTTTTCTTTTGTGTAGCTTAAGAGTATGACATAGTTGAGAAAATGATGAAGAGGTCTCAAAGATGACAATATCTTACAATAGAGAAAAAATAATTTGGATAAAAATATCTTGCAATTCATAATTTATGAGTAAATTATACATATTAGCTAAGTTGTTCTTATATCATAACACATAATCCTCTGGATGATCATTAGATCCTTGTTTTTTTAATGCAAGTTGGGCATATGATATATTAGAATCAATATTGATTGAAAAATGAGCAATCAAAGCATCTAATAAATGTGTAAATGATGTTATCGAATGGTTGATTAGATCGTAGAAAATACACATGGCATAATATTGGAGGATTCTAGGAAAGAACGCTAGTAAAGAATGGTCATCTGCATAATCTAGACATGTCACATGAAAATATAGGAGGTGCTCTTGAGGTTCACCAAGGCCATTGAAGGTGGGCATCTTAAGAGTGATGAAGTTTGAAGGAAGTGCATAACTTGAAATGGCAGGTGCAAAAGGATTGTGGAGGAGTAAGGTGGAATCAAGAGATGGAGAGGCATGAGAAGTATCTTGCTGAAGTTGATGGATTTGAACTTGGAGATCTTGATATAGAGATATTCGGTCTTGAGTGCAAGTAGAAGAGACTTGTTACACATGAGAAATAATATGTGAAATGAAGTTATTAGTGGGAGTGGGAACCAATACAAGAACAATAGAAGTAGGTGGAAGGGTGGAATTAGGGGGTTGAGTAGCAATAGGCATATAAGCAATAGTGGATGTAGGAACATTAAGCTTAGAAATATTAGTGGCCTCCTCATGAGCAGTGAATAAAATCATATCTAGATTGTGGGGATGTTCAACAAGATCAGAATTGAGATATTGAAGGTGTCTTCAGTAAAGGGTTCATAAGATTGATCCATGATAATAATATTACAAAAATGTCTAGAAGTAAGGTTGGATTTAAAACAGATGGGTTCACCAAATTATTTAACAAAAATTAACTTTTGTAAAACCCTAATTTCATAGTAACAAATGTAAACTATAATAAGAAGCTTCTAGATACAAGGTGACATAAGAAAATAAGATAATAATTGTAAAACCCTAAGTGCAAGAGAGAGAAAGGACTTAGTTGATTTACACCTGATGTCGAGACTATGCAGACTGGAGAAATTGATAAACAAGAAGGGATGAGTGTCGTAACTATGCACAATAAATTATGGAACTTTCAGATAAGCCTATTCCAAGGTGCATGGACTAGGTTAGGAGTGCCTAGGTGTTGGAGTCTACTTCTAGATGCCTATGTTTATGAAAATGGCCTTAACTTGAATTATCTGGTGTTGCAAGATGGTCATTGGTAGTCATTATTGGTCACTTGTATGGCGCACTATGATCCCAAAATTTTCATGTAACCTATAAAGAGATGTCCACCTTAAAAAACCCTCAAACAACATCAAATCCTAAAAAGAAAATATGCAATATGGGGAGTCAAACTAACTTGATGGTTACCTGACTAAGTGAGCTTATGACTACACTCTCGACTACATCTCAAACTCCATGAAGTTCTTGTGCATGTGTGATAGAATCATTCCCTTGGAAGCCCTTGTGCAAGTGCATATAATAACGGGTGCCATATCTATATGTACCAATGTAAGTATATTTTTGGATGGAAAAATTAACTTTTCTTCTTATGCGTGTATGTAGAAAATGCAGCCCCTTTTCCCTTGAGAGAGTGTTATATGGATTCCTTTGATGCTGTTAGAATTCCTTTATATGTAACTTTAGGTGATGATAATAGATTCTTAGATCTTGTTCCTTTATTTTGGTCACATGGCTTTGTATTTATATGATTTCCTAGGTTGAATTTCATAATTGACAACTAGAAGGAAAACCTATAAGAAAATAAGATGTCCAAAAGATAAAAGAGGCCCTAAAAGAGTTATTAAGGTGCAAAAAGGTCAGGGGTGACGAAATGGGATGAGGGTACCTGGGCACTGGCATCATGGCTGGTGCTGGTGTCCAAAGACATGAAAGATAAAGCAATAAAGTTCCAACTAGGATGTAGGGTTTGAAATACCAAATAAAAATAAATAATGACATAAAAAGGCCCAAGACAGTAGTCAATCATTAGTTTTATCTCTTAGAAATCATATGAATGCAAGTATAGTTTTAGGACCTATAAATTTACCTAAGTGCGTGATTTTATGTATACAACCATACATAGATTCCAAATAACCTTTAGCACTAAGATCCCTAAATTATACCTTTAGTACATCTAGGACCAACATTTACTTTCTCTAGAAGCCCCAACATATCACATCATGAATCCACTCCTTATAACTCCCCCTCGGATTATTATATCCATATATTACTGAAAACATAAAAATTAGAGATCTTACCTTGTATTTAAGCCATATAGAATGATCAACTTCATTGCTTCATTTATGAATCAAAACTTTAGTCAAATTTTTCATTCTTTATAATAGATTGTGACTAAATTGGTCATATTATTTTCTCTCTTTTCCAACACCTAAAATCTCACATGTCAACAATATCCCCCTTTTTCATTGATGAAAAACCACCTAATTATTCTCCCCCTTTTTACATTAATGAAAAAGCATACTTAGGATCAAGTTCATCAAGGGCCCCTTTCCTTTGGAACCTCTTGGTTGGAAACATCATGTAAATCATACAACCATTGCATACAAACTATATACTTCACTAAACTTTGTTTTTGGTCTCTTTCATAATAGTTAAGCATTGTACTCCCTCTCAAGATATATCTATCAACCAAATTATCCTTAAAATCCTTCCTTACCTCTTTCTAAACCACAACTAATACATGCTCACAAAATGTTCATCCATACCTGGTTTCATAACCTTAGAATTAGATTCTAATATACTTTTAGTAAATTTTCAATTTCTTAGTCATAGACACCAAATCAACATGACATACAACCTCATGATTCCCCCTAGGAACATTTCACTCATAATAAAAAGCAAAAATTGAGCTCATACCTTGAATTCATCATATGGAGTGATCAACTCAATGACCCTGTCCTAAGGAACAATTTTTTTTCCACTTTATTCATATATTGAGTGAATCTTGCACCTATTCTTTCCCTTCAATCCATATACATGACAATTCTTAACTACCTTTTAGCACTCACATTATACACCTCCACTGACAAGATAGGTTCCCCATGTCTTAGACCTTATCAACTTTAGCATCACAAACAAAATCACCTACATTTCCTTTATAGTTCCCTAATATAGTGTAGTTTCTTCTCATAGTGCATGAGATAGAGTCTTGTTATATACATATCTTCACATTTCAAGGACATAGATATTAGTCCCCACATCATATGAATTTAGAGATTCATAACCCTTCCAACATATACATGTATTTGTCCTTGATACGGTGTGACAACTTCAATAAGAGAACATACCTTGTCCTTGTACGAGCTTTGTCAATATCTTTTGCATTTATCCATGTCATTCTTGCTTACATCGTCTTCATGTCCTCTAAAACTCCTGCTTTATGATCAAGAGTAGATCTTCCTACTTCAACTGGCCTTTGTAGACTTGTAGTTTGTTGTTTTACACCTTTACTACCTTTACATAGACCATATTTACTTATATACTTACCTATCTGACTTGAAAACTTTGTCTTCCTCATGCACCCTTAATGATGTATGCACACTTTTAGATCATTTGTAGCATGTCTTTGAGGATTCACAAACCATCAAGGATAATGTCATCTTGACTTTCACACCTGTAGCATTCCATTTTAGTTCTATGTGACTATCTGTGATGACCTTGCACTATATCCTTGAACCAATATCATCATATACAACCTTTCTTAAGCTTGTATGACCTTGTAAACCATTAAGACTCCTTATTCAAGACACCTTTACAAACTCAGAGATCACATATAGACCTATAACCTTGTTTGTCAATCATGAAGAACTTACTCTACCACTTTCATAGATCTAACCATGCTAGGAATTCTCCATACCTTTTTCAATATGAAAACACACTCTAAATACTTCTAAATTGTGATACAAGAATCAATAACTCGGCCATAATGAGTTTAGTTAACGTGTTTATAGGCTCAAACCACTATTATCACTTTAATGGACTCACAGGGATGTATCTAGTCACTTGAATGCACTTTCACAGGTTTCTCAGACCTTCAACAAGTTAGATTCTTCATTTTTGCAAGAATAATCTAATAATACACCATTAAATTCCTCCTTAAGGAAAAACTTACAGACCTTAAAAAACCATGTATTGTCTTGACATGAACCTTATTAACTAAAACACTCACTTTTGATCATTGTCAATCTCTAACATTGGTTCATACTTCTTTATACATAATTCATGATGTATAGACAACTTTTGATGCACTCTAACCTTGAATGAAGACCAAGTCATACACCTAATGGAATCTATCAACTTATGAAAAATCACTTACATATGTCCTTTCATATTATTGCACCTCTTCAATATTTCTTGGAGCTGATGATTCATTTTCTTTGTTCTCTCACAAAGTCCTTGATCTCTTAATGACTACCAAGGGAAGGAATCACTCCCAACCTTTCCCTTATGTATTCAAATGTTGGTTTTGGAAGAGGCTTTGTTATAATGTCATCTATCTCCTCCTTGGTGGATACATACTCTAACTTGATCCGTTGTTCACTTACATGTTCTCACAAAAAAATGGTATTTGATTAAAATGTGATGTGTCTTAGAATGCAACACAAGATTCTTGGAAACATGAATGACACTTGTACTATCATAGTAAATAAGGGTAGGACCATCACACTCCACCTTGTAATATTCTAATGTCTATCTCGTCCATAATACTTGTGCACAACATAGTGTAGCTACAATATATTCAACTTCACATGTGGAAAGAGATACTAAATATTACTTTTTACTCATCCAAGAAACAAGACACTTACCAACATAAAATTCTCCTCCATTGGTGCTCCTTCTAACATCTAGGTTTCCTTCCCAATCAACATATGTGAAAGCCTTCAATTAAAATTTATCACTCTTAGGATATCATAGCCCGTACTCAACAGTTTCTTTGAGATATCTAAATCTTTTATTCACTACTTGCAAATGAATTTCCTTCGGATCCTCCTAGAATCTTCCAAAAAGACTTACAGCTTATAATATACCTGGCCTAGAGGTAGTAGCATACAAAATACTACCAATCACTGATGTATACTTAGTTTAATTTACCTTAGGTGAGTCATTCTCCTTACTTATTTTGCATCCTATGATCATGGGGGTTCCAACGGGCTTGCAATATTCCATTTGGACCCTCTTAAACATATACTTGATATATTTGACTTGAGATATGAATATGCCTTCCTTAGATTGATTGACTTGTAGTCCTAGAAAGAAGGACAACTCTCCAAGCATAGAATTTTCAAATTCTCTTTCATATCATCTATAAATTCATTAGTCATGAGTTCATTGCTTCCCCCAAATATGATATCATCCACATATACTACAAAAATTAACAAATGATATTTTCCTTTTTATGTACATGTTACTATCATCAACTCCTCTTTTGAAACATTGTTTAATCAAGTACTTGTCAAGTCTTCCATACCATGCCCTAGGGGATTGCTTTAGTCCATAAAGAGTCTTTTTCAGTTTGCATACATAATCATTCTTATCTGTCAAATAAAATCCATTAGGATGCTCCATGTATACCTCCTCTTCTATATTACCATTCAAAAAGTTAGATTTGACATCCATTTGGTACACCTTAAATCCCTTAAACCCTACATAAGCTACAAATAATCTAATGACTTTCATTCTAGCTACAGGATCAAAGGTTTCATCAAAATCAACTCCCTCAACTTGTGTATACCCCTTACAAACCAATCTAGCCTTGTTTTTTATAACTTCTCCATTATCATTGATTTTATTTCTAAATACTCATTTAGTCCTGATAATATTCTTATCCTTTGGTCTAGGAACCAATTCCCAATTCCTATTCTTTTCAATATGATATAGCTCTTCATTCATCGCCTTGACCAAAAATTCATCTTTTCTTGCTTCTTCAAAATTTTTAGGCTCAAATTTTGATATGAATGAAGAATTTTCTTTGTTTTGAAGACTTACCAATTTTCTTCTTATAGTAATTACAACATCCTTCTTTCCTGGGATTTGATTTTCAGGGTGATCTATCATAATTTTTCTTGATGGTGCTTTGGTGTCTTGTTTTCTTCTTCATCATCATATCCCTCATTTATTTTCACAACATCTTCTTCTTCTTTAGGATCAGTCACTTGTGGTGTCTCCTTTCTCTTTAGAATGGACCTCATAGGATAGGATTCATCAAAGTAAACTAAACTTATTGAAGAATAACCCAAAATAATACCTTCATCAAACCTAAAGTCAAACTTACCTAGGCTCTCTTAGGTCCTTTTGATAAACCACCTACATCCAAAAACTCTAAAATGTTCCACATTTGTTGGTATGCCTTTCCATAGTTCATATGGAGTATTGTCATTGTTTACCCTTAATTGACACTTCTTAATAGTATAAACAACATTACAAATTGCTTCCTTCCAATAACCATCAGGTAACTTAGATTCATTTAGTATAGTCCTTGTCATCTCTTGAACAATATTAATTTTTTCTTTCAACTACACCATTTTGTTGTGGTGTTCTAGAAGTTGAAAATTGTCTTTTAATGTCATGAGTTCTACAAAATTCATCAAACAAATAAGATCAAAACTCACCTCCATTATCTGATCTAATGCTTTTTATTTTGTATTTCTCTCATTTTCAATAAGAGCCTTAAATGGATTGAAAACTTCAAATGCATCTAATTTTTTTCTCAAACAAGAAACCCAAGTATATCTTGTATAGTCATCAATTAAAGCAATAATCACCTGGTGTACTCTTTAGTCTCATAGGTCTAGAAATATCATTTTGGATAAGTTGAAGGGTCTAGTGGTAGAATCATGTTCTTTGGTCTTTAACCTTCTTCTAGTTTGTTTTCCATGAAGATAAGATTTGCATAAGTTATCTTCAGGAGTGTTGATTCTTGGCATGTTCCATACACAGTTGTTAGAGCTGATCTTGAAAATATTATAAAATTTTACATGGCCTAATATCCTATGTCATAACCATTTTTCATTCATCTTTCTCATAAGAAATCTTTATTTATTAACTTCCTTCAAGATGTACATGTTATTTTCAATCCTCTTTGCTCTAGCCACAAGCTTATTTGTTTCTCTATTTCTAATTTTACATCCCTTATCATCAAATATTAGGATATACCATTGTTTGCACATTTTAATTACACTAAGTAAGTTGTGTTTTAGTCCCTCAATATATTAAACAGTTTCAATGAGGGTTTTCCCATTATCCAAACTTCAAAAGGCCCTTCCTACAGAGTTATCACCAAACCTAACAGATCCTGAAGCATTCTTCTGCAAAGAGGTAAATTTACTTTTTTCACCTATTATATGAGACGAAAACCCACTCTCAATATACTATATCATATTTTCATTTTGAATGTGAATGGTAGTTTGAGCAATTTGACATTCTTCATCCTTTGTTCTTGATTATATAAGGCTTAAAACCAAAGCATGTTCTTCCATGCATTCTTTGCATTCTTCATTAACCTTATAAATAGATGGAGATGGTGAAAAAACATTAAGGATGGAATCACATATGTTAAACCCTAAGGGTTTCAAACAAGATCTCATTCTGATCAAAGGAATTACTTCAGATTGAACATGTCTACCTGCCATATTAGTGCTTCAAAAGATCTCCTTTCAAGTGATTAAATTTTTCCAAAAGGACCTTCTCTGATACCAATTCTTGGTAGCACAATGGACTGAGAGGGGGGGTGAATCAGTCCTTCAAAAATTTAATCTATTTCATATTTACTTTCTTAAACCATTAATCATTCAATCATATATCGATGTGTGTTTAACATTCATTCAAATAAACATAACCATGAGAGAGTACACAATAACACAAGATGTATGTGAGAAAATCTCAAGGGGAAAAAATCCAACTAAACTTATGATTATATTACTCAAATAAAAAAAATAGTGAAGCACCAACTTCATAAGGAGCACAATCCCTTATTATAGTATAGCATCAACCCTACAAGGAGCACCAACCCTATAAAGATCACCAACCCCTAGTTTAGTAAAGCCCCAACTCCAAAAGGAGGATACAACCCCCTAATATGATCAATCACTAGCTCGACCACCTTTTGAAGAAGATATATGAAGTATTTTTTCTTCCACAATTGATGGATATCACAAATTCATCTCACACACCTTCAAACCCTCTTTTTCCTAACTCGCTCAAACTTGGATTTTCATGAACTGATTTGGATGCAAACCCTTACATACCAGCTCTCTAAACCTCCTTATAATTTTTCACATGCACTCAACTCTAATTTTATACCCTTGAACCACTTTCACTCTCCCAACTAGGTCACACTTTTCCCTTTATTTCCAACTAGTTCAAATTTGAATCAAAACATGCACTTTATATGCATCTCAACTCAAAAAAATAACATAGGTCAGTCCTAACCCAAGATATAAATCATAAAAACTCAAAAACATAACATCATACTCTCAAAAATTCATAAAATAAACCCATGTAGGTCGGTCATGCACCAAGACAACCAAACAAGAAAAAATAGGCTCAAAACCCCATCACCAAGCACATCAAAGACTTTCAAACTCATCACCATGATTATTTAAGCTTCCAAAGTCCTAACACATGTCAAACATACCGTAAAAAATCATACATTATCACACATTAACTTACACCAATTAATTTCTTTGTAACACTATCAAGTAGGCTCATTTCCTACTCAAAACAGTTGCTTCCAAGAACTAGTCTTCACCAAACATGCTCAAGCCCACACAAGAACAACTCAACTATGCCATATAACCACTCATTTGAAATACACTAACCTTTGGAACACATCCATGCTTTATATACCTCATGGAACATCCAACAATGCAAACCACACCTATTTTCCTCTTCACCAAACTTAATTGCTTAGAAAGAATTTTTGGAGACTCAACTTGTTTGCACCCTTGTTGTCACTTTTAAGACCTATAAATGCCATCACTAGGAAAAAAATAATCCCTCTTCACTCTTTAATGGATAGCAAGCATCAGCTAATCCAAAACATGATTCTTCTACATCCATCTTCTCACCAAAGTAACCTTATCCTGAAACAATCAAACTTAGTCTTCACAAGCTAAGTTGGTTCACCTGTCAAAAAACCTCACCTAGAAAAAAACCATATATGATTGGAAACTTATATGACTATACTTTCCAAAAAATCTTACATTTCCTTCCAAAGCAAAGTGTAAGGCATTCAACCAGGTCAATATTTGTAACTACTCAAAACTACCTTTACAACCCCAAAGACTAGACTTCAAAGATAGGGCACACTTTTCCCTATAGGACTTCAACCATGACATGAAACTATCATGGACATGTATTACAACTCCATTGATTCAATAAATGTCTATTTATTCATTAGGTTCAATGGAATACTTTACCACAAACTGAAAATCTTCATAAACTTGCCTATTTGAGCGGGGTCCATATACTGTCACAAGTTCTATCCTACCTTTCTGGAAATTTGGAGGAGTCCACTACAACTTATAATCATCACATTTGTAAAAACATTCCATTTTATTCCCATACCAATAATATTTCTCTTACCACTCTCAACCTAGGGTTTTAAGCTGATTTAATTTAATTTGAATTAAATCTAAATATTACAGAGTCGCTATTGAAATAAATGATGACATACAGTAATGATACAAGAAAAATATGATGTAAATTATAAAACCCTAAGCAAGAGAGGGAGATAGAAGAGCTTAGCTAATATACATGCAATCTGGAACTAGTCTTGGCAGGAATAAGTGATGAACATGAAGCCAATAGTATCGTAATTGATCTCTATAAATTCTACAACTTACGAACAAGGTTGGACATGGGCACCCATGGCAAGATAGGGGTGTATGGGTATTGATGAAAAATTTTGGGTTCCAGTGAATGTGTAAAATCCCTGGATCTGATTTATGTTGTGTTGCAAGGGTTTCATAGTTATTCCCTATTGATTTCTTGATATTCTCTCTTGGATCAGCAAAGGTACTTGTAACCTACAAAATAAGAGTTCACCTACACAAGCCCACAAACCACATCAAACCTAAAAAGGAAAATACCTAATTGGGATTCGTTTTGACCTCAAGGGTCACCCTGAGATTGAACTTACAATCGAGCACTACACTAAATCTCATAATCCATGTAGTTCTTGTGAGTGTGTGTAGAAATTGTGCCCTAGGATGCTCTTATGTAAGTTGCACTTGATAGCATATTGTAGCTAGAATGTAGAAATGTATTATAATGTGTGGATGGAATATAATGAAATTCCCCTTCCTATGTTGTGTATGTATAGTATGTAATCCATTTTCTCTTGAATTGATGTTACATGGATGCCTTTTAGCGCTTTCGGTGCCTTTTGAATGCATGCTTAGGTGATAATAGTAATGCTTAGTATTTGGTCCCTTATTTTGAACACGTAACTATTTATTTATATGATTCCATTTTTTTTAATTTTATAATTGACAACTATAATGCCCAACCATAAGTGAAAAATATGCCCAAAAGATAAAAGAGATCCAAAAGGAGCGAGTAAGGTGAGAAAAGGTCAGGGGCGCTTCTTTCCGTGTTGAGTGTTGGTTCCTAAAGCCATAAAACATAAATCATTAAAATTCTTACTAGGATTTAGGGTGTGTAAGACCAAATAGTAAACAAGAGAAAAATGAAAGATGCCAAAGATAGTCGTCAATTACTAGTTTTCTTGCTTAGGAATCATGTAAATGTTAGCATGCTTTTAGGACCTATCAATGTACCCAAGTGCAAGATTTTGTGTTTACATTTACCTCCACTTTATGTTGTTGAGTGAATGCTCGATAACATAAAGTGGATAAGAAATGTGTACTTTATGATCTTGTGGAATGTGTAGAAAAATGCATGCCAAGTGGACAAGTGAAATGTGGAATGATGCAAAAGTGAAGTGTGGAGACTAGGAAAAGAAAGTGACCCTAGGGTTGACTTGTATATGTTATGTGTACCTATTTTTGTGCTTGTACTTATTGTTGTATGCTAATTCTTGTTGCATATTAAGGATAGACCTACAAAAGTAGAGAAAAAGAGTAGTCAAAGTCATGTATATGAAAAAAATTGAGCCAAGTATGTATAAGTGTGTAAAAGTATTACTAAAGGAAAGTGTGCACCTAATGTAAAAGAGTGTAAAGGATAGAAATGTGTCTTGAAATTCTACGAAGAGTGGGTTTTTTGGGTGATCTCACACTGATAGCGATTTTTTTGGGTGATATCACACCAAGTGAGAGTTTTTTGGGAAATCTCACACCAAGTGCAATTTTTTCGGTGATCTCACGCCAAAGAGAAAATATTGGGGAGAGAGGTATAGTATTACTCTCCTTTCATGACTCTTCCTGATTAACACCACTACAGATGGTGTGTCCCTATTTTGTTCCCATTTTCCCGATTGTTCTAAATTAGTTCCGAGTTGTGCAGATTGAAGGAGATAGATTGGTGACTAGAGAATTGTGCCTGTAATTGTAGAAATTATCTCAAGACTTTTGTGAACTCTATTGATCTGAGAAGGTGACCGTATGTGCCCCCATGACATTAGCACCTAGGTGCTACATTCTAAGTCTAGGTGTTCATGTCTATGTTGTATTGAGGACTCAACTCAGATTTTGGGTTGTTCTGTGACTACATTTATGTGTCATTTCTATATTGTGCATATCTATATTGTATCTCTGAGATATTATAGGGTTGATTTTTTCACCCAATGTATGCCCCCCTCATTTAGGGTGCATGCAACAATTGTAGGAGTGTGTGGCCTGAAATATAGGACCTAATGTTTATCTAAAGTTGATACTTATAAGGGGTAGGGGATGTGCATGGTAGTTACCAAGTTGCATGCAAGCAAAGTGTCTAGTAACATGTGTTAGTAGAAAAATTAAAAATCATGCAATAGAATATAATGTAACAAGAAAGTGTGCAAACAAAGTGGACTGTGAAAAGTAGGTTTCACATATGGGACATCACTCGTAATGTCACAAGAAGATCAAGGATGAAGTGGCCAAAATCATACAATGAACATACAAGATAGAGGGTATAAACCACAAACATCAGCATATAATAGAAAGCAAAGACAAAAAAATGTATCAGATAACCATGGTGGCATATAGTCATGAAAATCAAATGCTACACATGAAGCACCCATTAGCATTTTAGAAAGATAAAAATTATGTCAAGACATGTATTTATCAATGGAAATTAATGTGCTAGTAAGAATAGGAAGTAGTAAATGATGAAACAATAGCACCTGTAATGTGTGAGAGTAGTAATGGTAGATGCCCCTAGGAGTCTCAGTGATACTGGGAAAGGATACAGTGTCGATCATCATTGCGGCATGTGAAAATCTGTAAGATATATGCATTCACTCCAAAATACCAAGTGAATGTGCATGTGTGTATATGGAAAGATAATGACATACCGAGTATCTGATTAGCATATTAAACAAGTGCATCATGTAAGTAGTATAAGCAATCAAGAGTAAGTGCAACCAATATATGAAATATGTAGTGTATGAGTGTGATGGAATGGTATGTAATGTGTGAATGTGATAGGATCATCGTGCCCCTAGCATATGTGTATGAGATGAGTTTCATTTATACAAGACCCCTCAATAATCAAGAATGAACTATAGAACAAGAGTGTGTCATCAAGAAACGTTTGAGAAAGTGTACTAGAAAGATAGATCATGAAGCATAGATCATGAATAAGTGAATGTGGTGAGTTTCATTTTAGATTTATACCCTCAATAGTCGAGAAAGAACTGTGGAACTAGAGTTTTCATATAGTAATGATGATATAATGTGTGTATCAAGATGTGTAAGAGTATTGAGAAAGATGAATTATAAAGGACAAAGCATGATAGTAGATACTATAGACATCTTATAATGTTAAGATGGAAGAATAAATCATGATGCCCTCCAAGTGTGTGAGTGATGGAGATCTATGTGGTGATGTGAGAAGGACCATGTCATGGTGGCATAGTTTGAAATGTGTCCCGAACATAAATGTAAATATTAGCTTGTTTGACAAAAAGAATTAGATGCTAAAGTGGAGTAGGGTGGAGAGGGACCTTAAATGGTGGTGTCTTATTTGGGATTGATAATGTTATAGAATACTTTAGAGGAGGATGGGATGGCCTTATTTTTAGAGGAGGTTGCTTAGCTGGAATGGGTAATGTTGTAGAAGACTTGAGTGGAGGAGAAGATGGACTGATTTTTAGAGGATATTTCTTAGTTGGAATGGGTTAGATAGGTGACTCTTGAATTACCAAAGAAGGAACATTAGTGACTATATAATAATGCTCATTAGACACATATGGAGTATATTTAGGATCCCATTTAGATTTAACAATTGAAGATGTAGAAAGATTTCGTGAAGCAAATGAAATAAAACTATGATGCTCAAGGTGTTTAATTCTTCGTTGTAAAGCATAACAATCATTGTCATGATGTCCATTAAGTCTATGATAATTACAAAAGGGTAGACCCTTTTATTTGGTAAGCCGATAAAGAGGGTAGCAATTATTATATGGTAATTTGATAAATTGGTGATTGAGGGGCTCATGAAGAATATCCAGTTGCTTAGTATTTGAATCAAACTTTAGACATGTGGGTAGTGGCAAGACTTAGGGTTCATTAATATGAGCACATGTAGAAGTCATAGAATTAGAAATAGATGTAGAAAGAGAACTAGCATGGGCTTGAGAAACATCCTTATGATGTTGGATTTTAGCTTTAAGAGATGTAATAGTATTTTCCATAGCTTGAATTTTATCTTGGAATAAACAATGTAAAGCTTGAGTTGACTCTAATATGGGTTGATTGGATAGAGGATTAGGAATGATATATTCGTCAGATAGATGACTGAAAATGAAACTTACTGGAGCATGTGGCATATTGCGAGGGAGATATATGTACTATATAGGGATTTTTAGAGAACAGCCTTGTAAAGTGGATGCATTTGAAGTAGGTCATGCAAACATATTTAAGGAATTTGAGGAGCCATGAAATAAAATCAGATAGAATAATCAAAATGATGATCTAAGTGTTTGATCATGAGTGGGGTTCACTAAATGATTTAATTTAATTTGAATTAAATATAAATATTGCAAAGTCACTATAATGAAATTACTTGTATAATTCAGATTATGAGTAGAAATAGAACATCAAATAACACAATATTTCATAATAATGATCTCAATATTCAATTAGAATAGCTTTGCCACTTTGTGGGGGAAACCTCCAAACCATAAGATAGACTCAAATGCTCCAATGATGATTCATCTACTACCTACAATCCCCTATATATATTATTCATATGCTATGGCCATCACCAAGGCCGACCTACTAACCATGAGAAAGTATAAATGATATAATAAAATGATATGGTAAGCCACATGTCGGCTACTCGTATCCTAATAAAAGCAATAGGTTAAGCACGTAGCATGCCCTTACCCTTCAAAAAATTGTTGTCCTCAACGTTGAATAATCCTCGATGTTGTTGCAAAAAACCTTCATCCTCCCAGGTTGCATCTTCTATGCTTATATTCTTCCACTTGATCAAATATTCCTTAATGTCTCTGGTTATCATCCTCTTAGTACGTGTTTGCAGAATCTTCTCTGGCTCCAAAATGATTCTTCCTTCCTCATCAAGTTCTAGTAACTCTTTCTGGGCTTCAAATTTTTTTCCAATAACCTTCTTTAGGCAAGAAACATGGAATATTGGGTGTATGCATGCAGATGGAGGCAACTCTAGTTTATAAGCAATACTGCCAATTTTCTGTAGAACCTGATAAGGGCCATAATATTTAGGAGAAAGTTTGTTTTGCTTTTTCTATTGCTTTAGGGACATCTTCTTGTAAGTCTGGAGACGTACAAAATCCCATTCACCAATTTCAAAATTTATTTCACTCCGATGTTCATCTACTTGTTGTTTCATCATGTTTTGTGTCAATGCTAAATTCTCCTTCAAACTAGCCAAAACCTGTTGTTGATTTTGAATGTGTTCCTCAACATCTCTAATCTTAGTTTGCACACTCAAGGAAGAAGTGATAGAAGGTGGATGGTAACCATATAATGCTAAAATGGGGTCATTTGAGAAGAGGTATGAAAAGATGTTTTATACCACCATTCTACAAGTGGTGGTCATTTAATCCACCTTTCCTGCTTATCTAATACAAAACAATGTAGATACACATCTAAGAATTTATTGACCACTTCTATTCACCCATCAATTTGAGGATGATAATATGAATTGTGAGTTAGCTGAGTACCCAAAAATGAAAATAATTCCATCCAAAAATTACTTGTGAAAATAGGATCATGGTCACTTACAATTATCTTTGGGGTTTCATGTATCCATTAAACTATCTCCAAGAAAATAGTTGTGACTGTACTGGATGCAAATGGATGTGATAGGGCACAAAGATGGGCATATTTTTTGAGCCTATCCACAATTACCAAAATAACATTCTTACCCTCTAAACAAGGCAATCTGATGATGAAATCCATGGAGACTTCCTCCCATCTCGGGATAGGAATTGGTAAGGGTTGCAACAAACCTAGTGTCTTAATTGTTTCCCCTTTGTTCTGTTAGCACACTAAACACTCTGATACAAACTTTTGTACATCCCTCTTGAGTCCTTCCCAAAAAAATATCTTTTTATTCTATGATATGTCTTCAAAAACCCAAAGTTTCCTCCAACAGGTGATGCATGTAGCTCTGCAAGAATCTTATGCTTCAACTAATAATCTTTACTCAAGTATAACATATCCTTGTACCATAGCACATTACCTTTTCACTCAAAAATTTTAGATGTTGTAGAGCCTTGCTTGATATTTTGTATTAGAGATATTTTATCCTTGTCTTTATCCCATTCCAACCTGGCTTCCTCCACCTAATCAGCCATCAATATTGACATTCCACATAGTAAGGCATCTGCGGATGTATCCCTTCTATACAATGCATCAGCTACTACATTTTCTTTACCCTTTTTGTATATGATTTCAAAATCATAACCTGACATTTTTGTTACCCACTTTTGTTGTTCCTCAGATGATAACCTTTGCTCTAAAAATTATTTAAGACTATCATGATCAGTTTTTACCTTGAAGTTTCTACCCATTAGATAGGGCCTCCATTGCTTGACCGCATGAAGAATATCCATCATTTCTTTCTCATAGACAGGTTTGAGTAGATATTTTCCTTTGAATTAGTGACTCTCAAATGAAATTTCTCTACATTCCTACATTATAACTACTCCCAATCCTGATCCTGAAGCATCACATTCAATAATGAAGGTTTTTGAGAAGTTGGGAGTAGCCAAAACTAGGGTGTTGCACATGGCTTCCTTCAGTTGCTCAAAGGATTTAGTGGCTACATCTATCCAATGGAAGGCATCCTTCTTTAGCAATACAGTGAGTGGGGTTGTTATTCTACCATATCCCCACACAAATATTCTATAGTACCCTAATATTCCTAGGAACCCACAAAGATTTTTGAGAGTTTTGGGCCTTGGCCATTCCACCATAGCTTTGATCTTCTGAGGATCAACTTTGACACCTTCATGGGATACAATGTGACCCAATTACTCTACCTCTTGTACACCAAAAGAAAATTTGGATGGCTTTGCATAGAGAGTACGTTTCTCCAAAACTTCCAACACTTTATTTACATGTTGTAAGTGTTCTTTCCATGTCTTACTGTAAATCAATATGTCATCAAAGAAAACTAATACAAATTTCCTTTAAAATGGCCTAAAAACAGTGTTCATCAAGCTTTGAAAGGTTGAGGGCACATTTTTAATACCAAAAGGCATTACCAAAAACTCATAATGGCCCTCATGAGTCCTGAAAATCATTTTATGAACATCTTCCTGTTTTATTCTAATTTGATGGTACCCCAAATAAAGATCTAATTTTGTGAAATAAATAACACCATGTAATTCATCAAGTAAATCATCAATTACTGGAATAGGAAACTTATCTTTGATGTTGTACTTATTGAGTTCTCAGTAATCTGGACACATCCTCCATGTTTCATCCTTCTTATGTACCATGACCACTGGTGAAGAATATGCACTCTAGCTATGCCTAATGATACCTACCTTCAACATTTCCTGAACCATTTTCTAAATCTCACTTTTCTAGGAATATGGGTATTTGTATGGTCTGATGTTAGGTATTTGGCTCCCTAAAATCAGCTGAATGGCATGATCATGATCCCTAACTGGTGGTAGTCCCTTTGGAATTGCATCAAAAACATATGAGTGAGCATCAACAAAATTATGAAGATCAGGTGGCATTGAAGACTCTATATTTTTTACTTCTATGGAAAATAAATTTGTTATAAATCCATCTACTCCTTTTCTAAGAACCTTCTGCATCTGATGAGAGCTAATAAATTGTGGAGACTTAGCTACCATCCCATTTAATTGTATTGTCCTTCCATCTAAAATAAATCGCATGAAAAATTCTTGGAAATTCATCTTTATAGTACCTAAGGTTGTGATCCATTAGACACCCAAAACAATATCTGCCCCTTCCATAGAAATAACAAACATAGGTGAGTCTAACAGGTAGTCTCCCATGGAAAGCTTGATACTATGGCACTTTCATGTGCACTTGACTATCCCACCATCCACAATCATAACTTGCATTTCTGGAGCTGGGTAAATAAAACAATTGAGGTGGGCAACTAACTTACTATTTATGAAGTTATGAGTACTCCCCAAGTCAATCAACACCGTCACCTTCTATTTTTTGAGGTTTCTAATAACCTTGAGTGTTTGAGGAGTACTAATACCTGACAATGCATGACAAGAAATTGTAGGTTTGTGGTCCTCTACTTCATATTCTACTGGTTCCTCAACCTCTCCTATAATTTCAGCTTCCTCATTATCCGCATTACCTCCATCAATATAAAACAACTTCTTCTCAGCACATTTTTTTCACAGTCCATATTTTTTGTCACGGTTAAAACATAATCCTTTTGCTCTCTTTTCTTCCATTTGCTAAGGAGTTAGTCTAATTGGCCTAACAAATGAAGGGGAAGAGATACTATGGTCTCTAGTGTTAATGAAAGGTGGTGTCCTCTTACTACAAAGAAATTTTTCCTCTACTCGACGTGTCATGATAATAGAATCAGAAAGCTTAAGTGGATTAAACATATGTACCTCATGCTCGATGTGGTCCTTAAGACCCCCAAGAAATAGGTCATTCAAATTCTCTTCTAGAATATTCTCCACCCTTAAGGATACGTTCTGGAAATAATGCACATAATCTTTGATTGATCTTGTTTGCCATAACTTTTCTAATTGACTAAAGTACTTCTTTGAAACACTGGAACTATAATGCAATTGTAACTCCTCGGTAAAAACTGTCCAAGTGACACTGAGACCATTCTTCTACCTCTGAGTAGATAACCATCGATACCAAACGAATTGGTCTAGTTCAAGATACAGGGATGCCAATGTTACCTTTTGTCTTGATGGTGTTTTATGTAACTCAAATAAGTTCTCCATTTGATTTATCTAATTCAGGGGATCCTTACTATCAAATTTGTGCATATCCACTTTCAGCATCATGTTCCATGGTTGTGAATAAGTTAGATTCTGATGGGGCGTGAAAAGTGATCCAACATGGTTATTTTTTCCATGATTTTGAAATGAAGATCCTCCTTGGTTGATATGGGGCAGAATTGGGCCAGATTGTTTACCCTTTACATGTTGCATGATATCATCCAACCGCTGATTGATTTGGTCTATGTATCCTTTAGAGGCCATCTCAAATTGTACATTTTGCAGCTCATACTCAAGTTGGCTCACCTTATGATCAACTGAGGTAAACCCTAGTGCTGAAGAATATGTATTTACCCCTTCTGACTCCATCTCTTTAATCACTACCCCATCTTTATCTAGGGTTTTACCCGGAGTAATCGAATTCTTTTTTGCTCTTGTGGAAGGCCTCGTCATGATGTCAAACCTTAGGGGTTTAGGGTTTCGATACAAATTCGGCCAAATAGGAAAAAAAATAGAGAAGATACTAATACTATTTTTTTGAGAGTTTTCCGACAATGTAAAGATCTTGAGAAAATTCAACAATTTGAACCCTATGGAGTTATTTTATGAAAAACCATAAATTTGTAATAACTTTTGCAAAATAAATTGAAAAAGTCTGAAATTTTCAGGGAACCTTACTTGAAATATTTCTCAAATTTGGTAAAAATATCTCCCACCAATTTGATCTGTTTGCCGATATATTGCGGAAATAAAAAAAATTAGGGTTTTTGCCCTAATTTTAGTCCAAATCGCAGCTCTGATACCACTTGTAATGAAATTACTTGTATAATTTAAATTATGAGCAGCAATAGAACACAAAATAACACAATATTTCAGAATAATTATCTCAATATTCAATTAGAATAGCTTTGCCACTTTGGGGGGGAAACCTCCAAACCATAAGATAGACTCAAATGCTCCAATGATGATTCATCTACTACCTACAATCCCCTATATATATTATTCATATGCTATGGCCATCACCAAGGCCGACCTACTAACCATGAGAAAGTATAAATGATATAATAAAATGATATGGTAAGCCACAAGTCAGCTACTCATATCCTAGTACAAGCAATAGGTTAAGGGTGTAGCAGTCACTATTGAAATAAATGATGGATAAATGCTGAAATACAATAATGACACAAGCAAACTAAGATGTAAAGTATCAAACCCTAAGAAAGAGAGGGAGATGGAAGAATCTAGCTAATATACGTGTAATGTGGAACTAATATGGGTAGAAATAAGTGATGAAAATAAATCCAACAATGTTGTAAATGATCTCTATAAATTCTACAACTTACGAACAAGGCCAGACAGGGGCGCCCATGGCAGGACAGGGGCGCCTGGGTGTTAATGACCAATTTTGGGTTCCCATGACTGTACAAAAGCCCATTATCTGATTTTTATTGCCTCACAAGGGTGTCACAGTTATTCCTTGTTGATTTCCTGATATTCACTCTTGGATCACTAAAGGTACATGTAACCTACAAAAGAAGAGTTCACCTGCATAATCCCACAAACCACATCAAACCTAAAAAGGAAAATGCATAACGGGGAGTCATATTGAGCTCGGTGCTCACCCCGAGAGTAAACTTACCACCAAGCACTGCACTACATCTCATACTCCATGTATTTCTTATGAGTGTGTGTAAAAATTATGCCCTAGGATGCCCTTGTGCAAGTTACACATGATTGCAAGTTGTAGTTAAAATGTAGAAATATAGTAGAATATGTGGATGGAATAGAAAGAACTTCCCCTTCCTATGATGTGTATGTAGAGTATGAAATCCCTTTTCAATTGAATGGATGTTATATGGATGCCTTAGAGTGCTTTAGGTGTCTTTTTAATGCAAGCTTAGCTGATGATAGTAATGTTTAGTGCTTGGTCCCTTATTTGGAACACATAACTATGTATTTATATGAATCCCTTGTTTGAATTTCATAATTGACAACTGGAAGGCCAGCCCATAAGTGAAAAATATGCCCAAAATATAAAATATACCCAAAAGGAGTGAGTAAGGTGATAAAAGGTTAGGGGTGCCCAGTGGGGACAGGAGTGCCTAGGTGTTCATGTCCTATCTGGGCATCGTTTCCTAAAGCCATAAAAGATAAATCAGTAAAATTATGACTGGGTTGTAGGGTGTATAAGACAAATAGAAAATAAGAGCCAAATAAAAGACACCAAATATAGTCATTAATTACTAATTAAGAGGTTAAAAACTTGGCAAAGCAAAAAGGTAAGAGGAAGAAGGAGGAGGAGGTGGTTATTGATAATAATCAAGTTGAAGATATATACAAGTAGCTGAACTCCTTAGACACCTTTTTAGGGAAGGTCAAGACTTGCCATGATTATAATATGGCCATTTTTAATGCAATTGAAGAGTTTATTGAGTAGCATGTCCGCAGCGTCTCTAATCTCAGCGGAGTTCCAGCAACCCTTTGGGGCACAGATAAGGAAAGCAAAAGGACCATTGAACAGCTGGATGTTACTAACTCTGCCCACATGATGACATTGGCTATGTTCACCTCTTGGCAGAATATCAAATCTAGCATCGAAAAATCCGCCAAGAAGTAATTTTTGGTGCTTTTGCTGCACTTCTTTGTAATTATTGTTGTTTTTTGTTGTCTTTTGACTACTTTCCTGCAGTGTTTGTACTGGTTTTGTTTTGTTGGGGTAGCTGCTCTTGGGCTACTTTGGGTTTCTTTGTCCCATTTGGATCTTGATCCTTTTTGTTCTGGTTCTCATTCCTATTCTGGCTTCTAGGCCCTCTTTTGTTCTCAAGGGTATAGTCCCTTTCAAAAAACTATTTGCCAAAAATAAAATAAAAAATACTAGTTTTCTTGATTTGGAATCATGTAAATACCAGCATTCTTTTAGGACCTAGAAATGTACCCAAGTGTGTAATTTTGTGTCTACACAAGCTCTTAAAAATTTTCTTACCTTCTTAACCATCATTCATAAATTTTTGGGCCTAATTTGACCTCATTATAACTCTGATATCTTCTGAACTCCATGCCCCAACATCCCTGAAAGCTTCAACTTCCCATGCAAACTTTATACGTGCCAACCATGAGTATTTCTCTCACTTCGAGCTAGAAATTACACTCTTAATAACCATGTTTTGTTCTAAACCTCATAAGTTGCAAAATCCTCACCATGGAAACTGTACACACCTAGTTTTGCACATGATACATTGTCAGAAATAGTTACAAAAATGTCCCCAATGATGATTCATGTCCTTTTGGAAGGTGTTTGATCTCCTAAAACCTATTTAAAATTTATGTTTGTAGACTAATATGTCTTACTTAGCCCCAGCATTCTTTTCCCCAGCTTTTCACTTCATTTTCCTTTATTTTTGGATTTTAGTATTGAAACCGCCACCCTCTATGGGTGGCAGTTTTTTAACCACCACTCTGCACTAGGCGGTGGTCCCATGTGAATTTTCCATAAAGTTCACTCACATTTTGACATGAGATTCTCTCACTTAACTCTCATTTTAGAACGCATTTCTTGCTCGTTTTAGATGATTCCAAATCCCAACTACCTTGTGGCATGCTCTTCTTAACTTCTAATTTGTGATTTATGGTTATTAATAGTTTGAACTCCCCCTTCACTATTGTTATGCCATCCTTTGGCTACCAAGTGGCTTCAACCATTTCCCAACCAAATTCTTATAAATACAATGCTTGTATTCAAGCAAATGGCCTGAGAATTTTTGTGTATCTTGCATAGTATTGTTATAACAATCCTACTAGAAATTGCATAGCCAAGATTAGATCTCTTGTGTTATCTCTTGTGTTATCTCTCTTCTACTTACATTGTAACTATACTACCTTCAAACAGTCATTTCTCAAGCGCTTTCTCCTAATGTTGCCTCTGCATTCCCAAATTCCTTAGAATCACATGGACACACATAGAATTAAAGGATAAAATGAGGGGAAAATTTACTACACAACTGGATTTACCTTTGTTCTGTGAATTCCAGGTTGGATTTATTTTTTGATTTCCTTCATTGCTACAATTTACTAATGTTATATCATATCAAATAGAGTAGAAATCCATTTTCCTTCATCAGCAAGTAATTAGTTGATTTCCAAAAGAGTTTACATCTTTCATAGCAACTCCCAATGACAAATCCTCTTCTTCCTATCCCTGTCGATCTAAAGAAGAGAACATATGTAGGAAGTTGTCTATACATCATTGAGTAATTGGAAAAGTTATTATTTTAAGTTAGTTTAGATTTAATACACAATTGCATAGGCAATTGGCTACATCTAGCTGTTTGTTTGTATTAGGTTCATTTATTTAGAGTAGAATCTTTATCTCCAGAATATCAGAAAAGAATCAAAAACATTTACTTTCATTAGATTAGTTGCTCTTTACTACTTTATGTAGTTTATATCTTGGAAAATACAAAAACATAGTTTATATTTCCTTTACTTAATTAGTTTGCTTTCATTAGAATAATTTAATTATAGCATGCATGACTATTACAGGACCTAGAGAACCTAGAGATTTCATGTTCGAACCAATAGTGCCAAAAACAAACCTAGTGGTTCCATTAGCATATATTGATCAAGGTCTTAGATTTAACGTATTCAAACAACTAGAGATATACAAGCAATCACAAGACAACTAGATGTGTTAAACATTGAAGACGATAAAGCATTTGAGTTTTGATCAAAGCAACCCAATTATAGATCGCGTTGAAAGCATTTGAACATTCACATGACCATCAATGAATAAAATCAAGAACAAACTTATGATATTGATCCAATAGTTAGGTAGTGAAATTTAGGAGATTTATTCATTGACATAGATATGGGATTGCACATACAAGTTGTTAGAACCCCAGTACTGTATTCGCAAAAGATTGAAAAACTCCTAGTTTTAAACATAGAAGCCGAAAAAGATTACAATTATTGAATCGCACCTGTGAGTAGATTATCCGAGGGCCCTTGGGCATATATTCTAGATCATACCACATGAACAAATAGGGACCACAACTAGAGAGAGTTTACGGTTGTGATCCAACGTTCCCTCAACTGAATGGGATCGAGAGCCAATTAGACATAGATATTGGATTGTGAGCATTGGTCTTCAGGACATCTCCATTTCCCACAGACATCATTAGACAAGTGAAAATCTCAAACAAAGAAGTTCATTGAGACCTCTCGTTCTAGAATAAACATGCCAACCATCCATAGAACTAAAAGGATTCTTGCCTCTCTCATCTGTTCCATGACCTTGTCTAGAAACCATTACAAGGCACCTCTTGGTATCCCACGTATTCCACAACTATTAGAGAGAATATCCACAAATATTGACATCGATTGGAGTCTCTGCATTGCCATTCTTTCTGAGCCACCCATCTAACCCGTGTAAGTTATAGAGGCCTCCATTACACTTGATAAGCAGATTCCACTATTGCAAGTTGAGGACATTAGATTGCCTTGATAGTTTTTTCATCTATATCACACATTTACCACATTTTTTATCCATTTAGCCACACACATTTCCACACCGGCTGCCTTGGCATGACCTCAGGGAGTCGAGTGTAGGTGAAGGTCGCGTGTTGATTTTCATCTGTATAAATTAGTGCACCTGAAATGAAGAGCTAGTCTCTTTTCATTTCTACTTTATTCCAATTTTCCTCTCTCCCATTATTCTGTAGGTATTTATATACCCCCAAATATGTTGTGATATGATAGATACAACCAACCCATTTTGGATCTCGAATCATACAACTATCAGATGGGTAGACAGTAACATTCACCCTCGATATCTACATGGGCATATAACTACTTGACCACCCATCTTCACGCCTCTCAAACTCCTCCTCCTCAGGGGACCAATGTAGGCTATTCAATAAGGATTCGAGGAAATTGCATAAACTTACACTAATACAACAGCCTGAGCTCTCAAGCTCAATTTACGTGACCTTTACCAGAGATAAAGGATCATCTAAATTCAGGTCTTGTTCGATGAACAATTCCAACAAAAATTTGCATGATCTTAGCAACTCCTACATTACTAGACAAGGGTTACTTAGTGCATTACACTAGAAGTGAGTAACACTCCCTTAGCATGAACCACCCCATTTTGTTATCAGCCATTTATGCTACATGTTCATGACTTAGGTGTGCTAGTCAGAAAATACCACTGACCCCTTCTACAATGCGAAAGAGAAATATATTATATTAGGGTTTTAACCTAATATCTTATGAATAAAACTATATCTATATTGCAGGATATCTATGTCTACGCCTCAGTCTTTGTTACAAATAAATTACAACATTATACTCCTAAACAACAAGTGCATATCATCACTGGGGAGAATTCAATCCTCTGCATTACTTGACAATCTCACACACATCTGATCAGGTCATTGCTCAACACGATGTACTCATGCTTCTTACTGATTTTGATTTCAAATTTATACCAAATTCCTTTCTATCTAAAGGATAAGTAATAGCCGATTAATTAATTACTATTTCAAGTTTTCTGGTTTGCATCAATCCTTCATAGCCCTAAGGGTCTTTCTGCACTATGATTTTGCTATCTTATGTTATGCAAACCCAATACATGGACATATGTATTTCGACGGTTCTCATTTTCACTCTAGAGCCACCAGCCAGGCAGCATTTTTTTATCACCCCACAGGGTGACCCATGTCACCTTTGCATATACAACGTTCCTTGGACTTTGTGCCTTCAAATCCATGATCAAACATAATGTTCCTGAGTACGTACAAATGTTATTTTAGGCCTCCTTACCACATGGGGAAAAATACTCATTCGTACCCATTTTGGTCATTCATTGCAACTCATGCCTTATATCCCAATAAATTCATATGTTGCAACGATATCATATAACACAATTTTAGGAGAATTTAATCCCAATAGATGCACACTTATAAAGGTCTAGTTTTAGCCACAGTAGGGACTAATATTTTATTACTATAATCCCTCGTAAGGATAATTGTCACTGTGGATGCATATGGCTAGTGTCATGCACCCATTATCCTCTACCAAAACGTCATCAATTGAAGGTGGAGCTACATTCATAACGTACACATTTATGACATCCATCTATCTCTGTATGTACCTCTTGCAGCTTGTGCTATGGGATGCAGTCATAGCCAAGATAATCCCTGAGATGGTTTAGAAGGTATTGCTCTAAAATTACTTATATATAGCATAACTATAGGCTTCTATACATTCTTTCATAGCAACTTGTATCAAAGTTTATTAAAGATTACATCATGAGGCAAACTCATTGACATCATTGTGAATCAAATAATTCCTCCATATCAAATGTGAAGCTCAATGAGTCTGTCTCTTATGTTTCCTAGCAAAGATTGCAGACAAGTTCTTCACTCACCATCTCACAGCACTCCTAACATGGATCAACATAGATGTGGTGGTCACTTATCTCTGGTAAATCTATGACACAGAAAAATGTTACACTAGGAGGTCTAGAAATTGGCCTACTTATGGAACAATGATTAGGTGCTAAATATGATACTCATTGTGATAAATGTCAGAAACACAATAATCTTCACTATGCACCCACCTATGAACCCATTGCACCAACTTGGCCTTTCTCCCTTTGGGGACTTAACCTCATTGGTATGACCCAAACCCTACAAATATCAGCCAGAGGACCTAAGGTCCTCAATAAATACCATGGTATTACCGCTATGAAATGATGTTACCGATCAAGTGAAGAAACCCAACATTGTTAATACCTCAAATACAAATAGTGCTAACAACAAAAATAATGGTACAAATCAAAGGAGTAATAATATCACTCTTGAGCTTAATGCAGTTGACTTCAATCATCAACAACAACAACAAAAACACTAGAAAATCTAGGCTTGAAGCCCTAACTTGTATCCTAACGGATTCCAAAATCAATTTCCAAATTAGGGGCAACGGCCTCCCAATTTCAACTACAATAACCAGCAGCTGAACAATAATTGGAACTTTGAGCTGCAACAAAATTCCACTCAAAGAGATCAGGATTACAATCCTAACCTTTATCACAGTTTCCATAGGTTCCAAGGGCACGATGTCAGAACTTACTGGGATTGTAACAAGTTTTTACAGCATTTACTCGAAGACCAAAGACATCTCTTTTTTTATATGTTTTTGGAAAATAATACAATGCCTACTCAAAACACTTATACAGGGATTGTGTCCCCCCAAAATTTTCCACTTAGGATCTTCAACGATCCTCTCCCAACACGTCCCAATAATGGTAAGCTAAACCCCAATAGATCAAACAAGGGTGTCTTGGTAGGAAGTAATGATCATGAAGCTTCGACTTCATCAAACCCATATGTGGCACCTCCATTAGATGGTCATCAGCAAACTAAGATAATGGGTCTTGTAGAGCTAGAGATTGAGCCCCAGATAAACGTTACCACTAGAACTAAAGATTATTCTTCACAGCCTATACCGATTTACCCATATATAGTGGATGATATACGTGAAATGCTTGGAAAGCTAGTAGGAGCTTATGACTTGACTAGTGACCTTATGAAGACCTTTTCTCACATCTCCTTCTTAGACTTGTTGAAGAACTCCCCTGCTCATAGAGTTGATTTGTTAGAAGCATTGGGTCTTGGAAACTTAGTCAACATCACTCCTCCTCTGGAGGCACATATAAACCATATAGATTTTGATTTCTATCCTCCTAGGCAGCCAGAAAGAGATGTCAGATTCGTATTTGACATCAGTAAGATTCCCAACGATGTTAAAATAACACATAGAGGTGATCTGGCTCTGTATTTACAGGTTTGGATCTACAATAACTATGTAAAGCATGTTATGATTGATGATGAGGCATTGGTAAACATTTTCCCCTTCTCTTTTCTTCAAAAGTTAAGATATGGAGAGACTAACTGCTCTTCAACAAGAAACATGTTAAGAGGTTATGATAGCGTCAAGGCAACATCAAATAGAACTATAATCCTTTCGGTAACTTTGGAAACTAAGAAAATCCTCACAGAGTTTTATATTTTAGACTAGGAAACCAACTATAATATGATCCTCAGTCATCCTTGGATACACCGCATGAAAGCAATTTCTTCCACTTCGTTTCAAGAAGTAAGCTTCCTACACTTGGGGAAAGTTTTTGTTGCACAAGGTGACCCAAAGCTCTTCGATATACACCTATCCAATATAAAGAAGATACCAAGAGTACATTCTGAGTTTGAACTCCCAGCGAACCAATTAAACAAACCAATGAGTTCAATGCATGAAACAAAACTAGTTCCTACAATGGAGTTAGAAACTACTTGCTTGATCGAGGGAGTTCCTCCAGTCAAGGATGAAATTGTTATCGTAGAAAAAGTCTCAACAGAAACCATAGCAAATATTGTCGAGTTGTTGGAGAATGATTTACCCATTCTCCTTCCATTTGATTCCATGGGCATAGGACATTCCCTTGGGCTCGGGTCTCAGTCATCTAATGAGGTCTGCATGGTGGAAGTTTCAGAAGTAAATGAAGAGGACACAAAGGATGATCCAACATCAATCTTCCCGAGTAATTATTGGGCTCTTCACTTTGACAGAGCTAAGTTTTGCTTTGGTACTAGGGTAGGTGTGATCCTTACTTCCATAGAGGGAAAATTCATGTCTTTCACTTTTAAACTATATTTCGAATGCACAAACAATGGTGTTGAGTACGAGGCTCTCCTTCTTAGTATCATAGTATCCAAATGGATGGGTGCTCTCAATATTAGATTAATGGGTGATTCTCAACTAGTATCCAATAAAGTTTCAGAGGTATATGAGACTAGAGAGGAACACCTCCAACTCTATAAAACTATGGTGCTTAATCTGACAAAAGTTTTTGACTTCATCTCAATTGAAGCCATTCCATGAGAACAAAACCTTCTTACAGACTCCATATTCACTTCTACTTCTTGCTTTTTTCTGAGAAAGGAGTTAGAAGGAGATAGTTTCACTATTTCAGTTTGTGCAAAACCCTTTGTGTGCAAAGTATCAACAAGCCTAATCTTAGCATACATTGAGGCCAAGAACAAACCTATAACCCTCGACTATGTAGAAAATGATGAAGCTATTTTATGGTATCTTAATGCCTACACGAATTTACATCCCAAACACCATAAGAGAGTATTTTCTCTCGTTCCTCACTCATCCTCCTATTTTGGAGATCATACAATGGATTCTTCCTCCTTGGAAGGCCTTGAAATTTTTAAGGTAGAAGAGGAGGGGGAATTGGAATTACCTCTAGCCCTGCCTGAGTTTGACTATGGTAATGCCTCTTTGATCAAAGGAATTATAGATATTAACACCGAGACAGAGGAGGACCCAAAAATTCTCAAGCTAGGTTCTTCACTCACCCATGAGGAAATAGAAATACATACAAAAATCCTTAAGGAGCATTCAAAAGCCTTTGCATTCAACTACACATAAATTAGAGGAATCACTCCTCATGTGGTAGTTCACAGCCTAGTGACCAGGTCTGATGCAAAACCCATCAAGTAGAAGTCTAGACCGATGAATCCAAAAGTGGCATTGATGGTCAAAGAGGAAGTGATGAAACTCCTACAAGTGGGGTTCATTAAGAAAATTGATTACTCAATGTGGCTATCCAACATCATCCTCGTTCTTAAAAATAATGAAAAGATCCACATTTGCATTGACTTTTGGGATATCAACAAGGTGTGTCCCAAGGATGATTTCCCACTCCCATCCATTGATGTCATCATTGATGCAACAGTTCACTATGAGTTTTTGTCCCTCATGGATGGATTTTCGAGGTATAACCAAATCAGGATCTCCAAGAAAGATCAAATGAAAACCACATTTATCATTCCTTGGGGAACCTAATATTAAGCAGTCATGTCATTCAGACTTAAGAATGTAGGTGTAACTTACCAATGTTCAATGAATTATATGTTATATGATGTCATTCATAAGATTGTGGAATCCTATGTAGATGACCTATTGGTTAAAGCTAGGAAACGCAGTGATCACCCTGAGGTGGTTTGCATTATCCTCTCTCATTTAATCGAATACGGCATTACATTAAATCCTAAAAAAAATTGTTTGGTGTGATGGAAGGGAAGCTATTGGGATACATCATCTCTTTATGAGGGATCGATGTAGATCCAGTCAAAATATGAGCATTTCTGGAAATGATTCCACCATCAGACGAGTCTGGAATAAGGTCCTTTCTCAGAAAGCTTAATGTAATCCAAAGGTTCATTCCTAATTTAACCTTCGCCATTCATCCAATAAATAATCTTTTGAAAAATAATTGTTGTAATATTTGGATGGAAGAGTGTCACAAGGCATTTGAGTTGGTTAAACGAATCCTACTGTCACCTCCCACGCTCATGCCTCTTAAATTGGATCACCCTCTTATTCTTTATTTATGGGATACATATGTCTCATTAGCTTGCATGCTAGCTCAAGAGGATGATGAAAAAAAAGAGATTGCAGTCTACTTTATCAGTCAAACGTTGCTCGACTATGAGACATGGTATACCCATGTAGAAAAAGAAAGCCTAGTTATAGTTTTCTTAACGAAATGGTTAAGACACTACATGCTTAACCAAGAAATGAGGTTTATTGTCAAGATTGATCATTTGTAAATAACTCGGATGGATGAGTTCATGCCCAAGTGGTTGGGTCCATATCGAGTCATAGAGGACTACAAGGATGGGGCATATCACATATGTACACTAAAACGTGAGGAATTTGGTGAATCTGTCAACTCTCTTCTCTTAAAAGATACTACACATGATCTATTAGAATTTACATATGTATATTGTTACATTCTCATTACATTACCATCTGTCAGCTCATTCTCTAAAATTTGTAATCAAGGAACTTATTTTCAAGTAACTCTCAAAAACTTCTACAAAACATTGGAAATATTTCAAATCATATTTCTTCACACATTCATGATATTATCATAAACAATTCTTATCATTTCATCAGTTCAATAGAACAAGATGAAATTTTGACACTAATCCTACCAAGGCCTGCATACTCAAATTTTCATATGGTTTTCTTCTAGTAGAGTTTTCTTTACCCATATTCAGATCTAGAAGCTTCGTGATGTCATATCTTTCCCTAAAAAAATCCTCTTTGGTACAAATCATTCTAAACATTTTCACTTGGAATGTTTGTTCGCCTATCTCAACCTTCGGTGATGAGCCCTTACATCTTACTAGTTACACGGGGTTGAGGCTAGGGGCAAGCTTTCCTTCCCAAAAGCACAAGTTAAAGTTCAAAAACCAAATAAAAAGTATAAGTCCCAAATAAAAATCAGTCAAATTTCTCATTTACACACTTCTTTGCCCCACCAACCTTCGGTGTTGAGCCCGCGCCTCTCACAACTGGCATGAGGTTGGGAAAGGAGGCTCACATATGCCTTATCCCTAGTGATGAGCCCATACTTCCTACTAGCAACCTGGGGCAAGGTGTAGGGGGTCTCTGCAAATAAATTTAAGCAATTTCATTCAAGGAAAGTGCTTTGAAAATCTTAAAATCCCATGTGCATCCCAAAAGAGAGTCAAAACCTTAAAACCATATTATACCAACTAAAAGGCCATCTTCAGATCTAAGTCTAGATAGGCTTGCAAGAAATCACAATTTAGGATGTGTAGTGAGTTGTATGCAGAGTTAAGTTGTAGGTTCCTAATTGGGTTTATGTCAAAGTCTTGTCTTTCTCTCACCATTTCCATCTCTATCAAAACCAAACAATTTACATCCCTCCTGACATTCGGTGTTGAGCCCTCACATCTTATTATTTTTGTGGGGTTAGGAGTGGAGTGAATTCCTTTTATCATCATACCGTTATTCATTAAATATTTCCAAAAAAAAAAAAGTACTAAACATTACTTGAAAAGCTAAATTTTGGCTTTACAGTGTGTCTGCATAATCATCCCAAATCAGTGTTACAAAATAGCAAAAAGAATCATTCTGTTAGCAGTCATCATCCATTGCATAAATTTTAAAAAGCATACAAATTCATAAATTCCAAGCATCTAAGAGTACACATGTGAAGCAAACCATAAAATAAGTCAACTCTAGTGCAAGGAAGATCTGAACCAAAAAGAGGTATATGTATATATATCATAATAATAAATTGAGTTTGTGTACAATGCCATAAGGCACTAGGTGTGGTCAAAACACTTGCAATGAGCCTAAAAATACAAAAACATCATATATGCCTCACAAAAATGGTGACAAATCAATAAAGTCTCAATATCCTATCAATCTCATTGGGATCCTAGAGATGATGCATGGCGGAAAGGAGTCATGTTGTGGCTCCGGTGTCGTAAGTGTACTGAATGGTGAGAGTTCCCGTGAGAAAAACCACTAGCCAAGGCCTTACTACGTGAATGGCTCTGCCTCTCCAATCTCTCTACCATTTCATACCCCACAATGGTCGTGATCTAAGTAAGCAAAATATATGTCACCTTCCAAAGAGGTGCAAAGACGTCGGAGTGGCAGCCAGCCTGCAAGGGTTATCCCACATCCTCCAATAGCTCTGCGCTAGTCTTCCTCGTAGGAAGTAGTAAGGTGTCAATGCAAACTCAGCAAATAAGATCTCACCAACTGGCAGTAGTGGCTGCAAAACAAGAAAACAATGGCAAGTTAGAAAAACATAAAAAAAGATATGCATTACGTAGTTATTTAAATTTCTAACTGTTGTCCACTCAAAATTCCCCTGCTCTTAAGAAAGTGAAAATTTAAAATTTTGAGTTTGAGTGTTTTCTCTGTTGTACTGATAATGTGAAATGCCAAAGAAATTGAGAAATCTACATTTTTGGGTCATTTTGTGTGTTTTTTGGGCCTGTCAGACATTTTTGTCCCGCGTGTCCCAAGTTCAATTGGGCCCTCTATTCCCCGATCGGCCGGTTCACCTAAAGTCTGTTCTTTTCAGGCCCATCAAAACTTTTTGTCCCAAATGTCCCAATTTCACCCGGACCAATTGTTCCATTTTCGTCTGATTCAGCCGAGTCGCGTACTTCGCGTACTTTTGTCCCGCGTGTTCCAAGAGCATTTGTGCATCTTTTCCCCGCTTCGCCCGACTCGGCCGAGCCGCGTACTTCACGTACTTTTGTCCCACGTGTTCCAAGAGCATTTGTGCGTCTTTTCCCCGCTTCGCCCGACTCGGCCGAGCCGCGTACTTCACGCTTTCGCGTCCCACATGTCCTAAATGAACCAAGTGCCATTCGTGTTAATTTTTCCCGCTCTACCCAAATATCTTGCTTATTCAATTTGGTAGGTATGTATTAAATACGCATTCATTGCCTTTCTCTCTCCTAAATGGCTATATAATGAGTGAACCCCCTATGTGTTTTACACACTGCTTTCCTGCTATCTTTTTCTCGAACCTTTGCAATCTAAATTCTTGTGCGCGTATCCATTTTCCTCTGCAATTCCTTCCCAAGTCTAGCTTGTAGCTTCACCCTCCGAATTACTACCAACATGAAGATCAAATTTCAGGGGCAAGAACAAATCTCACCACTAGAGTCTGTCGTTCCCGATATCAGGGACAGTGAAGTTTGCCATCTTGACTTTAGTGATTTTTGGTCGAGGATGACAGACGCAAACCCTACACCAATGGCACAGATGATTCATGACAGCGGTTTGGCTTTCGCTAATGGTTTCCCAATCTTTGTGCAATGTGCAGATACAGTGCTTTCATGCAGAGCTCATTTCAACCCTGATTCGAGTGAATTGACGGGGAGCTCATTGCCAAACTTGATGCTGCCGCCATTGGCACTGCACTGAGGATTCCAAAAATGGATAATGCCATAGTTGTCTCCCAGAATCAAGCACAGGCCCTGTTCAATCAAGATAGTGACAACTACAAGGCTTTAGGAGAATTGAAGAATAGTTGGTAGAAGGGAGAGGCTTTCAAAACACTAGTTGCATCTGCTTTCAAAGATATACATTTTCATCTTTAGGATGAAACTTCTGGTGTGTCTCTCTCCCTACAAGAAATCAAAGCTCAATTCAGAGATTTTGTCAAAGGAAATCTGTTCAAGGAAAGTTCCATTTCCAAAGAGAAAATGAAGGAGATTTTCTCTCTTCAATCTGCTATTGAAGAAGCAAATAAAGACTATCATACTCATGTCGAGTTTGATAAGGAAATGGAGAAGTGCCTCGGATTTTGGACCCAGTCTACAGCCAACACGTCAGTCCCACATGGCAGAGACATAGCCAAGGCATTGAAGAGATTCATGCAGCGGATTCTGAAGTCAGTGGGTCCCTCCCAGTCATAAGCACCTTTCTTCTTCTCCTTATTCCTCTCTTCTCTTCCAATTCTTTTTCTCGGATTTATTGTAATAAGTTGAGGTATTGCGATTGGAAATCCTTAACTAATATTTAGTTAAAAGAAATAGTTATCGAGAGTAACTGAATTGTAAACTATGTAATGGCCTCTCCTCACCATTTTGAAGGAGGAAGAACTTGGCTTATTTTCTGAAAGTGTAAATAAATCATAAAGAAATCAATACAGAAGGGCTTTTCATTCTTCGTCTATCTGATCTCTTTTATCCCTAAGATTTTCATTTAATCTTGTTAAGATCATTTGTCTATATTATATTAAGAAGCTTTGTATTCTTGCAAATGTTATTGATAGAACTTTGTGTCTTTCAAATTTCATCTTATTAGTATGATACAAATGATCTTGTTTCAATTCACTGTACCTTCACATGCATAAATAATTACTCTGTCATCTATAATTCTAAATGGTGCCTTTTTGCTCGTTCTCATTTTCTCATTCCTCAGTCCTTTTGTAATTGATGATCCTTATAGAAAACACTTTTGTAAATATCCAAGTTCCACAAGAAAATCATGTTTTGTATATGTGTAAATAGGTTCATTTCTGAATAAGGGAACCTCTCCCATTAAAGAGGAGGGACTTCTTGTCCCCTGACTGTTGCTCTTCATGAAGTCCTATTTGACGACCAACACTAACTAACAAGGTTGAGAGAAGGGTATCTACATACTCAAATCTCCAAGCATACAGGTGGGATCATTTGGTGCACCTAGTGGAGCCCCTACAAGCATCTCCTATGAGGGTCCCTCTCCTGAGGCTACCCTTTCTCCCATCACTGAAACCTAGTCTCCCCCCATATGAGGAAGAAGGTCCTCTGAAACTAGAGTCTCATCCTCCATCTCCATTAGAATATGCCCAGTATCCTTCCACTTTGGGTCACTCTCCTCCTCACCCTCTAGGTGAGTCTCCTCGTTAGCTTCCTCTTTCATCTCCTCACCAGTCTCCTCACTTGTCTCATCCCCTATCACCACCTCAGTCTCAAAGTCCACATCAATAGGTGCCTCCTGCTCCTCCAAGCTGTGAGTGGGTGTGGTCTCAATATAGAGTAAGGGTAAGGGAGAAGTTGCATGTCAAGCACACACAACCCATCTAACTACAATAGGGATCCTTGGTGTCACAATATTCCAACCATGGTCACCTCTAGAACCGCCTCAAATCTCTCTGATTCTCCTATATAAAACTATAACTGGAAGAAGTACATCAATGTAAGGTAGGTAGAACTGCTGAGGTGCTCTGTCAAATGGGTGGATCTCCACCTTCCCTAATCTATCCACTAATTGTCTTGTAGTAGCACAAGCCATAACAGTAGTCCTATCATGTCCCCCTAACCTATTCATACCCTAATAAGGGGTAGCAACAAAGTCCACAGTGGTCATCAAGCCACTGGCTAGTGCGGCCCTTTAAGCACTGACATCCTTGTCCATCTAACAGCCTTAATGGCCCTTGGATCCTGTACTCCAACTCCCCTCTAGTAGGGGATAATCCACTCATATACCCAACTCATCACAAGTGTGGGATGGCTAAGAGACTGACCCTATAATCGGACCACCTAGTGCAATTCGTGGTATGTGGTCCTAAGGATATTTGCTCACCAGGCATAAGTGCATTTGTGTGCCTCAATCTGAGTAATAATGGGAGCCCAACAATATAAGAATTAGTCTCCTCCCTTGTCCCCTATCAATCACAAAGCTAGAATACCCATGATGGCCTTGTAGATAGTAGGGATGTGAGCTATGGTAATAGAGTGGATCCTCATACCCTGTTTGGTGCCTGCTGACACCCCAACATCACCCATATAACTAGCCCATAAACTCCTCATAGCTCTAGACCTTTCACTCTCAAGAGTCAATCACATCCCGAGTATCGAAAGTCCAAGTATCTGGTACACATCCTCCAAAGTAATCTTCCACTCTCCCCTAACACCTGAAAGTTGGAAAGTGTTCCATTCAGCATCCCAATTAGAGAATAGATCACATAGTATGTGGCTAGCAGGTCCAATGTGAGGCACCTGTGTTATCCTCCATATCCCTAATCGGTGCAGTAAATCAACCTCAGCTTGTGTCAACTGGTCAAGAATCTCTAGGATCCAGTCACACTCCCACTCACGACTCCAACGGATGTACTCATCCTTCTTCTGCATCCACCAAAACAATAAAAAGAGCAAGTTAGTAACATTTTTCAATAGAGAAGCTCATCAAAAACATTGAAAAACATCACAAAATCCAAACAAATTAGCTTAACATAGTCATTTTAGCATTCTGTTTGAAACTGCCACCATGTGCAGGGTGATGGTTTTGTGACCACTACCTTGACAGGGCAGCGATCTTGTAACCTCTGCCCTAGCAAGGTGGTGATCCTTTAACCACTACCCTATGTAGGGCAACGGTCCTAACGATTTTTAATGCATGACTAGGTAAAACTAAAAAGCTTACAAAAACACAAAAATGGTCCATTTTTGACAAATTAAAAGACTACCGCATGTGCGCCCCCCTAGGGACCAATCTAAAAGAATAAATTTCAAAAATAATCCTCCCTAGGAAAATATTTTCAATATTTTACATTTTAGGTTTCAAAAAAAACAATTGCAAAATACTAACCTCTGACCACACCGCTCAATCTCTCGCTCGTGGAGGCATGATCATGATCTCGTACTAGTCATTTTGACTATACTCTCATCGAAAACGGTCACCATGGGTCCAAAGCTCAAAAACCACCAATCGAATATGTGTAAATGAATTGAAAATTTAGTTTGTTTTGATATATATATATATATATATATATATATATATATGTTGTTTTGACCTCGTTTTGAGTGTATGTGTCCACAGGGCTAGAGCATTAGCGCAGGTATATTCTTATCCTCGCGTAAATGGTAATTCCTCTTGTCATTTTGATTTAACATTTATTTTTAATATTTTAGCTATCTATACTTGAGTTTTCTTTTCACCTTGCAGATAGTGGGGGCTTGGACGGTGACATTTCGGCACACTGGCATGTCAGGTATAGCTTCTAACTACCCATTTCAAGAACTCCATACTTGGACTCTACATTTTACGCCTCTTCATGGCTAAAATGCTTCTTCAAGGGGTCAATATATATGCACCCAATTTTACATGTGCTACATTGTCGGAAATGGTTACAAAAAGGTCCCCAATGATGATTCGTGTCCTTTTAGAAGGTGTTTAGCTCCTAAAACCTACTTGCATTTTATATGTGTAGTCTAGTGTGACTTATTTAGCCCCCGCCTACTTTTCCCCAACTTTTGGCTTCATTTTCCTTTGTTTTTGGATTTTAGTGTCAAAATAGGGTGGCGGTTTTGTAACCACCACCCATATAGGGCGGCGGTTCTATAATCAACGCTCTACACTGGGCGGCGGTCCTTTGCAAATTTTCCAGAAAGTTCACTCATGTTTTGACACGAGATTCTCTCACTTAACTCCCATTTTAGAATGTGTTTCTTGCCCGTTTTAGATGATTCCAAATCCCAACTACCTTGTGGCATGCTCTTCTTTACTTCTAATTTGTGATTGATGGTTATTAATAGTTTTAACTCCCCCTTCATTATTTTATGTCATCATTTGGCTCTCAAGTGGCTTCAACCATTGCCCAACCAAATTCTTATAAATACAATGCTTGTATTTAAGCAAATGGCCTGAGAATTTTTGTGTATCTTGCATAGTATTGTTGTAACAATCCTGCAAGAAATTGCATAGCCAATCTCATATCTCTTGTGATATCTCTCTTCTACTTGCATTGTAACCAAACTACCTTCAAGTTGTCATTGCTTAATCACTTTCTCCTAGTGCTTCCTCTACATTCCCAAATTCCTTAGAATCACTTGGACACACAGAATGAAAGGATAAACTGAGGGGACAAATTACTACACAATTGGATTTACCTTTGTTCCATGAATTCCAGGTTGGATTTGTTTTATTTCCTTCATTTCTATAATTTACTATTGTTATATCATATCAAATAGAGTTGAAATCCATTTTCCTTCATCTACAAGTATTAGTTAATTTCCAAAAGAGTTTACATTTTTCATAGCAACTCCCAATGACATGTCCTCTTCTTCCTATCCCTGTGGATCTAAAGAAGAGAATATATGTAGGAAGTTGTCTATACATCATTGAGTAATTGGAAAAGTTATTGTTTTAAGTTAGTTTATATTTAATACACAACTACATAGGCAATTGGCTACATCCGGCTGATTGTTTGTATTAGGTTCATTTATTTAGAGTAGAATCTTTATCTCTAAAATATCAGAAAAGAATCAAAAACATTTACTTTCATTAGATTAGTTTCTCTTTACTACTTTATGTAGTTTATATCTTGGAAAATACAAAAACATAGTTTGTATTTCCTTTACTTAATTAGTTTGCTTTCATTAGATTAATTTAATTATAGCATGCATGACTATTAGGGGACCTAGAGAACCCAGAGATTTTTTGTTTGAACCAATAGTTCCTCAACCAAACCTAGTGGTTCCATTAGCATATATTAATCAAGGTCTTAGATTTAACTTATTCAAACAACCAGAGATATACAAGCAATCACAAGACAACTAGTTGTGTTAAACATTGAAGACGATAAAGCATTTGAGTTTTGATCAAAGCAACCCAATTATATATCACCTTGAAAGCATTTGAACATTCACATGACCATCAACGAATAAAATCAAGCAAAAACTTATGTTATTGATCCACTAGTTAGGCAGCCAAATTTAGAAGATTTATTCATTGGCATAGATATGGGATTACGCATACAAGTTGTTAGATCCCCAGTACTGTATTTGTAAAAGATTGAAAAACTCCTAGTTTTAAATGTAGAATCTGAAAAAACTTACGATTATTGGACCACACCTGTGAGTAGATTACTCGACTGCCCTTGGGCATATATTCTAGATCATACTGCATGACCATACAGGGACCACAACCAGAGAGAGTTTATGGTTGTGATCTGATGGTCCCTCAACTGAATGGGACTGAGAGCCAATTAGACATAGATATTGGATTGCGATCATTGGTCTTCAGGACATCTCCATTTCCCCTAGACATCATTAGACAATTGAACATCTTAAACGAAGAAGCTCATCGAGCCCTCTCATTCTGGACTGAACCCGCCAATTGTCAATAGAACTAGCAGGATTCTCACCTCTCTCATTTGTTTCATGGCCTTGTTTTGAAACCATTATGAGGCACATGTTGGTATTCCATGCATTCCTCAACTGTCAGAGAGAATCTCCACAGATCTTGACATCGATTGGAGTCTCTATGTTGTCATTCTTTCTGATCCATTCATCCAACCCGTGCAAGTTAGAGAGGCCTTCATTGTGCTTGATAAGTAGATTCCACTATTGTGATTTGATGACATTAGATTGCTTTGATAGCTTGTCCATCTATATCACACATTTACCACATTCTCCATCCATTTAGACACACACATTTCCACACCGGCTTCCTCGGCATGACCTCGGGGAGTCAAGTGCAAGTGAAATTCACGTGTCAATTTTCATCTGTATAGAAACCTAAAAAAAATCCCACAACACCAAGACACACTCTAAAAAATATCTTCAATGCTCACCAAGTCATAAATAGCTCTGCATCTTCATGTCCCATCTCATTTGTGTGACTAGGCCTTAGGGTTTTGCATGTTCTAAGCCATAAAAAATTGAACCAACACTATAAACAAGCATGAAACATATGCAAACTACCTCTACATGGTGGAAACAATATAACATACCTCCATGAGTGATCTTAAGAGCCCATACACACTTGCAAGTGACTATCATGCCTAATTAGGCCTCAAAATACTAGGATTAGGTCTAGTTTGGGCCTAAACCAAGTAGAAAAACCTCATAGTTATACTTCCAAGCACTCCAAAAGGACCAAACAACCTTAATACATCATTTCTCACTCACCTACATCCCTCCATGAGCTCACATGCCTCTATCTCTCATACTCATGCCTCATTTGGCCTCCAGGCACTTAGAGTAGGTCTAGATAAGCACCTATAACTAGGTATTCCACCTGTACCTACACTCTAAAGCTCATGTGAGTGCCCTAAAACTCTCTTATCATGTTCTCCATGCCTTTATCATGCTCCTCAAGTCACCATGCATCTCTACTTACCATGCTCCATCACCTAGGCTAGCTAGGTCACCTGATTAGGCTTGCTAAACTAGGCTATTCTCACCTTATCCACTCATGTCATCATGTCATCACCTGATTGACCATGTCAACATCATGTTAAGCACATTCTAGAACACCTCCATCATCCTCTTTATCATTAATGAGATTTTACATCAATGATGACACTTAAACTCACACATTCTAATATGTTACACAACAAAATTAGGAAAAACAAGAGATAAACAACATGTCCATAATCAAAATTAAGCTAAAATCACAACATGGATACAAGCACCCAACACATATTTGAGCAGTGGGTTCTAGTGTCCCACCTAGGTGGTTTTGTTCTGGGGAAAAAAATATGAACATTACAAGATAAACAAGCTTCCAGTGATAGTAATTTCCAATTTCCAGTAATACATACTCAGTTACATTTTACCATCAAGAATGATAGGAACAAAATCAGTGGTAAGCTACACACTTTAGGAAAGGGAACTAATTATTCTATTTTCTCAGTGACTAGTTTCTATTGGGTTTATGACCATCTGTTGTGGCACTTATCCGTGGGGAATTGTTAATGGTTGGAGGGAAAAGCCTAGGGCTCTCCCAATACTATTCCCTTGGCGACATGACACCTTAATCCTTAGTTTAGTGGCAGGATGCTTAAATCCTCAATTTGGCAACATGATGCCTAAATCCTTGGTACTGTTCCTACCATGTCCAAAAAAACTAACATATAGAAAAAAAAAGTATCTCTTCTCTCACGACACACAAGTGTACTCTATCCTTGATTCACTTGTTTTTCAATAAGCATTTTTATTTTCAGATTTACTCAATTAAAGTTCAATTTCATTTATCTTGAGCATTGACTACACTTATATTCTTTTGTAGGTCCAACCTTACTCCAACAAAATGGCAATTCACAAATAGAACAAGGAACAATCTAAAGCACAAAACGATCCACAAAAGGGAAATATTTAAGGAAAAAATCACAGACATCATTTCCACTATGCACATGAGGTCATCCCTAGGGTCCTTATCCTCTTCTAGATTCCATGATACACATTCTAGAATCTTCATTCATCATAGTATCAAATATAATCATCATTCAACACGTTAATGGTTATAACTCAATTTGGCCCTCCACAAGGGATGCTCTTTTTATGTACTTTATGCTACCAAATATTCATTCACCAGTATAAAGTGGAGGAAAATGTAGTCACTAAATAACACACTTACTACTTAGATCATGTCTCTAAGTATGGCATTATATACATGATTCCTAAGTAAGAAAACCAGACATTAACAAAACTTGTTTTGCTTTTATATTGCTTTATTCCCTTTTGATACTCTTGACATTTGTTTTCTCGAATGCTCACTTCACTTTTAGACATTGAGAACATTTCATCTAGCTCTATATTTTTTGTTAGATCCTCTAAGCATCCTAAATGCTTGTGCCCATTAGGGATAGCAATACCCAAACACTACTATCCCATTTGGGCGTGTTGGCAAGAAAATTTGTCGAGTGGAAAAATTTGTGGGTTTCTTGCCAACACTATGGGAGTCAAATTCCCTCTACTTAGACAGTGCATCTTTTGTATTTGCATGTGTGTAAAAATGTGATTTTTTCCTAGTGGCCTTGCAGCCAAAGATCACACAAGGGCACTGCACTGAGCCTATGGCAAAGCTAGCAATAACTTGCTAAATATGACTTTGTCTTGAGAATGAGAAAGGGAATGAGAAAAGAGATAAGAGAACTAATGTTGTGGGTAGAAAATTAGATACCTGCACACAATAGATAGAAATTTTAACACATGCATTTATGAGAAGAAATAACCAAAACTTACATGCTACTGGCTAGAGGAAACCATGCATACAAATATGCACACATTCATATGCCTTGGAAAACATAAACCTCTTCCTTCATTAGCATTTCAATTAGAGTTGTACAAAGTAGGGAAAAGGAGAAAATATATACAAGAGGAGAATAGAATAAAATGGCTATCTCCTTTGTTCTCTCTAAGCACAATGCACACTTGAGTTTACAAAATTGATCACCAACCCCTTGAAAAATAAATTCCTTTACAATTTATAGAAGAAGAGGTGACTTTTTGTCTACCCCGTATTGACCCTTCATATGCCTTTACATGACTTTAAACTTTTCACTTTCTTAGGAAAATATTAAGTCCCCTTTTATAACTTAAGGGTGACTTATTACATTGAAAAATAAAGTCATTTTTAATTAACTAAGGCATTATAAAAAAGGAAACCCCAACGAAGAATTATAATGTGGAGGAGAGAGAAAGTGGTGGGGAGAGAAGAGAGAGGAAGAAGAGAGAGAGAGAGAGAGAGAGAGATAACATGCCAATGACAAAGAACAAGGTGATCTTATTGACTTGATTCGATGGAATGCTCCAATATGATGAAATTTGGATTCCCAAACTCCTTACGCCTTGAGAAAGATCCTTCAGATGGTCCACAGACACCTTAGACTTGAGGGTTTAGGAATATTGTTGAATTTCCACCTTGATGGTCATGGGTGTTGCTCATGGAAGTTCACTCTGAAGAATACCAAGGATGGAAACCAACCCCTGCAATGGCCTTTTGCAACACTTCCCCACTGATCTGAAAGTTCCAATAGAGTGTGACTTGAACCTTTTGATGATGATGATTACACACTCCTCTTTGCACACAATCCATAGACAACCCGGATATTAGGCTGAGTGTCGAAAGACACTGTTGAGATCTCCCTCATACCCCAAGAAATCAAGTTTTGAATACGTATGATTGCACTATTGACGACAGTGAAGAATTTCTGTTAAATGACATGAAGCACCACCATCCTTTTAATCTTCCAAGTACACACATGGATGTCAAATTGCAAAAATTCCCACCAGACATTTGATCCTCCAAAATTTTAAAGTCCCCATAAGTTACATTGTTATCCCTCACACCTGAATGAATTGGTCTCACATTTGAAAACTTGAACTTCATGGGTTTGAGAACATTTTCCATATTTGGAACAATTACTATATTTGAAAAGGGAAACTTACTATTATTAGCAAGTGTTAGAATCTACTTCTCTAAACTCCAACTGATGATTCCAACCTAATGTTCAACTCCTTGTACACTCCTTTTGTGAAATCTACTTTCTAGAACAGCTTACTATTTTTAGTAAGTGATGGTTTTGGGCCGAGATGACCACATCAATGAGTTTTTCCTATATAACTCCCCCCGTGTACATTATCTTCTCCTAGATTTCTCTTCTGATATGGCTTACTAAAAATGGTAGGCACCCATATGGCAGACTTACTATTTTTAGTAAGATATGAATTCCACTATTTTTCAGAACTATTGATGAATCCGACCTCATTTTCTTCCTTGGTGCACATTGTTTCTTTCGTAGCTTCTTCTAATGTTGAGTTACCAAAAATAGTAGTCACCCATGTAGGAAGGCTTACTATTTTTAGTAAGTGGGTATCTGGTACTCAGATTACGATGGAACAAAGGTTTATAATATGGGTTTTTGCCCAATAGTACCCCTCTGAAATCTCGGCTTCACCCCATTGTCGGTTTAAGAGATTTTAAATTTCAATTTTTTACCATGGGAAATTGAGGTTTCTTCACTATAAAAAATCCATGGTGTGTTTACAAAATCTCTCACTTGGATCCTCGTGGCCTCTAAAAAACTAAATGACTGCAAAAAATAACATCTCGATTCGTTCAATGGTTTGCAAGATATGAATATTTTTCACTTCATGGGTTACGAAGTCATTCTAGTGAAGAACAAACCTGGAGCCTTTAAAAATCCTTTTTTTTATTTTTTTCTCTTCATCCTATCATGGGAAATTGGTATCAATGGGTCTAATCTTTTATTCTTCTTAAAACTCTTCTAACAATGACATCCTTCCTGGGAATCACCGAGTGTTCCCACTCAAAATGAACTCACCTAGGAAGCACACAAGGTTTTCTGAAAAATATTAATATTCCATCATGTATAAGATATTCTCATACTTCTAATGAGTATTTTTTTCCTCCTAAATCCTTACGGAACTCTTGCAATCATCCAATGAAGATCAGGTACCTACTTTGACTGCCTTCTCCTCACAGGGGCTAAGACTAGGTCATATGAAAAACCACATGGAAATAAGGAGGGAGGGTGAATTTTTTTGTCCATTTCATCCCTTTGTAAAAGATAAAAAGGGGACATGAAATTCCCCTTCATTCTGATGAGGGCATGTAGCAGGCATGCATGGTTAAGTGGGTGCACAAGTCAAACTGGTCAACGAGGGCTAATGGGTAAGGTTTTGGTCATATTGGTGACCTGGGGGCTAAAACGGGTTGGGTGTAGTTTTGTGTCCCCTTTATCCCTTTGAAAAGGGACATAAGGGACATGAAATTTCTCCTTAACCATAGTTTTCCACGTGTCCTTCTATAAAAATGACTAAGTATGAGAAATTGCAACTTGGGACCAACTTGCAAAGATGATATCTCGGGATCACGGATGAATTTTAGGGTGAAATTTTATATGATTCCACCTCAAAAAACCCCACTGAATATAATGGTGATGTTCTCAAGATACAATTTTTAATATAACACCAAAAATTTCACCTTATTTTTCATGATAGCTTGTTGTGCGCCAGAAGAATAAGTTACCTAGAGCAATGCACAAGGTTTCAAGAAGTCCCATTTTTTCCACTATGGAGGGAACTGAAAATTATTTCCATTTATACTTTGTTGGGTTTTCAAATCATCACAAGGCTCCTAGAATATTTCTTTGAATCTCATGTCCCTGTTCACAGTGTGTGCTCATTCAAGCCCGAGAACCCGCTTCTAGTGAATTGGTTCCAACACCTCTGAATCTTCCCCAAATCTTTCAAAATCATTTCTCTAATGTTCCTATTACTTGAATACTCTTCCACAATGAATTTTTCTCATAGGATCTTCTCTATAGGTAGTGCACTATTCCTATGAAGGATGATGATAGCCCTTCCTAGAACTACTTGAATACTTGAATGTTCTAGAAAGTATTAAATCACCTAGGGGGACTGATTTTGCTTTCCTAAATCACCTAGGGGAATAATTGACATTCACTTTGGGAACATTAGACTAACTTGATAATAATGGCCTTAGGGATGGACTAACTTGGGGGTATCTTTGGAAGGTATAACTTTGAACATTTTTGACACTGTGGTATTATTTTCCCGCTTTCCAGTGAATTTTTCCCCTGCAAAAACATAGGAAAACAATTGGCTCTAGCTTGGGGGCATGTTATGGACTAAGCATAGCAAACACATGACATGATAAATCCCATAATCTCATCTTATAATACATTGACAAATTCCTTATCCATTGGGCTTTATAGGAGTCACATACAACTTGCACCAGATAGTAAGAAAGGAAGAACACACAAACACACACAACGACGAAAAGAAACAACAACACATGGAAAGGAAAGAACACACACAACCAGAAAGGGAAACACACACCTAAATCACCTATGGTAGATTGTGGGGGAAAACCCACTTTCACTGAAGCAATTTTCATTCCTCAGAGGTCAACCCTGAGCGGGTAACATTACGTATTGATTTTCCATGAAGCCATTGATTGGTTCTAGAAATTAGACTCCCTTCCTCAACTATTTATGAAAGCTAGGTGCTTTCACACTTACATATATACTTTGTAGGAGTGAGCCTACATGAGATTCTTCATGCTTGAGTCTTCACTCAGAGATTTCATTGCCTTCATTTCCTTTGAAATATTTTTTTGCGCTTATCCACACTATTGTTTTTTCTTCTATTATATCATTACTACTCCAGGGCTGGTTTTTGTTTGAATAGATTGAGTACCCTGAGTTTTTCATTTCCTACCCATTCACATTCCTAGGCATCCTCTCTACCATAAGCATCAAATTCACCTTTTTGACTCATATCAATACAAGGAATCTAAGTGTTGAATGAAGGATCACAAATGACCTCATAACCATCATGATATATTTTGAAATTGAGTGAAGAATCATACATAGCCTCATGCCTATCTTGTATGGCCATATCTTGAATCAAGCAGTTAAGACTCGGCTCGGGATCTTTTGTGCCTTCTATTACATCCAAAATTTCCTAAACTGAATTCTTCTTTGAAGTTACCCAAAGCTCACCTTTTCCTTCGTTCAAAGTATCTTCATTATAAACTTAAAAGAAACCATTGAGAAGCATTATTTCTTTATTTTAACCATCATGATATTCTACCACTTATTTTTAAATAGGAATCCCAACTTCAAGGGATTAAAATTTTTCTTCTTCATCTTATTCATAAGAGAAAAATTCCTCCTTTTCAAATGGGAAAGAAAATACCTCACTTTCATCATCGCCTTCATCATCTATTGGCTCAGGAGATACATCAGGTTCTTTTCCCTACTTTGCTCCATTATGACCAATCTCTGAATTAATTGAGGGATTAGGATTTTATTCATGCTTGTCTTGCAACTCCATAGCCTGCATCATGAGTTCAAGACTAAGCTCAGGATCTTTTGTTTCTTCTGCAGCTCCTCAGAGATCTTGCATAAATTGTTCTTTCAAACTTTTTGAGGGATTAATCCAAATTGGCTTTGTTTCTTCTTCATGGAAGATGAAATCGAGATAATATTCATCTTCAAATGGGAATGATAATATCTCTGCATCTTGGGTAAGCATACAGGATTATTTATTGCTTTGAAATTCACCAAGAACAAATTCTCCTTCTCCATGGCCCACATCACCTAGTAATTCAAGGCTATCTTCTTGCAGCTTCAAGTTCCTTACTACTTCCTCTATATCAATATTCCTCTGGGAAGGAATGTTTTATCCTATCAAAAATGGGATCTCATCCTCCTCTTCAGTCATCACAAAATAATTCATCCTCCAGCTATTTTGATACAAAATGTTGGCTCTTGGATCTCCTGACTTTCGCACCATGTACCTCATCTTTTTCATAGGAAGAAACTTCTCCATATCTCATTTCACTAGTATGGTGGCAGAAGGCCAATTCATCTTAATGTACCTCATCTTTTGGGATGTTCACTACCAAAATAGTCATTGATATTTTTTATATGGAAACTCAGCAAGAGCCATTTATCTTTGATCTTCCCTACAAGTGATACTTCCTTTGACTCCATAGAGTAACATGAGCCACCGCGCAGTGAGTTTTAGATATTTGGAAACCTTCACAGGCATTACATTGTTAGAGACACTCGAATCTATAATGCAATTGTTCAATATGTGTTCTCCAATGAGAAGGGAGACATAGAAAGGATCGACCTTGTCTATCTTTTATGCACTCATGGAAAACATGTTTTTTGAGAGAGGCATAGGTGGGTTTCGTAGTATTCCTTTAGAGCTAAGGGTTATAGAATTGGGTGTTAAACTACCATTTCTGATATATCAAACGAATCTCTCAAATTGTTCAAGGTGAGTCCATAGATATTTAGTTTCAATACTATAAACTTTAGTTTTGTTCACATATTCTATGAAGTCAAAAATGGAAGATGCAGATGAGGGGGGTGAAGGGACTGCTTTTGGAGCTGACATAGGTTTGGTAGCAGGGTTTGATGTTTGGGGAACATAGGTTGTTTTAAAAGGTAAAGTGGAATATTTTGAAGTACTATATTTTGTAGGAGTATATTTAGATTTAGAACTGGAAGAAACATTGGAATAATTACTTGGAATTGCAAGTGACCTCCCATTCATCACAGGGTCAAGTTTCCCCAATGCATACTCCATAAAATGTGGGAGTAGAGATCCTCTGCTAATTATTTTATTTTATAGAGTTGCCACAGGAGGATCTTCACTATTCTTTCTCTTTGTGGTAGTAGCAAAGGAAGAGGCTCCCTTTTGGGACTGGGAATGAGTAAACACAGCACATGCAAAATTGGGTGCATCTTTTTCATCATCTTCATTACCTCTAGAATACTCGTACAATTTGATTTGTGTATCATTCTCTACTTCCTCAACCTCCAGAGGGTCATTATATTTTCTTTCTTATTCCAATCCTTCTTCATCTTCTTGAGTCCTGCAATGAGCATTGATAGGTGGGGCCTCCAAGGCAAGCCTTTGGGGTGCTCCTACAATCTGATTCCTATTATTTCTTTAAGGAGATACACTTTCAAAAATTTCCCTCTTCAACGATGTTATTTCATTTTCCAATTTCTGCAAATTAGGATTCATTCTCTCATCCTTAGGATTCTAGACTTTACCCTTTGAGGGAGTTTTTATCTTTCCAGAGAGGATGAGATCATCATCAAGTTTGATGGCCATCTTTGTGCTTATGCAATATTCCTTGGTTGAACTCTTCATAGGAAAAATCCTACCTCTAGTGACTGAGTGTTGATGAAGAATCTCTTGACATTGTTTTCATATGGTGAATCTTCTTCTGGTATCCTATGGAGTAAGCAATTGAAATGAGTCACAAAGTCTCTCATAGTTTCATTTTCTCTTTTCTTCATTTGTGCCAATTGAATAAGGAGATCTTGGCAATCCTCAGTAGATTTGAATCTCTCCTCGAACTTTCTTTTGATTTCATTCTAATGAGTGATGGATTGGGCAAGAAGGATGTAGAACCATTATGCTACTTTTTCTTGGAGAGACTCAATGAAAAATCTTATAGTGACATCTTCATGTTAGACACCAAGAATCCCACGTGATGTGTTAAAGGATGATATGTTCTCTTCAAGGAGTTTTGTTCCATCACCTTTGAACTTAAGAAATTTCTTGTGGGAATATGTCAATAAATTGTGAAGGGGGGTTCAAGAGCAGGTAGGCCTATGTTTCTTCCCCATGAAAAAATGGATTGAGGTCTTTATGCTTCATATATCATTGTTGTTTCAGTTTCTATCGGATCCTACCTCAGAAAATTCTTCTCCCAATTCTTATTTTGGTTCGTGCTCTTCTTGATTAGGAAATTCAATTTTCAATGGCGCGCAGAAAATGGGAGAATATGTAGAAGGAGTTTCGACAAGGGTTTGGATTAGATTACCAAACGAACCACTTAAAGACTTGGAAGGGGAGGATGCTTGAGAAAAATAGTAAGGGTTATCTCTGATTTTTCCCTACTGATTTTGTAAAGCCTAAAAATTGGGATCAAAAATTCCTCTCAACCTACTCACTCTGGTGTATCTTTTTTCAGCCACTTTATGGATATCTTACAATGGGAATACGAAAATACATGGTGGAATGTGAAAGGTTACTTGCAAGAACTAAGAATGTGTCTTTCAGCAATGAGTTTCAATGAACTCCTTGTTAGGTTAATTATGCATCGTATAATTATTTAATTAATTTTATTAATTAAATAATAATGGTTATAATATAAACCATATTTTTGTTATGTATTGCTATATGGGTTTTAAACCATATTCGTATTTTTAGTTTCATAGGGATAATTGTTATAATTGTTATAACAATTTATGTGCTTCCTGGGATAATATTTGGAAGCTAATGTATTTTAGATTTGTTGTTGCATTATTGCAACTTCTATTTTGTTTGTATTCTAGTTGTGTAATACATATATATATTGCATCCTGCTTTTATGTTTCTGGTTGATTATGATTAATAAAATCTTTAGGCTTCCATCTTTACATTTGGTACCAGAGCAAGATTCTGGACCTGTGAAGCTGTGGAGTGGAAAGAGTAGTTGAGATAGAGGAGTTTTGGAGAATTTTTTACAGCATCAGAGAGCCTGTGTAGCCTCCTAGAACCTCTCAGCCCCATCCCTGCCTCCTCACATCCTCTTGTTCCTTCCAGGTGTTTGGAAGGCAATTTTTTTTGCACTGGTGCACCCAGGACCAGGAAAAACTTGTTGCAGGTATTGAAAATAATAAACAAAAATTCTCCCCATTAGGGGATTTATCTCTAATTTTAGAGATATATTTATTTTATGCTAAAACTAGTAGGCTACTGTATTTGGAGGTCACTCTGTGTAATTTGGAGGAGTCGAGCCATTACAAAGGCAAGTTACAGACTAAGCTCTGCATTTGTCTAGTGAGCTCCCTTAGAGTCTGCATCGAGTTTCTTTGTTTGAAAAATAGCATGTGAGCCTTCAAATAGAGGTATCCATCTAAATGATCAAGCATCCCTCCAAACATGGTCATGTCCTCCTTGCATTGGGTGAAGTATTGGATTTAGACTGAGCTGTGTTTCATTGATCAAATCAGAGGATCCTTTTGAGTACACCTTGCATTGGCACATTGAGTTGGATCTCCATTGGTTACACATTGGCATCAACAATACCTACATCCAAACATCGAGCCATCCATTAGGACTAAGAATACTCTAGCATTCAGGCTGACTTAGCTGTGGAATGAGCCATCCTCCATAACGTAGACCCTGCACCTATAAACAAACAACAAACAACATAGGGTAGAAGCAGCGGTTGAGGCATCCTCTGCATATACCCCTACGTCCTCTCCATGTCCACGTAGACCTGCACAAATCCAACAATGTTTTTCAACCAAATTCAACCTCTTGCACACCTAAAAACAACAATACAAAGCCAAGAAACGATGGCCAAAGGAAAAGAAATGGCGGCCAAAAGAAAATCAAACAAATAAAAAGGAGAAAAAGAAATAAAACGCATCAGATCCGCTCCAAGAGGAAACCCTAACTGTGCTTCTTCATGCATCCATGTGGTCTCTCTTCTAGCCATGCAAGCCTCCACTCAGCCAGGTCAGATTTTTTTTTTTAAAAAAGGTCAGCTCAAATTTCTTTTCTTTAAATACAAGTTTGTTCCTTCCATAACCCAAGCGCTCATAGAGCCTACATGGTCAAAAGGAATGACTTAGAGATGGGAAGTGCATGGGTTGAATCACACTAAATAACAAAAAAAAATCAATTTTGAAATTTGGAGAAAATTTAGTGAAATCACAAAGTTTAGAGACTTTTTTAGGCGAAAAACCTTCACTAAAACTTGTTAGTTATAACTAAACAGGTCGTTAAATATTAAGAAAAAAAATCCCTAAATTTAGGGGGAAAAAAATTCTCCATTAAGTCTATTTTTTTATTTTGGGCAACATTTGCAAAAGGAAACCATCCAAAAACTTCATCTTGGGACTTTTTTTAATGATTTTCGGCATTTTGGGTCGTTTTGGGCTCTAGAGGCCGCTAGGGCCCGCAAAAAAAAAATTGCCTATCATTCAATTTTTTCAAATTTTTGAATGTAATTTGTGTACTGCATTATATTGTACTAATTTGCAAGTTGCCATAGTCAACTACAAACTTTGTAACTACTCAGAAATAAGTAGAATTGTAATAAAAAAAAAGCTAAAAATTGGTTATGTAACACTCACGAGATCCTAGATCTCATTCGCAGCATTCAGTATATACAGTGCCTCTGGGAAGTGCTTACGGGTAAAGCCATCATGAATACTACTACACTTAATACCTAATATAGCTACAACAACGTCATCTAGGCATCGACCCTTTAAATCAACAGGGAGTAATAAGGTCATAGTGCACACACTATGAACCACCCCATCCCGTCTATGAACGATTGCATGACATAAATCCAGACTAAGAAATTATCCAAGTATATAGTGAAGTTACGCGTGCGTATGAGGATATTTCTTTGAGCCAGTGTCAATAATGACACAGACCTCATCAATATTGTCTTGGTACCATGTATTGAATTCTTTCACATACGTTAACGCCTCTTTCACATACCGCCGAGTATATAGAAAGGGTGAGCTTCTTCCCCATACCACTGGGTATATCGAAAGGGCACGTATATAGAAAGGTTCAGTACATCAGACTGATGGTATATAGATTGGGAGACCTTATACTTGGAGTGATAAGAACCAAACCCTGTCAGTGATCTCTACAAAATGGGCATCAATGCCCCCAAATTTTTCTTAAGGATTCACAACTACTCCCAAATTTTTTCTTACGGATTCACAACTACTTAGAGGAAACAACTATGCTACATGGAAGACAAAAATCAAAAAACAGCTTGAGTTTGAAGAAATCTAGCCTACTGTGAATGGTACTCTGACCAGATCAACTACTGATACAACACAATAGCAGCAGTTTGATAAAGAAAATTAGAAGGCCAAACTCATCTTCTTGTTTGGAGTGTCTGACGATGTGCAACTCCACATTCAAGATGCCAAAATAGCCAAAGAAGCATGGGATAAATTGAGCACAGTATACAAAGCCAAGAACAAGAATGTTATATTGAATTTGCAGAGTCATGTACACACACTAAAGTTCAAACAAAATGAAAAAGTCGAAGCTTTCTTAAGAAGAGTTACAGAATTGAGGGCTTCACTTCTAGCCCTAGGAGAACCGGTCACAGATGATGCTCTCATTCCCATTATTCTAAGAGCACTCCCCTCTTCTTACCGCATTTTTGTCAAAACACTAAACGTGTCAAATACGGCAGTTGGTTTTGACAAACTGGTAAACCTACTGCAACAAGAGGAAGCAATGCACAATAAGGATGATGAAGAGGAGCAGACATTGTCTTCACATCAAAAATGGAAAGGAAAAGGTAAAGGAAAACCTAATTCCTATCAAAAATCCCAAAATCAAAATCAATATCAAGGGGATAGACAACAGAAGAAGCAATGTCCAATCTGTAAAAGAGGACATAACCTACAAGATTGTTGGTATAATACTTACAAGAAAGGTTCATCAAGCAACTTTGGACCTCCACAACAATCTAACAAGGTACATTCTAACTACAATCAAGGGAAGAAAAGGAGGAACTGGAAAAGAAGACCCCACCAGTAAGTTAATAAACCTGAGCAACAAGAACAATCAGACAATGAAGACTTCTTGTTCACTGCTCGATCAAGTGAACAATCCATGTCATCTAGTGATGTTTGGTATGTTGATTTGGGGGCCACTCGACACATGACCGGCCATAGAGACTGGTTTATTTCAATGATGTACACACCATTGAAAAATCATGTTTCATTGGGAGATGATTCTTCATATACGGTTCAAGGGATTGGGAACATTTCTCTACCCCTTGGTTCACGCAAATATAGACTATCAAATGTCCTATATGTCCCTGGGTTGACTAAGAATCTTCTTTCAGTCAATCAACTCCTAGATCACAACCTAAAAATTGACTTTGATTGTCAATCTGGCAAGAAAATGTGTTTAATTCGAGATAAATAAAGAGGCTTGAAAATAATTGCAAAAGCCTCCAATGTGGGATGCATGTTCTAACTTGATTTTGTTCATAGAGATGATCAAGCACTTGTGGCTAAGAACTCCACCTCATCATAGTTGTGGCATCAGATATTTGGTCATGTTACTTTCAAATATCCCTAAAGACTTCTTCAGCGTAATATGGTACATGGGCTACCTTCTCTTCAAAAGGATACATACAAGTGTCATCACTACCTAGCAGGAAAACAACACAGAGCTTCATTCCAGAAGAGTACATTTCAAGCTCATGGTAAACTTGACCTAGTTCATACCGATCTTTACAGTATGATGCATCCAAGTCATTATGGGTTATAGTACTTCATGCTTTTTGTTAACGACTATTCGAGAAAAATGTGGATTTTCTGTCTTCGCAAGAAAAGCGAAGCATTTGAAACCTTCAAAATGTTCAAAGTAGCAGTTGAGAAAGAAACTGGTCGTCACATCAGAACTCTCTGCTCAAATCGAGAGGGGGAATTCACCAATGATGAGTTCAGAGACTACCTACAAACTCATGGGATTTGTCGACAAAAGCCTCCTACATACACACCGTAGCAAAATGGTGTTGTTGAGAGAAGAAATCGTACTATCATGGAAATGGTGCGATGCATGATCGATGATTCTAGACTTGCAAAGATATTTTGGGCAGAAGCAACAAAGACAACGGTGTATTTTTTGTACAAAGCACCCAAAATTGCTCTTGATGGAATAACACCACAAGAAGCATAGTCAAAACGGAAACCATCTATTGCACACCTCAGAGTATTTGGGTGCAAAGCAAGCATGCACATACCCAAACAAAACAGAAAGAAATTGGACATGAAGTCATAGAAACTCATCTTCATTGGGTACAGTGAAGAGACTCTTGGGTATAGATTGATGGATCCTAAGACCAGAAAATTATACACCAGCAGAGATGTTGAGTTTTTCAAGAAGAAGGAAGCAGAGACTCCGCCTCCAAACTCGCAAGATGTAGATTTTTCACCTATTGTAAAAATTGAAGCTGATGTTCCCTCAGAAGATGAATGTGATGATGGGGATGATGGTTTTGATTAGATAGAACCATGACCCATGGTAACAGTTCAATGTATGCCTAAATGGTGTACAAGTACATTATGAGATGCAAGAATGGATGCTCCACCGGATACATCCACCCCTGGACCATGGACTCACAGTAAAGCAAGAGAAGAAGTTAACTTTGCTTTGATGAGTAGAGTTATTGAATCAGATGAGCCCTCTATAGTCCAGGAAGCCCTATAGTCAAAATCTTGGAAAGATGCCATGGATTCTGAATATCAATCAGTGATGAAGAATAACACTTGGCAGCTTGTCGATCTTCCACTAGGGAAGAAACCCATTGGATGTAAATGGATATTTAAAACAAAGTACAAAGTAGATGGGACAGTGGACAAGTATAAAGCAAGACTTGTAGCAAAGGGGTATGCACAAAAAGAAGGCATTGACTATGAGGAGACATTTTTTCCCATAGCTAAGATCAAAACGATCAGGATGATATTTTCTCTAGCTGCACATTTTGGATGGAAAGTCCACCAAATGGACATAAAAATTTCCTTCCTAAATGGAGATTTACAAGAAGAAGTCTACATGACTCAACCTGAGGGATATGTAGTTCCTGGTTAAGAAGAAAAGGTATACAGACTTGGGAAATCTTTGTATGGCCTCAAACAGGCACCTCGGGCATGGTACATCAAGATTGATGAGCATCTCATACAACATGGATTTGTTATAAATCCATACGATCCCAATCTTTACCTCAAAAAGCAAGGGGGGAGATTGTGATTGTCGTTGTCTATGTCAACAATCTAGTCATTACTGGCAATTTAGTAAGGATGATTGATGCAATGAAGAAAGACCTTAATTGATCATTCGGCATGACCGATCTCGGGCTGATGCACTATTGTCTTGGATTGGAAGTGTAGCGGAAAGAGAATCATATTTTTATTTCTCAGATGAAATATACCAAGACTACGCTCAAAAATTTTAGGATGATGGATTGCACACCAATTGCTACACCCATGGAGAACATATTATAGTTATCTTGTTCAGATCCATCTCCTGAGGTAAGTGCCACTCTCTATTGGCAGCTGATCGGGAGTCTCATTTACCTGACCTACACTAGACTAGATATCAGCTTTGCAGTGAGCTATCTATCCAAATTCATGCAGGAACCGAAAGTTTGTCATTGGAAAATAGCAAGGCGTATTTTGAGATATCTCAAAGGATCAGTGGATCTTGGTCTAGAATACAAGAAGAACGAAAACTTCTTCTTGACTGGATATTCAGATTTAGATCATGCAGGTAACATTGATGATAGAAAATCCACTTTTGGATTTGTATTCTTTATGGGATCTGGACCAATATCATGGGGAAGTAAGAAACAACACTTCATTTCTCTCTCTTCCATAGAAGCTAAGTATCATTATGCAAGAGAATTTGTCTGTGAAGCGATTTGGCTACGTCACATACTAGAAGGACTTGGAATACCATAGGACAAACCGACCACCATGTATGTTGACAATGAAGGTGTTCTAAAACTTGTTCACAATCGAGTTTTTCATGAGAGAACAAAGCACATTGAGGTACAATGAACAGGTGTTCAAGCACAACATCCAGCTTCAAGTTTGTCTAACTACTGAACAACGAGCAGATATTTTCACAAAGTCACTTGCACATGACAAGTTCGAGTTGTTCAGAGAGTTCCTCTCCTCATCCCTTCAGACAATGCACAATTAAGGGGGGGGATGTTAGGCTAATTATGCATGATATAATTATTTAATTAATTTTATTAATTAAATACAAATGGTTATAATATAAACCATATTTTTGTTATGTATTGTTATATGGGTTTTAAACCATATTTGTCTTTTTAGTTTCACAGGGATAATTGTTATAATTGTTATAACAATTTATGTGCTTCCCAGGATAATATTTGGAAGCTAATGTATTTTAGATTTGTTGTTGCATTATTGTAACTTCTATTTTGTTTGTATTCAGACTGTGCAATACATATATATATATATATATATATATATATTGCAGCTTGCTTCTATGTTTCCGGTTGATTCTGATTAATAAAATCTTCAGGATTTCATCCCTGTTTACACTCCTTTATTTTATTTTTTTATTTTTTTTATTTTTTTTGTTTTTTGGATATTATATTTTTTTGGATTTTTGGACCATGTGGTAGTAATTTGGGTGTAAATGCTGCTAAAATTTCCCCACGGTGGGAGCCAAAAAATGTTGGCGAGAAAATTTGTCGGGTGGAAAAATTTTTGGGTTTCTTACCAACGCTCTGGGAGTCGAATTCCCTTTACTTAGGTGATGTAGCTTCCATATTTACATGTGCATGAAAAGGTGGGTTTTTCCTAGTGGTCTTGCACTAGAGATCACACAGGGGTACTCCACTAACCCTGCAAAAAAGCTAGAAATCACTTGCTAGAGATGAATTTGTCTTAAGAGCGGGAAAGGGAGTGAGAAAAGAGATAGGAGAACTAATGTTGTAGGTAGAAAATCATATTCCTGCACACACTAGTTAGAAATTTTAACACATGCATTTATGAGAAGAAACAACCAAAACTTCCATACTACTAGCTAGAGGAAACCATGCATACAAATATGCACACATTAATATTCCTTCAAAAACAGAAAATTCTTTCTTCATTAGCATTTCAATTAGAATTATACAAAGAAGGGAAAAGGAGGAAACATATGCAAGAGGAGAATAGAAGAAAATGGTTATCTCCTTTATTCTCTCTAAGCACAATGCACTCTTGAGTTTACAAAATCGATCACCAGCCCCTTGGAAAATAAATACCTTTATAATTTATAGAAGAAGAGGTGAATTTTTTTCTACCCCCCATTGACCCTTCATATGCCTTTACATGACTTAAAACTTTTCTCATTATTAGGAAAATATAAGTCCCCTTTTATAACTTAAGGGTGACTTATTAAATTGAATAATAAAGTCATTTTTAATTATTTGAGGCATTATGAAAAAGTGCAACCCCAATGAAGAATCAGAATGTGGAGGAGAGAGAGTGTGGTGGGGAGAGAAGAGAGAGACAACATGTTGATGACAAAGAACAAGATGATCTTGCTGACTTGATCCGATGGAATGCTCCAGTATGATGAAATTTAGATTCCTCAACTCCTTGCGCCCTGAGAAAGCTCCTTCAGATGGTCCATGGACACCTTGGACTTGAGTGTTTAGGAATACTGTTGAATGCCCACCTCAATGGACATGGGTGTTGCTCATAGAAGTCCACTTCGAAGAAGACTGAGGATGGAAATTGACCCCTACAATGGTCTTTTTACAACACTTCCCTGCTGATTTGAAAGTTCCAATCGAGTGTGACTTGAAAATTTTGATGATGACAATTACACACTCCTCTTTGCACGTGATCTATAGAAAACATGGATAGTAGGATGAGTGTCGAAAGAAACTGTTGAGATATCTCGCATACCTCGAGAAACCAAGCCATGAATACTAATGAGTGCATTATTAATGACAATGAAGAATTTCAACTACATGGCATAAAGCACCACAATCCTTATGGTCTTCTAAGTACACACCTGGATGTCAAAGTGGAACAATTCCCACTAGACATTTGATCCTAAAAAATTTTGAAGTTCCCATGAGTGACATTGTTATCCCTCACACCTGAATGAACTAGTCTCACATTTGAAAACATAGACTTCATGGTTGAGAACACTTGCCATATTTGGAACAAACACTTACTATATTTGGCAAGGGAAACTTACTATTTTTAGTAATTGTTAGAATCTACTTCTCTAAACTCCAACTGATGATGCCAACCTAAATTTTCAACTCCATGTACACTCCTTTTGTGAAATCTATTTTCTGGAACAACTTACTATTTTTAGTAAGTGATGGTTTTGGGCCAAGACAACTACACCAATGAGTTTTTCCTATACGACTTCCCCCATGTACATTGTCTTCTCCTAGATTTCTCTTCTGAGATGACTTACTAAAAATAGCATGCACCCTTATGACAGACTTACTATTTTTAGTAACTAATGAAGTCCACTATTTTTTGGACCTACTGATCAATCCAACCTCATTTTCTTCCTTGGTGCACATCATTTCTTTCACAGCTTCTTCTAATGTTGACTTACCTAAAATAGTAGTCACCCATGTAGGAAGGCTTACTATTTTTAGTAAGAGGGTCTATGGTACTCAGACTGCGATGGAACAAAGGTTTCTTATATGGGTTTTTTCCCAATAGTACCCCTCTAAAATCTTAGCTTCACCCCATCATCAGTTTAAGAGATTTTAAATTTCATTTTTTTACCACGGGAAATTGGGGTTTCTTCACTATAAAAAATACATGGTGTGTTTGCAAAATAATTCACTTGGATCCTCATGGCCTCTAAAAAACTAAATGACTGCAAAAAATGGAATCTCAATTAATTCAATGGTTTGCACGATATGAATATTTTTCACTTCATGGGTTACAAAGTCATTCTGGTGAAGAACTAGCCTGGAGCCTTCAAAAATCCTTGTTTTTCTTGTTTTATGTTCATCCTATCATGGGAAATTGGTATCAATGGGTCTAATCTTGTGATTCTTCTTAAAACTCTTCTAAAAATGACATCCTTCCTAGGAATCACCGAGTGTGCCCACTCAAAATGAACCCACTTAGGAAGCACACAGGGTTTTCTAAAAAATATTAATGTTCCATCATGTATAGGATGTTTTCATCTTTCCGATGAGTAGTTTTTTTCCTCCTAAATGCTTACGGAGCTCCTGTAATTTTTTGATGAAGATCAAGTACCTACTTTGACTGCCTTCTCCTCACAAGGGCTGAGACTGGGTCATATGAAAAACCACGTGGAAATAAGGGGGGGTGAACTTCTGTGTCCCTTTTATTCTTTTGTAAAAGGGAAAAAGGGGACATGAAATTCCCCTTCATTCTAGTGAGGACATATGGCGGGCATGCATGGTTAGGTGGGTGCACAAGTCAAACTAGTCAACGGGGGCTAATGGGCAAGTTCCTTGTCATATTGGTGACCTGGGGGCTAAAAAGGGTTGGGTAAATTTTTGTTTCCCCTTTGTCCTTTTGCAAAGGGACATAAGGGACATGAAATTTATCCTTAACCACAGGTTGTCGTGTGTCCTTCTTGAAAAATGACTAAGTATGAGAAATTACACTTTGGGACCAACTTGCAGAGACGATATCTCGGGCTCCCGGATAAATTTTCAGGTGAGATTTTATATGATTCTTGAAAATAACCCACTAAATCTAATAGGGATGGCCTCAAGATAAAAATATTACTATAACACCTACAAGTGGCCCCTTATTTCTCAAGATCACTTGTTGTGTGCCAGAAGAATAAGTTGCCTAGAGCAATGCACGAGGTTTCAAAAAGTCCCATTTTTACACTATAAAGGGAATTGAAAATTATTTCCATTGATATTTTTTTGGGCTTTCAAATCATCACGAGGCTCCTAGAATCTTTCTTTGAATCTCAAAATCATTTCTCTAATGTTCCTAGTACTTTAATACTCTTCCACGATTATTTTTTCTCCTCTGATCCACTCCAGGGGTAGTGCACTTGTCTTAAGAAGGATGATGATAGCCCTTCCCAGAACTCCTGGAATACTTGAATGTTCCATAAAGTCCTAAATCCCCTAGGGGAACTGATTTTGCTTTCCTAAATCACCTAGGGGTATACTTGTCATTCACTTTGGAATCATTAGACTGACTGGATAAGACTGGCTTTAGGGATGGACTGACCTGGGGGTGTCTTAGGAAGGTATAACTTTGAATTTTTTTGACAATGTGGTATCATTGTCCCACTTTCCAATGAATTTTTCCCCTGTAAAAACACAAGACAACAAGGTGCTTCTATTATTTTTCCTCTCTTTTTCAAATTTGGATTACCACATTATTCAATATCTTTTCTAAAGTCTCTTTTATCACTTTGGGCTGACCTTTTTGGTTGTTAATGATGAAATTCAAACAAGGGAATCATATATACACATGACTTACTATTATTGGGGCTAGAAATCTTGGGGCTAATACTTACTATCTACTACTTGGGAAAAGAGAAACACTTAAGGAATAAATTTTGGCTGCATTATTCACTACATACGAGGGGTTATTTCAAAATTTCATCTCAGACATCTATCTTAGGGGAAAATTAGTTATAGCCCATTATTTTTGTGCAACTAGCATAAGGGAAACCTAACTTTAAGGGACACGATTCAATCTCACACACACTAGAACTACATAGAATTTGAACTGTAATGCAACACTTGGTGCTAAGAGCATTGGGGTGATGGTCGAGGTCATTCTGACTCAAGCATATGCATTATTTGTTTCAGCTAACATTTGCTTAAGATTTGTGCAAGTAGTTAGGGTTTGTTTTGAAGTTTTATGTGTGACATAGGAACCCTGTAGTGAATTGAATGTGACAAATAGTGAAAGAAAAAAGTTAAGTTTGGACCCTAAAAATACTATAAGTAGAGCACTTTCCATGAAACTGGCACCCAAATCAGACACTACTGCTCAGGGTGGTCTTGTCCTCCTTTGTGTGGTTATATCCAAAGAATTTCTAGACTCGAGTTTCCAAAATAGAGCCTCCACAATCTAGATCCATCCTTCTCCACATGTTTCCCAGCTCAGGATCAGTTTTAATCTCTGGATACAAGCTAAGTCACTCTTATCTCATTTCTTGCACATTTTTTTGTACTTTACATGCTAGATCTTGCTTGTTACTACTTTATTCATTTGATCTCAGTCCTTTGATTAAGATTTAAATTTCTTTAAGTCAATAACCCTCCCCTCTTTATCTTAGTTAATATTGGCCACACTATGGTTAAGAGATCCCTCGTAGATGAAGGTTATATAACTTGTGTCACATCTTTAGACTTTATTAAGACATTAGGTTACTCTATAAACAACTTAAAGTCCACTCAGAGCACGTGCCAAGGCTATGATCATCGATAGATGCCCCCATAGCTTACATTTATCTCCCTATCATTATGCCCCCTCTTACCATTCACGTTAAATCCATGATATTTGATTTCCCCTTGTCTTATAATATACTCTTGGGATGAACATGGACTCATCACATGCATGCAATCATGTTATCCACCTACCAATGTATTAAATGTATTCACTTATGAGCTATCTATAAAGTACAAGGCAATACCAAACCTTGTAACTTTGACCTATTTCAATAATGTGGGACATTCAAAATTCCTACTTTTGAATAACTTCCCCCCATCCAATTTCGAGAATATAAACACCTTAACTATCCAGTGGATTCTCTTCGTGGATATAGTGGTCATCCTAAGGTTGTGGTTCATACCCTTCCCAACCTTCTTGATTATGATGATGATGTGTATGATGAAATTAACCTTTGAATTCATACCTCTTATCTTCCTAATACCATTATTCCCTAGATACCTCCACCTTACAACCATGATTACATAATATAGATATCGATCATGTCCTTATCACCACCACTCGCACTCAATATCATCCTATAGAAAATCTCATCCAACCTGATAATATCATCAACTCATGAGCTATCGATGTTACCACTCTTGATTATGATGGTAACTATTTTCTCAATAACCTCTTCTTAGTAGGCTACACCCAAGCTAAGGACATAAGAATATTTCGTTACCATGACACCAAGTACACTACCTTTAGTCATAGAAAATACTATCACCATATCCATGCAATAAACACATCATACCTTCAATTTGGAGGCCAATGATCTTATGGATGATGATAATATCTATTCTGATTTTTACTCTAAGGATGAGCTTATGAACTACATTCCCCTAATTAATGACCTTATACCTAATCCATAACCCACTCCCTTAGTTATCCCTTCTACAACACCTCTTATAACATCTCCCTCTCCTTCCCCTCTCACTTCTTTACATACCACTATATATCTACCTCCTAGAACATCATCACCAACTCTTCTTTCCTTTATGGATCTTAGCCCACCCATGAATAATTCATACCATACATAACATAAGGCTCTAAGACATGATATTTCTAGTTATATATCCTATAGATGGCATATGAAGAAAATAAAAGTGGAAGTTAGGTGAGACCAACACAAGAAGGATTTGTAACCCTCTTCTGTTGTGCCACTCTTCTATTCTCTTCATGGTTTTTACTCATATGCAAATGATACTTGTTAGGTTCTCACCCACAAGTATCAATCCCAAGAACCTTCTCCCCATGTGCCAAAGCATTGGCTCAATCCCATCCTTTGCATCATTCTCCCCCCATCCCTCCCTTGATGATACCCATTGTGATTTCCTCACATAAATCTCTGATAGGATTGACGATTCTCTCTTTTTTACATGATCAGAATTCCATCACGACATCAATATCATCTAAGAAAATCTCAAGGATTTTAAGATTCATACTGACTAGAAAATCCTACATAATTTAGTTGACACCATCTACAATGTATGCCAATAATTTTCAAGTCATCATTGAGACACTTTATCTTACTTTCTCTATTCTTATTTATCTTCCACTTGGGTTTATCCTTCCCACTTGAGTTTATATAGCCATTGCTTGGTATGTCCCAAACATTGGTCCCCATCCCATCCTAACCAAAATATATACACTATTAATCTAAAAACATGTTTTATCATTTCATCCTTCTTAATCATGAGTGTTCCTACCTTTTTGCATACATAAGAAAATGAAAACATAAAAGTAAATATAAATCAACATAAAAACACAAGATATAAACAAAACAATGGTATCTCATATACATACAAATTGATCATTTATACATCATCATATATCTTGAAAAATCATACAACTAACCATTCGTCAAGCATCCCCTCCCTGTCCCTTGGGGTACCTTCGCATATCAAATTATTCCTTTCATTTTGATCAACATTGTAGCCACATTTCAATGAGGAACAGACATGGACTTCTGATATTTAAAGGAAAAAATAATTGTTGTACACTTGGATGATTTGATGATCTTTTCCAAGAAGAGATGAAATCATTATGAACATTTGGATCAAGTATTGAAAAGATGGGCCATTAGCATGGGATGTATTTGAATCCTAAGAAATACATGTGTGGAGTGACAAAAGGCAATTTATTGGGTCATATTGTGAAAAAATAAGGAATGAGGATTGATTCTAAATGATTCAAAGCCATACAAAGCCTCACTCTTCCTATAAGTAAAACCAGTGTACACTCATTCTTCAGTAAAGATAATTTCTTGAGAAGATTTTTCCCTGACTTTGCTGAGAAGACTAAACACATAACAAAGATGATGAAAGGAAAGGTTCCATTCTAATGGAATTCTAAAGGAAAATTTTCTTTCAATGATATCAAATAATCAAACACACATGCTCCTCTAATAACTTTATTACAACAACGACTTCCAATGTTGGTCACAAAAATAACCATAGGGTTAAAGCTCTTGTTATCCTCAATAGAATGAATTTGGATAGGAAATTTCATTCTGGGAACTATCATCATCGAAAGTTACTCTTCAAAAATCATTAACATTTTATTTGACCTCAATGATCCTTCCTAGTATATAAGAGGCATCATCTATGACATTCAATCCCTAATTGATAAGTTTGATGAGGTAAAATTTCAACATGTTTATCATGAAGGTAACAAGGTGGCTGACCTTCAGGATAATATGGGAGTGAACACCATGAGTCCTAGCATGTGGTTCAATAAATTTCCTAAATATTTACTTAATATTGCTCTCTCTAATGTTACTCAGCTCAAATAGAAAAGGAGTCAATGTGGTGACTTTTCTTAGTTGTGTCTGTGCTTTTGGCTGCACTCTCATGCAGTGTTGCATCCTCTATTCTATCTATATCTCCCCTTATCACTTAATCTTTAGGCTAGGTTACTTCTACTTTCATGGCCATGTCCTTCTTGAATGATGCAGTTACATCTTCTATACTTGCTACATCACTCTCGATGACTCCATTGAGAATAGTGGTCTTAAAGCTAGTCATAAATATGGTTGGTCCTATCCTAAGTGTGAATCTCACATGATCCTCCATTTTTTAATCAAAACATAAAGTGGAGGTATTTCTTCCACAAGTTGTCCTTTCCATCTATTGATTTACACGTGTGCAAGAGCGTGATCGCCCTACTTAAGCCTTATGTGTGCCAAATTTTTCAAAAACACTCACTTCATCCCTTTCATTATTTATTTCTCTACCATGGGAGGTGACATTCAAATATTCAAGCTAGAAAAATATAACAAAGCCTCTATGGATGTTTAATTCTAGAGAATTCTCAAGGATGGTAGAGTCGCGAATTTCATGGAACGTATGAAAGGGATTTTTTTATGGTGAATAGATATATTCTAACTTCTTGGAATATTGAAAAAATTAAATTGGGAGATACAAGATTCACCATATTAGTTAACTCTATCACTAATGCCACTAGTATGCCAAATTTGGGCACAAATTTCATCAAAAAACCTCTTGTTATCTAGATTACAAAGTTTCTGGGAGAATTTTTGGGTTTGAGTGAGAGTTTATCTAGATACTAGTGGGAATTTTAGAGACTCTCATTCTATTCCCTTGGGAAAAATTTGTGAAATAGATCATGTGGTACTTCATGGTGGATAGGCGATTTAAGGTGTTTCATAGAGTGCACTTCTTCCTGCTTTCCCACTTTTGTCATGATAGAAAGGTAAACATTGCAAAAAAAAATTGTTTAATTCAATTTCTATTTCTATTACCGTTGCTCATAAAGAGGTCAGTTTGATCCTTCAATAAGGATGTTTGTACCTATTATTCTCCTCGGTTGCTTCAATGGTGTATGTTCCCAACTACCCTATACAAGCTTCCTATGGAAAGCGTAAAATCTTGTCCATGTCTTCTTCTTTTGATCCTTTTGTCGTTTCCTTTGGCCCCACCTTCACTGTGATGGTTGGATATTTTTTTGGTGAAAAAATATGAGGTTCAACCACAATGTACAGGAAAAACTCCCTCCTTAAATAAAGGGTAAGCACCCTGTTTATTGCTAATCTAAAACATGCCAAAAAATAATTTATAATGTTTACACTATTCTAGCCATTTTAGGTTAGGATCTCATCCTAGTAGATTTATTCTTTATAGAAATGAATGTGTTTAAGGAGAAAAGAAGAAAAGAGATAGAAGTTTAGAGGAATAAGAAAAGAATAAGTGGAAACGTGCTTTCACTTAGGAAAATGCAGATTGAAAGATAATAACATGCAATCAAATAGTAAGAACTTGTTGAAGATGTAATAAATTAGATATTAAATAAAATAACCATACATTGTATTGAACATAGGAACAATGCCTCAAATGAAAAATATATATCCATAATAAAAAATTTGTAACAGATATCTTTAATATTATTCAATAACAACATATAAAACACAAAGTATTTATGTCTCTTCAACTCCAAGATCTATGTTACACAAAAATCTCCAACCCTTAATAATGCCTCAACATTTATATTTATACAGAAGGGGAGGAGAGAAAAGGGGAACATATTGGATTGCATACTAAAAATATAAAATACACATTAATAGTTCATTTGAATGGCTCTCACAAAATGACCTAGTCAACATACGAATCTAAATGTGTTTCCACATTTTGGAAAAAGACATTTCGAATGTAAAATAAAAATAAAATGGTTGGTCCATCAATCAGACTTGTATTTTTCTTCTTTGGCTTTGACTTTCTTAGAACAGAATTCCTAGAAATTTTGAATCATCTCTCCAGTCTCCTTTTCATTTATCCCGTGGGAGTATTGATTCAACACTTCACAAGTCTCAAAAACATTGCTCATTTATCCTAGGAGCTTCTGATATTTCCTGATAAATTTAAACAAGTTACTTAAAACATTTTCACATAAAATTAACTTGTCGATGGCTCCCAAATTGAAATATTCCTTTGTAGAGGACTCATTTTCCACCAAACTCTTAAATTCTTTGAATAAATCATCTACAGGAAAAATATTTATACCATCATCTAAAACTCTTTTGAGGACTTTGGCAAATTCTTCATCAATGTCATTAGTGGCATCAACTACCTCTTCCCTGGATTGTTGAAGTTCACCACAAGCCTCTTGGAGAATCTTAACCCATAATTTGATAGCTTTGCAAAATTCAAAATGCCTATCAGCATCTTCTACAATTCCTTCTTTAATCAAAATGTCAAAATGAACCTTTTTAAGTTCACTAAGAGCTTACAATGTCAAGTCCTAGTTGTCATTTTCTTCCAATAGTTCATCGTCCAATTTAACGTCATCCAATTTGGCCTTCTCAATGTCGTTATAGGTGTCTAAAACGTCCTTGATTATCATTTTCCCCTAGAAAAGAGATGTTGAATCCAAGCATCTACCACTCTACCTTGTTATCCAACCTTTTCCATTTTGGGCACAGAAGAGAAATCAAAATTGATGGGAGTAGGAGAAGGGACCTGGATCTATGCAAGATGGAAGAGCTTGAGTAGTACAGTGGAAAATTTTTTGACCTTTTCCTTTAACTCTTCCTTCAAAGCCTTGGTTTCTCTAAACTTCTTGAAATTATATTCCATGGAAACCTATGCATCTTGTTGAGAACCCTCAGTGGTAACTTTCCCAAGTGTTACCTTTATGATATGATAATCTGAGGTTGTGATGTCCTCCTTGGTTTTATCAGTAGCAAGTATAGTAATCTTTTTTAACCTTTGACTGGATGCATCAACAGTGATATGAGAAACGGTCTTAGGTTTTTTTGGTGATATTGAAGGTGTGGGCTTCAGAGAACTGAAATCAAAGGCTTTGGGGGGAACAAATGTTTTTCTTTTCTTTGAAGTTTGAATAACCAACCAAGAGGGAACCGACGAGGGTGGTGCCTCTAGAGGGGGAGAAGTGATCATCATAGTGAAACTTTGGGGAGTGAGAAAATTAGTTACCAAGGATGGAAGAGTGGAAAGGAAGGTGGTGACGATGGCAGAAGATGTTGGAGGTGGAGGAGGCAGGGAAGCTGGAGCTTTGGTATGGGATGAAAGTTGAGCAACTTGGGGTGATCCTAAAGTCATACCTATTCCACCTGAAATGGTGGACAAGGATGAGAAAATGCTTTCCATGAGAGATACAAGTGGATATGAAGGTGATGGAGGCAAAGATGGGGGAGAATGAGCGATAAACGCATAGGCTATTAAGATCTACAAGGTAGAATGTGGAGGGGAAGGAGGAATGTGAGGGGGTGATGAAATGGGAAGGGTCACCTAAGGTTGTTGGGTAATAATGGGGACTGAATGAGTGGTGAGGTAGGAAGAGGGAATAAACTGGGAGGATGAAGATGTTTGGGATATTCTCAAGGAAGGTGACATCACCACCTTCATGGAATGACTTTCGGGTCACTTGGCCCAAGTCTCTTATTGTGTTCTGGCTTCATGGAAGAGGGGAAAGGTGCAGGTGGGTAACACTAAGATCACCATCTCTACGAACTTAATAATGAAAATGATTGGTTTACCTTCAGCGGGAGCAGTTTATTTTAAGAGATCCCTTAATGCGGAAATGGCCAATTTTCTTGGCCATGGTGAGGAACCTTAGAAATATCTTTTGGGTTATGAGCATGCTTCTCTATATCCCTCATGGGATAGAATTGTAGAGGTGATCATGTGATACTTCACAAGTGATAGGCGTTACAAGCTAGTGTACAAGGCTCACTTCTTTCTTCTCTCCCACCGGGTGACCAATGGCAATGTGGTCCCATGCCCAAATTTGTAGCAAGAGATTTGGTCCTACCATCTTCTGACGGTAGTATGTAATCAAGTGAAGGTCCCAGTATATATGCACTAGAATACACTGACCCCAGTAGTAGTTCTCTCCCTCCACCAAACCACGTATCACTCTAAGGAGGCCAAGCGGAAATGAAGCACCAGTCTTGTCAGGGAGCAAGACTCCACTGAAAAAGGTCATCATGTAGACCACTACTCGGTCTAGCTCTGGATCATTGATGCATTGTGATAATTTAATATACATCCCATGTTGTGGTATCATGGGGATGCCAAAAAACTCTACAATATATCACTAAATGTTGGTCCATCGGCTTGTAGTCTCAATAATCTACCCCTGAATCGAAACCTGCATAATGCGCCATACGTCCTCCAGTGTAATAGTAATCTCCTTGGTCAGGAGGTGAAAGCACTGACTCTTATTGTGCCATCGCTCTGTTATGGCTATCAAGAGGCCATGGTCCAATGTAATCTGTGGCATCTCAGCCACATGAGTCAATACCATCACATATAGGAGGCTCTCCATGGTCACTCTATCATCATCATCAAACTGAGCCTCGATCACTGCTAACCACCCATAACGCTCACAAGTCTAGAGAACGGGTAATATACGCTGCCAAAAAAAACAACACAAGTGTTAGGCACTTACCTATTCCTATCTATTTTTCTAAGGAAAAAAACTTCTTTGAATCATCTAACTTACTAATTATTCCTTTCTTATAATCTAATCTAGTCTAAATTCTCCTATACTTGGCTATTTTACTAGCCAGTGTTTATTTACACCTTCTTTCTAGAGACTACGCGCCTCTTTTGACGTCTATGCACCCCTTTCAGTGTATACGCACCCCTACCGACTCGTACGTGCCCCCTCAACCTTTTCTCCATTCACCACTAGCTAGATAGAGCACATATGCGCCTAGTGTGATGCCTATGTGCCTACTATAGCGCATGTGTGTGCACGTGCCCCTCTACAGTTGCACCCCTAGTTTGACGCACACACGCACACACCCATGAATTTCCCTCCCGATAGGTGCGCATGCACATATCCATTGTCAATGGATGTGTGTATGCATCCCTATTCCTTTTAACGCATACGCGTGCATGTACCTGTCAAACCGACGCATACGCCCACACGTATGCGTCAAATTCAGTCCTACCTACCATAGAAATGCCCTAAAACATGCAATAAATGCATAATTAATAGGATGGATAGGCCACTCACATAGTTAGGCCCCACATGAACTCTTGGATGTGATCCACACATCTCATCCTGCTCGGTATTCTTGCCATATCACTCAAGGGTTGTGGCTCTCACTCACAGTAAAAATTTGCAAGAGCTTTGGTAGAAATGAATTAGTCGTGATTGATTTACCAACCCCCGGTGGGTATATTAACTCATCGCGATGCCCTTGAGGCATGTTTTCTCCACCGTGATCGTTCTATACCTTCTTCTATCCACTGTGATAATTATTTTTGTATTAAAATAAAAAAAATTACTAATTTTCACACGTTGGGGCACTTCGGTCACCCCGCGGTTACTTCTCTGTCAAACTGAAAGAGTTTACAAACCTTTCAGGCACCTTTTTCTTGCCTTTTCCTCTCTTTTTCATCTATTTTTTTCCCCGTTGTGATAATTATTTATTAATTTATTTTAAATAAATTATTCTCGACCCGTTTTTCTTCTTGTTGTAATATATTCTGGCTTTCTGACAACCTTGCCTTCCCACTATCGCCCTTGAGAGTACTTTTAGAAGATCTTTGATCTTTTGAAATTCTTCTGACAAATCAAAAAATCAAAAACATTGAAATACTTTGAAAATGGCTCAAAATTGGCTAAACCAATCATCTACGACTGAAACCTTTTTCTATTGTATGGCACTCATCCTAGATCTTGCTGAAATTTTCAAATAGTTTGAAACAACGACTCACACATCACCAAAATCTTCAATCACCTACATAAAGCTATGTTGCTTACTTCGTCTGTACTCTAGGGCACTATCAGTTGCCTGGTACTATTTTCGTCATGCACATTACTTTTTCACGAGAGCCAAGTGTCCTCTATCTTTCCTCTTGCACAATACATCTTATTTGGGGCATCATTCTTCACCCTTGTCGTTTATTAGAACATTTGGGACTACATCTTGATAAAAAAATATTTGTGCAACTATCTTGAACGTTGTTGGTTTAAGTGTGTGTGATTGTACTTATTTCCCTGTTAGGTGATTTTGTTTATTTCTCATATTGCATTGCATTTGTGTATGTTACATGGAGTTGGTTGTTTCTAACACAAGACAATTCTTTGTATCTTGGCTTTTCATGTCATTTTACACTTCCGTCGCATGCTCACATTTTGATAAAGACCAATGAGGAGGATCCTAAGCATTATGATGATAACATATTAATAGTAATTGATTTGTGGATAGCTCAATATCCCTCTTTCTTCTTGTTTCTCATCTTCTCTATACACTTTTCTTTCTGTTGTTTTCTTTTTTGATCACCGATCAAGTTTCTTCGTCACCCCATTGACACTCAAGGGGGCACCCTTCATCCTTCATCCTATTAATTTTTCTTCTACCCCTTCAAAAAATTTCTATTCGTTTGTGTTTGTCTACTTTCTTTGAAGTGACGTAGCTTATGTCACCCCAAAGAGGGGAAAATGTAGACACCTATAGTTTGATCAATGCACTATTATCCCTAATATTGCACTCACCATTCTTTCCCTTTCAAATTAACAGCACACCGCCAGTTAGACCTATCTAACTCCCTTCTCATAACATCCTTTTGGTCATATTTCCTCTTATAAACCACTTAAACAAGCTGTCATAGCCTCATTCTAACTACATTCACTTCTTATTCCTTTCTATTTTGCTTCTATTAGCTCCTTGGAATATCAATCCACTTCGTTGGATTGATTAAGCCCTTCAGAAACCCTTCTAGAACCCTAATTACTCTCTAAGAGAGATTAATTAGTCTAACCTAGATTAATTACCCTGGTAATCACGGTGCTCACTGGTATTTCCTATGTATGTGAAGGAGAAGGAGAATCAATCACCACATCATATGAAGTGGATATGGAGGATGAAGAAGGATGAGACTTAGCTCTACTACTGTAAAAATTGAATTTCAATTTCTTAGGAGAACCCCCACTTTTATCCTTTTCCTCATGGGAAGGACTTGCCTCTAATGCAGATGTGACAGACACGTTTGGAAAGTTGGGATCCTTGGGTTGAATGCCCCAAGAGTATAACCATGCATTCGTCTGAATGAGGATTTGAGCAGATCTATCCTGAATAGATGTGGATTCCTTGATGGACCAATCAATTGGAGGGAACCAGGCATTATCACAGTCCATTTATTCATACATGGCTTCCACAATATTTTCTTCGTCGATTACTTCCTCAGGAATATCGGCAAGATCCAAAGTTCTTATTTCATCTAGATTTAACCTGTTGTTATCTTCCCACCTAATTTCCACTTCATTTCTACAATCTACCCAAATATCTTCAAGGTCCAGAACATGAATTTTCATTGTTTCATGAGCCTTTAGAACACCTCGATAATCAAGTCCTGGCCTTGGTGACATAGTCTTCTTAAGCTCCCTTTACATTTCATTCATCATGTTCTTGGATTTGATGGTAGAGGAGCAAGTGTATCTTCCAATAGGTATTCGAAAGTTAACTCCATCCTTATGCTTATTCTATTAGAGCTTGTGAAAATCCAAAATTTTCCTAACTAAATCCATGAGAATCAATTTATCGCTTGGGTACCTGGGAAAACAAATTGGTGATCCCACGAACACTATAGCTCATAGATAGGTGAATTTCCAAAATTGAAAAAAAGACGCAACCCCATTTTGATATTGTGTTCCATTTGGCATCATAGATCCTTTGTTTAGAAAGATTGGGCTCCAATCTACAGATGATGTCATAAAAGAAAGCAACATTTACCATCCTAAAATGTGTTTGGCTTCCCTTGAGGTACAATTGAGGGTAGTACTTGTAAATATGATCAGAGGGCCTAGAACCCATTGTCTTCAATCCATGGTAAAACCTCATTCCATCTACGATGTCGTAAGTGACATATGACATCATATAGAATTTGATTGTAATCAAAACTTCTTTCATCTAGGTTTCAATATTGTCACTAATAAATGCTCCCTAGTCAAAGAATTTCTCATTCTTTCATATGATGGTGAGGAATTGATAAATCCATCCCTAGAATTCTTTAGCATTGGGGAGCCCAAACACTTTACTAAGGAGTGTGATGATATCATTGATTTCCAAAACAAAGTCTCTTCTGGGAACGGTCTTTGTAAATATGGATATGAAAGGATTGTGTTTCAATAAGTACTTCTTGTTGACATGTTTGACACATTCATCTAAGTTATCATCCTAGGCTTGTTGGACTAACTAAGGATTTTTTGTGACATATGTAGTGAAGATTAGAAGCTTGAGAAAATCATCAACGTATTCAATATCCAACCTAACAATAACTTCACTGGCTTGATTCTGAATAGTCCTCGTATCTGAGTCATAATGACTAGCACATGCGAGAATGAATTCCGGGTATTGAGCAGAGACTGGCAAGGTAGCAACTAAAGGTAGCCCACTGTGACATATACACTACATCCATGAAGTCTAAGAACAACTTCCTACTCTAATCCAAAATTATTCCATGTCGATGTGCCCTAACTCCATGTCTCTAATATCAAAATTAGAGTCAATATTGGAGGGAGGCATGACACCTTGATATTTATACTTCATTTATTTTGATGGTTCCTATGTTCCCTTTCATTTTCTTGAATCATACATGGAGAATTGAAGAAAATTACTGTGATAATTCCCTGAAAACCATTGGAATAAGCTTTGGTTTTATCCCCTACAAAACACCTTGGGTAGTCTGAAAAACCAGTCGAAGAAACAACCTTGCTGAGCAACCCAAAAAACATGATAAATATGTTAGGGTTTACCTTGTGCTTGACAACTCCCAATATCTGATATGCAGTCGGGACTTCAACCCTGTTTGGCACCTTCAAATTTCTGATAAACTATCTAGTTTTTAATTCTACTCGACACCCTTAAATACCTGAAACAAAGTTAGAATAGATGACTTGTTCAGCAATGGAAAAATCAAGACACACGGGCGGGGAGTTGGTCCTGCTTGACATTGTCTGAAATTTGAAACACTGTCAGAAAAATGGCCTTGTTCAGAAATAATGGAAATCCATAACACTATCGGGAAAACAACCTGATTCAATATGTAAAAGTCCCAAAATGCACTTTCATCTAAAAATCAGCAAGTGATTTTCTTCTATCAGATTTTGTGAAGTCTTTTACTAACAAGGAGTGATTTTGAAACCCTAAATCTTTACACTTACTAAGGTAAAACAAAATTTACAACCAAAGATAAGAGGAGTGAAAAGATTTGATAAAACTAAAAATAACTCCTCAATCTAAAGAAGAAAAAGATAAAAACCCCAAAAATACAAAACACAATTAAATCAAAAGGTAGATTACTTACCCAAAAACAAACCAAAACTTAAAATCCATGAAAATCAATCCAAAATACTAAGAAAATACCAATCGGGTTTTTAAAATGCAAAAGCAATACGGAAATATGAATAGAAGACAAAGGACAAGGTACAAATGACGTGGAAAATCCTAATATTTATAAACAAGCCTACATTAATTACATGCAAGCTGATATGTGTGAGCCACCAACTCCACCTTGGAATTTATGGCATTGACTCGGGGGTGGGAATCAGATTGCATGTGACACCTCGTGTGATCGTGCAATCGGGTTCCAAAAACCTGATACAAAGGAGTCTAGTAAAGCATCAAGGTTCGAGTTCAGGGAATAGGAAACACCTTGCATGTAATTTTTCCACCCTGCTCCGATGAAAGAAAACTTGAAATTCCAATATACGATAATGTGTCGGGTTTTGGGTTCGAAAAACACATGACACTTTACATGTGTTTTCAGGGTAAGATGTTCTGATGCACTCGGGACCTGAAACCTAAAATCCCACAGTGTGTTAGGTTTTTGGGGGTGAAAAACATATGACACTTTACATGCATAATGTCAATGAAACCCTAAAATCTAACTCAAATAGAAAGCAAGGCATTTTCAAGGCAATACTTGGATGACTCTGACTGGGGACCTTCTTTGATAACTTAAAGAAAGATGAATCCTAGATCTCTAAAGTGTCATTCCATTAGGCTAAGGATTCAAAAAGAACAGAATAAGAGACACAACCAAAACACACCAAAAACTAAAGAAAAAAGAACCAAAAGTAAACACACCAACAGAAAGGAAACACATAACTGAAAAGTAAACTATGATACAATGCAAGAAGAACTTACACTATTACCAGAATAGCTTAAGATGTTGTCTGCTATAAGACAACGAAATTTGAATCCCATCGAGATATGACAAATAAAAACTATTTTCTCCACACAACTGATGAATCTTGAAGGGTACTCTCCATAAGGAATCAAATTGTCCATGCATTCCCTTCGGTTCTCTTATTTTATCCCATAATAGGACAAGGTCTCCAGCTTGAAATTCTCAGTGCTTAGCTTTCTTATCAAACACCTATTTGAATTTGTCCTGATGCTCCATGATCCTGTCAACCATTTTGGACCTTTTTTCTTCTAACTATGTCAAATACATTATTCTTTTTTCAACAAAATCTTTAAAGGTATCATCTTTAATCATCTTGGCCAAATTTAAGGTCAATAATTCTAAGGATATAGGAATCTCCTCATCAACCCCATACAAAACTTAAAAAGGTGACATCTTGATAGCCCTCTTTGGAGTAATACGATCAACCCATAGTGCATCGTACAATGCTTTATGCCACGTCTACTAATTCTCATCAACTAAATTCCTTATTATAGTCACCAAATTTTTATTACTTGATTTTTCCTTACCATTTCCTTTAGGATAATAATCAGATGAGTGAGCTAAAGTAATCCCATAACTGTAACCAAATTGAGTTAGTTTATAAGATGAAAAATTGGAAGTGTAATGAATGACAATCTTATGGGGAACACCAAATCTAACTATTATATTCTCCTTAATAAAGTTAAAAACAATATCAGAGGTGGTGTGTTTAACCAAGATGGCTTCCACCCACTTTGTGAAATAATCAGTTGCAGTCAAGATGTAACAATTTCTAGCACTAGATGAAGAATTCAATGCTCTAATAAAATCAATTCCCTGTTGTTGAAAGGGTTCTTTAATCATCACTGGCCTTAGGGGAAGTGCTGCCAATTTTGGATGACGAAAAAACTATTGACAGGCCTCACACTTTGCTACCCATAAATATGTTCCTTGAAAGAGAGGGGGCCAATAATACCTTGCTCAAAGGATTTTTTGAGTAGGATTTTGTGGGCCAATAATACCTTGCTCTTGTATTAAGTGGAGGGAAAGTATTTTTCTATTAATCGGAGGATATATGTATTTTCCATAAACATAACTCCATCTTCATAATTTTAATACATACTTTTTAAATAGGAATTTTTGTATGAAATTAAAAATATATTTCATTTTAGGCCCGCTAGGTCTCATAGAAACCCTAAATAAATGCAAGTGATTATGAAAACCCTAAATAGGTATCATAAAAACCCTTAATAAGTGCAAGTGATTATGGAAACCTAATTAGATCTTATATAAACCTTAAATTAATGTATGATTACATAAATAGATAAATTTTAATGACATTTTTAAAAATATATGTGACAAGCGACTTGGATGATAGTGTACATGTTTTGTATACTTTGTAGAATTATAGCTCAAACTATCATCCAGATCCTCACTCAAGTTATTCTGTAGATATCCCTCTTGCTACTCCTAATAATTGAGGTTCTCCATCCCATGTATGTTTTTTTTTTTAAAATTAATATATTTTAGTTTTTTCAATTATATATAAATTTTTTAGATTCTTATCTAGAAATTAATTGTCATATTTCAAGGACAATGAAGTTAATAAAATTCTATATAGGAGGGGGAAGATTGAAGATGAGGAATGGAAAGGGGCATCCATTTTGGCAAGATTGGTTTAGTTTTTGAGGTAAATATTAATAGGGATATTATTTATAAATATTTATCTATACCCTCTACTATAAGGGTTAGTTCTTCAGTTGACACCAAAAAAATCACCATGTCCTGATTACAATATCTCTGATAAAGAAGAGATGTAAATATTAGTTGATGAAAAAAGTTTGTATTAAATTATTTTAGTGAATTGATCAAAGACAAAGGGTAGGTAACATATATACCTTATGAGGAGGAGTTTTGGGTGATTTATAACCTCTAAGAACATATATAAAATTTTGTGATGAGTTCAAACATTTCACAACATTTGATGCATGACCGATAAATGAATATATTCATAGTGTGTATAAACCCTTTATATTTTGGAAATGATAATATATGATATGAACATCCATTATATTTGATGCATGTTTTAGTATTTTTACTTTTACCCCCATCATTGTTAGATAAAAAATCTTTCAAGGTCATAGCACGCCCATTTTAGCATTCTACAGACAATCACATGCAGGGAGTGCAATGTGAACGCCGAATGATATAAGGAATTTTATTTAGAGGGATATGTTAATTACTTTTTATAGTTGATGTGGTTTTTAATTTTTCGGTATGAAATCGTGTTACTGTGGCAATGTGTTTTAGACTCCATTGGCTGCATACAGGCCTATCCTTATGATAATCATTACAGGGAATTTCCAGGCTTCTGTTACCAAGTAATTGAACAAAATTTACTCCTTAGTTGTCAAGCTACAAGGAAATGTTACATGCGTGACATTTAGCAACTACAACCACTATATATTCATAGTCAAAGGTTGTAAAAAGAGACCCACATGTTCCACAGTTTCTCTAACCAGAAGGTAGCCTAAGCCTATCCTCTATATGAATAGTTTTAACATTTGGTCTTTAATACATATCAATATTTTTCCTCTTTCTTTCTGTGATTTTGATGGAAACTCGGATAAAATATTTAGAACCTTGTAGTTTGTGACTAAGTCACTTAGTTGTAGAAGCTTGATATGTTAAGGATCTATGTGACTGATATAGTTATACACGTGAATATAATATGTAATTTTTAATCAATTAATTTCATTTAGTTATGGAATATGATGTCCTAAAAAAATTTGTAATCACACCCCTCTTTTCTCTGCTCTGACATACCTTACCATAAGGGATGATTGAATAGATGTAAGGATGTTGTAGAGGACAAAGGAATCATTCTGTAAGATGAAACAATTGTTCTTCCATGCATGTACCTTTGTCTTCTTGGTCTGTGAGGGGGGTTCTTCTCAATTGTGGATATTCAGACAATTTTGCAAAAAAAAATAGTATGTTTAAGACATAATTTTACAGCCACATGTTACATGAGCCCATTTTTACTTATCCTACAGATATAATAAAAGACAAAAACAAATTAATTACAAAGTTCATAAAATGAGTATAGTCTACTGCAATTTGTTTATTTCCTACAAACATCGAGAAATTCAGTTCTTTTCCTCTATAGCATGAGAAATTCCCTGCATGGTACAAATTTTGGAAAAAGCCCCAAAAATAGAACCTGCAATTTTAGGAATGCATCATGTTCAAGTGATCTTCATAGACAAAGATAGAATTGTGCTACAAAATGGATTCATGTAAATACCAGTAACAGATAAAGAAGCGACAAGTTTTGTGTAAGTCTTAGTTAGAGAAAGCACCACCATAATGTAGGCCATATGACATCATCTCATCATTTAAGTACAATAACCCATGTGACTATTTATTACCATTTCATCCCTAGTTAGGAGTGGGTTCCGACTCCCCTCTCTCTCGAGATGGGGTCCCATGAATGTTGTTATGTGCAGCTACAGAAAAAAACAAAATCTTAAGCAAATAATTTTTTACTTAGTGCATGGATTTTATGCTAGTTCTATGGAATCATTCCTTATTTTTTCTCAACCAAAAAGGAGAAATATTAGTAAGTGCATAGTCGAGTTTCAGCTCAAAATCAGATAAATTATCTCTTCAGTACCAGCTTAAATAAATCTACTTAATTCTCGTTGTGCCTATCCATCACACAGGTTCATAGTCAACGTGAACCTACATAAAACTTTGACCAGTCAGTTTATCTTGGCACCTAGTTGACTTCAAACCTATGACCTCTGCATTCTATTTCGCATGCCCCATCATCCTGTTGCGCACTCACATATGAAACAATACGGCGCCGGTTATTTTTAAAAAACTACAAACAAAAATTTGATGGAATAGGTAACAATGTACTACATTGTTACCTATTTCGTCAAATGTGTGGTAGATGTTTCTTAAATACTGAATGAAGTATTCACTTAGCTTGAGTTGACGATGAACCCTTGTACAAAAATAAAGTGGTAGTGTAGTAGTCCCCAACATCAAGAAGAGTGTCTTCATTAAAAGGATGTTGAGAATGTGGATTGAAATATGACCTCTTCCTCCAAACGTATTCACTCATATATTGTATGTTGAATTACATTTCCAACATTATTTATGCCAAGTTGGGAGGGAAATCCAAGAAACTCGTACTCAAGGAATTTTCTCAAATATCCTTTTAAATGGAAAGCTTAAAACCTCATACTCAACACAAACAGAACTCCAACAGCTATAAAAAATAAAGCCTTAATATAACCACAAACAAATATAAAATCAAGATGGTCACAACATATTTGTAATATAAGAAGTTGGTGGAAGCCAATTTGTTCGATCAACAAATTTGTAATTTTAGAAGTTGCTTGATGGAAGCCAATTTTTTGAATCAAAATATTTATAATTTAAGTATTTGTTGGAAGTCAATTTGTCTAAAGAAAAAGAATGTGTGAAACAAGGCTTCAATTGATTATTTGGTTAGCAACCACAGTCTCAAAAATTTGGTAGACAAGGCTCAAACAGCTTCCCAATATATATCCCTAGAAAAAGAGTTTATGTGCCAATCTAGGTTGATGTGTTTGCATCCTCCTTCTTTTTGCAACTAACATGACTTGGAGGTACTTGAGTGATTTTTCGGTCCTCTTTCCTTGTGATTGTTTCCAATTTAGCTGTTGTAATGCATAGTACATGACACTGGCACATGAAATAAATGCTAACATAAGCACAAAGGCACAAAGAGAAAATTACCCACTCAATTCTCAGTTATCATTTAGTTATAATTCACAAATTTTGTCCATGTGATAGTACATGAAAAAGTGAATAAGAAGAGATTAGGCCACTTTGAAGATCATACATAGAAACCAAATTATTATTGCAGTATTTTGAGGCATTTTGTAAATACCTTTGCAAGCATTCCCATTTTCTTCCACATTTTTCCTACACGTTTACAAGACCATTACCAACAAATGCATCAGAGGCCATCCCTAATGTGGTTATTATACAATGATAGATATTTTTTCTTCCTGTTAATCATGGAGGTTAGCAACATGATAAGGACAACAGGGAACATAAACATATTTGGGTGAACAATTCAAAGAACCTGTGTGTTTTCCTTAGCTTCCATTGTCTCAAATTATCACCATCCATCACAAAGAGTACAGAAGAAGTCAAATGTCCAAGCCCAACAATCAAGAAAATAATTTAGCAAAAATGTAGTGGCACTTCCCCAAGACTGATGAGGCCACTTCAACACTCAAACTCAAAGGCTTAGACTGAAAAAAGAAACATAGTACCTTCTTTACCTCAAATTTGAATATTGGCCACAAAATGGTCCAAATTAGCCGACAACCAGTGGAAAAACAAAGCCTTCTCCATTACAGATTCTAAGATTTTACAGATTGGCAAGGTGACAACCTAATTTGTTCACAACAACCTTTTTATGTTGCGAAAGGGTTTCGAGCACATGAAACAAAAAACAATCATTCCTATTACAATTTCTTCAACACAGGTAAAAGGTCATAAAAGAAATGACTACACATCAACAATAGATCAAAAAAGTTATCAAAGGATGGCTTGAGTGTTTTCTTGCTTTGTTTTCCTCCTCTCTCCGACAAAACTCTAAAAAAAAACACTATGACCTAATCCTAAACCGTAAGACAACAAGACAATGACATCCCATCTCTCCAAATCATAATGGAGAAGAATGTAACAATTACATGTGCAGAAAAGATGTGAAATTGTGAGTATGAAAAAGAATAAAATAGAATCAGAGATCTAAATAAAAATATTGAGATCTGAAAGCATCCAATTTTCTACTTGCACAGAAAAATTTATGGGTCTCTGAACCTTAAATTGCCTTAACCTCTTTGTCTGCTACATAGAATAGCCTTGAAGGAGACTGTCAGAGGAAAAACACATAGGGTTCATGTTCACATTAGAACGAAATGACATAGTTTTAGGTAACAACACTTTCACCGAGTTTTGGAGATTTTTCCTAAAAACAAAAAAATTTATCAAAAAGCACAAACATCTAGACGACCGTCCAACCGTCAAATTTAACACAGTCGTAGAAACATCTTCAAGGGCCTTTCCCATAGTGAGAATGCCTTCGGCATAGTCATTCAAAGATTGGAAAAAGTTAGAAATATACAAGTTTAACATGTCAAATTATGGTGATCCATAAGGATATTCGATAAAATAAAATTTCATTAGAAAAACACACTAGAAGAAATAAACAATAGAAAAAGGTCTCTCAAATTGAGTATTTTGAGGACGGTTATGAAACCACTATTATGTGTAAAGTGGAAATTGTGAAATTACTGGCAGTTGTGTAGATGTTGGTCTATGGAAACTGATGGTTATGTCATGGAATAAAGAAAAATAAAAAACACCAGACTGATAGGAAATATTGTCCCTTCTTACCTAATGACGTTTTAGATTCTTGGGTGCATGAGAGGACTTCTAAATCACGTTATAAGTAGGAATAAGAGGTTGTAGGAGGAAAAAGTGATTAGAGAAGTGATCACGTGTGTAGTTATTTGTGAAATCAAAGTTTAGAATAAAACAAAAGAAGGAGAATATTATATCTTAGTCAATGTCTTCTTTGTATATGTATTTCATTATTTGGATGATAAGAATTTGGGAAAGAGATCCATTTCCTTTCACAATCAGTCTTTTTTTCACATTGGGGGTTTTCCAAGAATCAAATTTTGTATCATAATTTGTGTTATTTTATGTTAATGTGTGTGTAAATTATTTTCATTAATATTATTTGCAAGCAATTCTAACAGTGAGAATCTTGTTTACTAAGAGAAACCAACTAGCATTTCAAGCATGGTTTGAAGTAGAACATAATTTTTGTGGTTATGTAAGTTCAAAAGTAAGAAAACTAAGAGTTTACAAATAATTTTGGTATAGATCTAATTATATATCCTTGGGAACTCTACAATTTTTTTCTTGGTTGGTTTTTATGACAATCATTAAGGTCAAATGGTGATGAATTACTACCTTGCAATCCAAAGATAGCTACAAGAGAGTGGAATTAGAGGGAAAGATAAACGATAAGATAAAGAGAAGAAGAACTGAAACATATATTTTTAGTAATAGATAGCACCATGGAAAGCATTTCAAGGCATACAAAAGATATCTCATGTTAGTATAAGCTCAAAACTAAGAGGTAAGAATCCATGGATGAAGTGATTTGAGCTATAGCCAAGAAGCTTGACATAGAAGGAAGAGAGATCCATGGAAGAGTATGAGGAATAAGAACAACAACCTCTAAAAAAATAAATGAAATAATAAGGTAACATATGAACATGCTCCATTCAAAGTTTCAACTAAGGTTGAGAGTAAGAACTTTGAGGGATAGGTAGATGCATAAGTAGTAGATTAATGGTTGAAGAAAATGGAGGTTTATTTTAGTGTGCATAATGTTACAGAGGAAAAAAGATCACTTTTTTGTTCCTCAAGATGGACAACCATGCTCTTGAATGTGGGAAACCTACCTAACCACTTGTGAAAATAAGAAGAGGCATGTTGTAGATAACTGGTATGGATTTAAGGATTTTATAAGAGCTAAATTTTATCCTATTGGGGATAAATTTATTAAAGAAGTAAATGACAATATTTTATGAAATCTAGTATTCAAAGTGTGCATAATTATATTGTGGAATTATGAAGGTAATTCCTATTGTTAAATATGGACTTGGAGGATGAAGGTATTCTCACCAAATACTTGGGGGACGGTATAATAATATAAGGAAGAGGGTAATCTCCAAACATCCAAAGGACCTCAATACATATTGTGTGAAAGAATTATATATAGAATATGAGGAGAATCAAGGAGATAGAGACTAAAAGCACAAACAACCCACAACCCAGCATAATAAATAGAAAATAAAACCATAAATGAAGGGTAAGTAAAAAGGAAAGAAGGATGCCACCACTTTAAACACTTGTAAGGATCCCAATTTTTTTAAACATTGTGATATAAATGGACATACTAATAGAACATGTTAGAAATTATACTTGTAGGTAATAATAAAGAATCATTCTAAGGACTCTAAGGAGTCCATGACAACTTTAAATACTGAGGTTGAGGTTTAAATAGATAAAAATTATAATATAGATGAGAGGATGGGATGCATGACCACCAATATGCACATCCAAGAATAAGAGGAAGATATGCGTAATATATTCCAAATCAAGATTCAAATAAAGAAACCTAAGGTAAATGCATTACTTGTTATTGGTTCTCAATCGAAGCTAATGTGATTCCACTTGATGCATTTTACGTGGTCTTTGGAAGTCCTTGTATGTTAGGGGTGTTATATTCATGAGGAGGGTAATGAATTAAAACACAACATCAAAGTACACCAAAGAAATCCTAAGATTTCCTTGGTACATTCTAACCAAGCAAAGAGGCTAATTTAGGAAAATCAATTTTTTTTTCTTTTGTTTAAAGATAAATAAACGGATGACCTAGAAATTGTTAAATTTTAAAATAAGGAATTGAAGGGTTTGGATAACATAATTTATTATTTTTAGGAAGTGTTCCAAATTCCAAAGGGCATTCCACCAAAATTGGAGGTAGTGTATGAGATTCAATTTCTGCTAGAATCTCCTCTACCTAACATCGGGTTGTATAGGTAATCATTGATGGAGAGAAATGAAGTGAAGAAACAACTCTAAAAACTACAAGAACAATGGGTAGTAAAAAAAATTACCTCTCTATGTGGGTCACCCATTGCAATGGTACAAAATAAGAATAGGGCATGGAGAATGTGAATATACAACCGAGCCTTGAATAAGATAACCATCACAAATTTATATCCACTTCCATGAATAGATGATCTCTTGGACAAAATTCTACATGCCAAAATTATTATATGAAATTGGATCTAAAATATGGATATCACCAAGTTTGGATGAAGAAGGAAAATGTATGGAAGACTAACTTCAAGAAAAATTTCCTTGGGGGGTACCTTCGCATATCAAAGAATCCTATAATAGATGAAACACCCTCAAGAGAAGAAATTCAAAGAAGGATATCTTATAATTATATATTTAAAAACTTGACTAACCAAAAAAGAAATAAGAGCTTTACAAACAAAGAAGGATCAAACTTAAGTAAGAAGAAATTGTATGATCAACACAAAGAGAAAACACCAGAGTCAAATGACCTTATTTAATATTCATATAACAAAGGAAAAGAACTCAAACATTAAAATAAACTTTATCTACACATAAGACCGTAAAGTTAGGGCCAAAAGAGAACCAAAAATTATATGAACGTCTAGGTTATGAACATCTAGGTTTTGTTTTACCGCATATTTCTTCTATACACTTATCAATGTGACTTTTAGTCTTCCACCTTCCCAATCGTCATGTTAAAGGCATCCCTTACGGTGGAAGCCTTTTCCAAAAAGTGTCAACCCTATTTGGAAAGATGTTTTTGACATCTTTTCCTATCACTTTTCTAGTATCCAGATTGAGTGATATTTTTTAGTTTTGATTTTAGCTTTTTTCTTTCATATAAATATTTTATATCTTATAATTTTTACTCTAACTAACATCTATAAAGTGATATTATGTAGTTGGTGGTTTTCATTCACTCATTCCCTTGTTGTTGCAAGAGGTTAAATAAAGGCCATCATGGGTGAGATCTAGGTTAGTAAGGTGGAACTCATGGGAGGAAATAAATAGGGTCTTCTATAGTCGTAGACCCAAATTATCAAGGAATACATATCCGCAATGGAGTCCTAGGTAAGAAAGAATGGAAGTGGAGTTAGAAAAAGAGGTTAAAATTGTGAGCAAACAATTTTTACTCCAAATAAGATGTCACTTTTCCTCTTATTTTGTTAAGTACATAACATGCATTTGAAATTATCAATTTATAGAAACGACGGATTGTGTTTATGGTGGAAATTACTTGCTAGGTTGGATCCCTAGTTGTAAATAGTTGTAAAAACATGTCTACAAATATTTTAGAATTGTTTTCACTGTAAGTAAAGAGAAATTGGACTTTTTGAAAATCCTAGGGGAGTATCTAGTGGTGGATTACACAAAGAAAAGATATGATCAATTATCTGAGAAATTTGACTTTTTGACACTATAGGTTTTTACTTAATTTATTTACCCTTATTTCTATTGAAAAGGGTTTAGAACCATGGTCTTGTGTATTTGTTTAATCATGTGGTGGTGGAAACATATACATGTACAATGTTACATGCAAAGTGGCATAAGGCGAGGATAGAGATAACACGGGTAAGGAAGGTAGTTAAAGGAGGTGTCCTAGCTCAAAACATGTTTGAGAGGTATGTGGAACTCTAGAGCTGATATGTAGAGGTGGTGTCCGAGGAAGCATCACTATGGACTCGGTTAAAGGAGCAATGGTCTCAAGCATAGAGGTGGAGATCGAGTCGTTAGGTTTCAAATTCTAGAGCTTCAATAGTAGCCTCCAATAGTATCGAGGAGGATGTATGATATATATTATAGTGGGTGTTGCCTCTTGATTTTAATTATGAAACTTTCGAGAGGTTTGTATGTGTGTGTGTGTGTGTGTATATGATGAGATCATTTTTGATATGACGATGTGTACTTGTGTTGTTCTATGAGTGGTTGGAAGAATTAAGTTAATCTAAGAAAATATGTTTGTTGAAATGGTATAACTATAGATATTGATGTTGTAAAGTAGTGTATATATGTGGATAACATAGAATGTAGTATTTAATAGAATATATGTGGTGATATCATATAATGATGATAGTAGAACAAATAATAGACTGATAATAGGTATGTATGTAAAATGATTAGCTAAAGAGGTCATGTAATAAAAGTACTAACGATAGTAAAGAGAAGAAAGGAATAATAAACCTCACGTAGTGAGAAAAATAATGGCATATAACTAGAAAATAGGTGTGAAATCATGTAGTATGAAATATCATATAACATATAGCTAGAAATAAGGCGACGAATACCCACAAGCAACTCAACTACTACAGTATTAGGAGCATATGTCCCAAATGACAAGCCTAAAGAGATTGTAGCAACACCAAGAGGATGTGAATCATATAATGGTGAGTGTTGCTCCTTTGGGGCCCACTTAGGTCTAGAGTGTATGATAAGTGTGGGAAGCTTCTCATGTGTAGTTGAAACCGAGGGAAGAGGGGACATAGTAACTTTAGGAGGATGAGAGGTAGTGAAAATAACAAATGTTGGTGTGCAACATCGTGGTACTAAATAATGTGATCTATCAACATGTCATGCATGAAAATCAATTACTCTTGTGTCCTCAAGAAACTAAAGTCTATCATGGAGTGCATAATAATCATTATCTCTATGACCATTGACTCTATAAAAATTACATAATGGTCTGCTACAATTTCATCATAACTGATGAGGATGATGATGCTCATTAGAAGGCATTCGAATCAATTTCTCATCAATTTAAGTGTGTAAAATATCATGAGGGCTAGAAGAATGTGTGAAGTATAATGGCTCTCATTTATGAGGGGGAGTGGAATGTGGTGAAGACTTACGAAGATGAGATGAATGATTGTAGACACAAAATCTATGCACTCAGGTACATTTCTAGGTCCTAGAGCATACTAATATGTGTGTGTGTGTGTGTGTGTGATTCCTAAGCAAGAAACCTAGTAATTGACAATGTCTTTTGGGGATTTTGCTTTGTTTCTTATAATTTTATTGACCTTACACCCCCTATAACCCTATCGATATTTTACTGATGTATCTTTCATGGCCTCTGACACTAACAAAAGCACACAGGAACTCTTTTCCCTTCTGGCCGCTCTTGACCCTCTCTAGCCTTTGCTCGCTCTTTTGGGTCTCTTTTACTTCTTGGGAATATTTTACACTTTTGGGTTGGCCTTCCAGTTGTCAATTATGAAATTAAAACAAAAGAATCATATATACATAGTTATAGCTCTCAAATAAGGGGAAAAGCATTAATCATTACATATTATCACCTAAACTTTCATCCAAAGGCACAAGAGCATTACAAAGCATCCATCTAGCATATTCACATAAGGGACAAGGGATACATCACTCTATATACACAACATATGACGGGAAGTCTATTCTATTTCATCTCACATATTTAATACATTTGCTAAATTCTAGATCTACCCCGCTGTCATTTTACAACTTGCATAAGGGCATCTTAAGGCATCATTACACACACTTACACATAGAACTGCCTGGAGTCTGAAATGTAGTGCAACACTCGGTACTAAGTTTACTCTTTGGGTAATTGTCGAGGTCAATCCAACTCCATATACTACATCTTTGTTTTTAGTATTTGATGTGGTTTGTGGCTATGTGCAACTAGACATTTGTTTTGCAGGTTACAGGTACAATCGGTGATATTGAAGGGAGACTAGAGTAATAAGTAGGGATCAATAGCTAAGTCCCTCCTACACAGAACAAATCAGAACCTAAGTATATGGGTGGACATTAGTGCCCAGATTTAGTTACTAGTGCCCGGGTGCTCTCGTCCTTCTATAGGCACTCTTGTCTTGTACCTTTCTAAGTTCTGGAACCTCCAATGAGACCTGAAAGCACTCTTGATTAACTAAAATTTAGAATTATGCTAATTCTATAGATAATATAATATTAAGAACAATAGTAAAATACAAATATAAGCCAAAAGGAAATGACCCAAATAACTAAGAAAGTAGAAATGTAAAACCCTAAAGTGCAAAGAGAGTTAGAAAGAACTCAGCTGATTCAACGAGCTCGTTGAATTTTGTCGCAAAGATGGCTAGAGAAATAGTGTGTTCAATGAAAAGTTGTGAAAGCCATAGAATTGGGGTAAGAATCTCTAAAGAAACCCCAAAGGCTTTGAACAATCTGATCAATGGACCATTTGATAAGAAATGAGCAAGGGTTTCTTCTTTGCACACATTAATTTAAAGTAAACAAGGAAAATAAACAAATGAAACTAACCTCTATTCTTTGAAAGATTGAGATAATGAACCTAAGAGGATCTAAGCATTCAGTTTGTGTTTTTAAGAGAAAGAGATCTCCCCATTAATGGCTTCAAGGCCAATGGTTCTTCTCTTTTACTCCATATTTGTGCTATAAAATACAAAAGCAAATGCTAAAAACTCAATGGAAGAAAATGAAATACAATCTAAATCCTAAACAAAATACTATAATCTGTGCTAGGCAAAAGAGAGAATTCTTAGAAAATGAGGGAGGGGGTCGAGCCCTATTTATAGTTTTCCATTTGGGAAAATGGGAGATTTGGGTGCATGTGGGACAAATGCTAAAGTCCAAAAAGTACTTTTAGCAAGTGAAAGTGTGATTTGACTATGTTTAGAAGAGATTGACCATGGTTAAGACTAGATGACCATGTTTAGAGGGTAATTAATCTTACTTAGAGAGAAATTAGGTTTTTGAAGGGCTTCTGAAAGACTTAATCAATCCAATGAAGTGGATTAATACTCCAGAGAGCTAATAAAGGTGGTAAAGAAGAGAATATTATCCAAGAAGAGGTTATTATAACCTATTTAATTAGTTTATAAGAGGAAATACGACCAACAGATTGTTGTAAGAGGGAAGTTAGATATATCTAACTGACGAAGTGTCATAAATTTACAAGGGGAAGAATAGTTAGTGCAATATTAAGAATAAAAGTGCATTGATCAAACTATAGGTGTCTACATTTTCCCCTCTTTGGGGTGACGTAAGCCACGTCAATTCAAAGAAAGTAGACAAACGCAAATGAGTAGACATTTTTTGAAGGGGTAGAGGAGAAATTAATATGATGAAGGATGACGGATGCCCCCTCGAGTGTCGATGGGGTGATGAAGAAACTCGATCAACGATCGAAAAAGAGAACAAAATAAAGAGGTTATGTCACAAGAAACATGAGAAACAAGAAGAAAGAGGGATATTGGGCTATCCATAAATCAATTGCCATCAATATATAATCATCATAATGCTTAAAATCCTCATTGATCGGTCCTTATTACAATATGAGCATGTGGCGGAAGCGTAAAATGACATGAAAGGCCAAGATACAAACAAATGTCTTGTGCTAAAAATGACCAACTCCATGCAACATACACGAATGCAATGCAATATGAGAAATAAATAATGTCTCCTAATAGGGAAATAAGTACAATCACACACGCTTAAACCAACAATGTTCAAGATTGTTGCACAAATATTTTGTTATCAAAATGTATTCCTAAATGTTATGATAAACGACAAGGGTGAAGAATGATGCCCCAAGCAAGGTGTATAATGCAAGGGAAAAGATGGAGGACACTTGGGTCTAGTGAAAAAGCAATGTGCACGACGAAAATAGTACTAAGCAACTGATAGTGCCCCATAGTACAGATGAAGTAAGCAGCATAGCTTGTGTAGGTGATTTGAAGATTTATATGATTCGCGAGTCGTTGTTTCAAAAATATTTGAAAACGTCAACAGGATATGGGATGAGTGCCATGCAATAGACACAGATTTTAGCCGTAGACGAATGAACAAATTACCAAGTTTTAACCTATTTTTCAAGGTTTTTCAATGTTTTTGGTTTTTTTAATGGTTTTACAATTTTTTCTTTAGATTTTTTATTGGTCAGAAGAATTTCAAAAGATCAAACATCTTCTTAAAAGTACGCACGTGAGGGCAATAATGGGAAGGTGAGGTTGTTAGAGAGCTAGGATATAGTCCCACAAGAAGAAAGACGGGTCAGGAATAATTTCTTTAAAATAAACTTAATAAATAATTATCATAATGGGGTTAAATAGATGAAAAATAGAGGAAAATGCGGGAAAAGGCACCTGAAAGGTTTGTAAATCATTTTAGTGCGATAAAGAAGTAACTGCATAGTGGCACGAAGTGCCCCAACGTGCGAATAATTAGCAAAAATAATTATTTTAATAAAAAAAAATTATCACTCTGCGGATAGAAGAAGGTTAGAATGATCATGATATAGAAAACATGCCCCAAGGGCATCGTGATGGGTTAATATACCAACCCGGGGCCAGTAAATCAATCATGAACCAATTCATTCCTACCATAGTTCCTGTGAAATTTTTACCATGAGTAAAAGTGATAGCCCTGGAGTGAGATGGTGAGAATACCGAGTAGGAGGAGACACACCGATCACATCAGAGAGTTCATGCGGGACCCACGGATGGACCCTACGTGAGTGGCCTATCCCTTCTAGTTAATTATGCATTTAATGCACTTTTTAGGGTTTTTCTAGGGTATGTGCACGTGGGCACATACATGTCGTATTTGACGAGTACATACACATGTGCGCACGTGTCAAAAAGGGACATGTACGCGTACGTGCATCCATCAAAATTGGATACGCACACGCGCATCCGGTCGGGAAGGAAAGTAGTGGACGCGTGTGCACGCACATCAAACTAGGGGCGTAAGTGTTAGAGGGGTGCATCCGCATTGAGTGAGGGTAGGACAAGCACACGCATGTGCGTGCATCAAGGCAGGCATGTAGGTGTCACATTGGGTGCGTATGCATTCTGTGTGGCCTTTTTCGAATGGAGAGAAGGTTAAGGGCCGTGTACGCATTGGTAGGGGCATGCATGTGCTGAAAAAGGGCACGTAGGCACTAGAAGGAAAGGGAAAAAATAAATTGCTAGTAAAATAGCCAAGTATAGAAGAATATAGACCAAATTAGTGTAGAAGAAAAGAATAATTAGTAAGTTAGATGATTCAAAGAAGCATTTTTCCTTAGAAAAATAGATAGGAGTAAGTAGGTTCCTAACACTTGTGTTGATTTTGTAGCGTATACTACCTATTCTCTACACTCGTGAGCACTATGGGCTAGCAGTGATAGAGGTGTAGTTTGATGATGATGATAGAGTGACCCTGGAGAGCCTCCTATATGCTATGGGATTGACTCATGTGGCTGAGTTGCCACATATTATATTAGATCATGGCCTCCTGACAACCATAGCAGAGCGGTGGCATAACGAGAGTTAGTGTTTTTGGCTCCTAACTGGGGAGATTACTATTACTCTAGAGGACGTGTGGTGCATTATGTGGGTCCCAATTCAGGGTCAGCTCATCTAGACTATGAGCCACTGGACAAAAATTTAGTGATATATTGTAGAGTTGTTCAGCATCCCAATGATACCACAGCGTGGGATGTCTATCAGGTTATCATGGTGCATCAATGATCCAGAGTTAGACTGAGTAGTGGTCTATATGATGGCCTTTGTCAGTGGAGTCTTACTCCCTGACAAGACCGGTGCTTCATTTTTGCTTGGCCTCCTTGGAGTGATACATGGTTTGGTAGAGGGAGAGACCTACTGCTTGGGTCAGTGTATTTTGGTGCATCTATACTGGGACCTTCACTTGATTACCTACTACCATCAGAAGATGGTAGGACCAGCTCATCTGCTGCAGATTTGGGTGTGGGATCATATTGCCATTGGTCGCCCCTTAGGTGTTTTGAGAGTTTAGGCTCCCAACGAGCCTTCTACGATGGGTTGGGTCCCGGCAGGGGATGATGTATGACCATACATGGGGGATGCATATCACTATCGGCATGAGCTGGATGAGTTGCAGCAAGCTTCCATGGTTTGGAGGCCCTATAGACATTTCCAGTGGCCCGAGGATGGTTTAGAGCTCGACACTGCCACAGTAGAGCACTTTATCTTAGGCAGCTGCAGCTATATGTGAGAGCTATACAGGGTGGATCAGTGTCAGAGGTAGTTCGCCATTACCCAGGATGTTCCTGGGCTAGATAGATGGTATGCTCATAGGGCCCGAGAGCATTTTGATATGGGTCCATAGATCACTCGTGATAGAGCACTGGCCATTTCCTGACAGGTGGTACCTACTATGTGGGTGCCACTGAGACAGATTAGAGATCTAGGCACTACACCCGAGTATGGGCCATGGTATCATGGTGTGCTTCCACACCATTTGATTATTTCTAGGGCAGCATACAACACTGGTGTGATAGCTCCTCCAATGGGGCCTCCTAGTGGTGGCGAGGGTGGAGTTATTGGTGGTGATGATAGCGACGAAGATGATGATGATGATGGTGGGCCCGATGCATAGAGGTATGTCAGGGGCAGGGGACATGGTCCAGCATCGCAGCAACCTCAAGGACAGGGCCCCAGGCCTAGCCTGAGATAGGTTTTTAGAGTAGATGACATATAGTTGCCCCTAATAGGCATTCCAGTGGGGATTTACACCCCTCTCTAGCAAGTACTTCCAGAGCAGGGCCTGCCACCTGATGTTCTAAAGGGTAGCAGTGATAGTGGGTAGCTGGCTTCCCTTTAGCAGCAGTTATAGGGAGCGATTGATGTGCAGCTACAGGTGGCTAGAGAGAGAGATGCAGCTAGGGCATAGGTACAGGCCCTTACAGCAGAGTAAAATTAGGCACATGCTTAGGTGTAGGTGTTGACAATGGAGAGAGATCAGGCTAGAGCACAGGCCACCCAGGGCAGCGATAGCACTCTATGGCAGAGTCGGATTCATGAGATGGCCACACAGGGGGCTCAGATATTGAGCCTTTTACATCAGTCTCAGACTCAGGTGTAGTTGGTTGTTGCTTAGAGGGACCATACCCAGGCACAATCACAGGGCTACATTATACAGAGAGATCAAGCACGAGCCTAGGTGCGGATTATCATGACAGACATAAATTGAGAGGCTACCACCTCTAGATAGGCTTAGGCTAACAGTGGCAGGTTGATAGGTGAGTGAGATGTCACCATACTGACAGCTATCACTTCTAGAGATGTTGATCTCATATGTGATGCCATGAGATATGGCTGAAAGGCCTTATATTATAGGACTTCTTACTTCAGGGCAGTCCCAATAGAGTAGCGAGTTGTGCCTTTTGAGTAGTCAAATGCAAGCATGATAGGATCTAGATCATGGACATTCAGGCTGTTTAGTTAGATTAGTTCATCAGCCTACTACAGCACAGCCAGCTGAATACCAGCCACCTAGACATCAGGGTGGTACCCCCGGTGTTGGTCCATCATATCCACCTCTCTTCCATCCACCAGGTCATGGACCCGGGAGCCCCAGTGAGGGTGAGAGCTATGGTTGATCTCTTTACTTTTCCTTTTGTATATATGTATTTGTATATATGCCTCTTATGAAGGCTGATTATTTTGTATAGTTCTATGTACCATTGTTTTTATGATGCCTCTTGATGAAGGCTTGATTCTTTTTTATGCATGCCCCTTTTTAGATGGCATATTGTATCGATGATGTATATTTTGAGCACTGACTTAGACAGTTATACATGTATTATATGGACATTTTGATATACTATACTGTGATTATGCTTTGTACGAGCATTGATTATGATGTATGATTTCTCTTTCCTCTATGTATGTGACATACCTTAGATTTAGAAATGTGTATGTTTCATGTTTTCATACTAATGATGTATCTGCAGATAGCACCACATGTTTTTAGATTTATGAGATCTTTCTGAGTTTTTATTCTAGCACTTGGGATGATACTAGATGATATTGGTGTGGGGGGATAGATTTGTGATTATGCGCAACCCCTCTTTCCCCCATTGATGATATGATAGGTGATGATTAGCTTAGTATACATGCATGATGTAATACTTAGCATTTTTGTATATATGATGTAGTGAATGATGTTAGAAATGTGATGAAATGATAGATGATAGATGTGATAACAAACAACTATGTGCAAAACATACAAGAAAAAGTTAACAAAACTAAACAAATATACACATACAAACAACACAACAAAATACAACTTAAATGAACACATGTAAAAGCTAGCAAGAGATTAAAGTGGTACCCAATCTAAGCAAGTAAAATGAATTCTAATAGATGCACATATCAAACAAAGAAACCTACACTAATATTTTACAAGTATGAGAGTTCCTAAATGAATGCAATGCCATACACAATCAAATCAAACAAGATTCAATATAAGGTAAGCAAATGAACTTATTCAAAGAACAAACAATTCAACAAACTAAGTACATCAAGACTATATAAACCAACAACTAAAGAAATCTAAATATTACTTTTTTTTTTCGGGACAACATTGATATATTTTCTAATGATTTTAGGTTATCTCGAAAGATAAAATTTTCAGGGCTACGTTTTTATTGTTTTCTAGGTTTCCCTAAGATAACGTTGTGAAACGAATGTAGGTTTATGTTTTTATGTATCCTTTTTCCAAATGTTTTTGTATTTTCCAAGGTCATGTTCTGAAAGTAATGTACAAGAACAAAGAATCGTGGATGCCCCCAGCGTGATGTGGGAATATACAAAAGGTAGAATGCCACATGCATTGTATATATGAGAAGGTGATAATGTCCATGTGCGCTCAACGTCAGATGGGAGTATACATAGGTAATGTCCTTCATGTAGATATAAGAGGAAATAAACTAGATCATGATATGGAAAAGGTGGCTTCAGTAGGATCCCTAGACCTAGCAAAGGAAGTCATATCTAGAAAGTGGGCAGGGTTACCCATCCTACTGTAAAAGTAACTTGTGTCTGGCGAATCTTCCTTGAGTGCCAAAAACTAGTTTTCACTCAAAGACCTGCCCACTACGCCACAATTGCGTGGTTTTCACATGTGGACGACCTGCTTTTTCTTTACTGTTTTCTCAAATTTTTCATTTTTTTGCTTGTTTTTCTTCTTTGTTTTTCTATTTTTTAGTTCTTATCTGATATTCTCATCATGCTTAAGTGTAGAACCGCTTGAGGTGCATGGCGTTCATAGGTTCTGGAAGCTCTTCACCATTTGAATATGAAAGTTTGTAGGCTCCTTATCTATATTTTGCAATCACTACATAAGGACCTAGCCAGTTAGCCTCAAACTTTCCTTTCTTCTCTTTGTCTTTGAAGGTGTTCTTCTGATTTTCTTGAACTAGATCTCCTACATCAAATTCCTGATGAATGATGCATTTTTTGTATCCCCTGGACACTCTGTTCTGATAGAATTTCAGGTGATTGAGCGCTCTAATATGCTTTTCATCTAATAGTTCTAACTCTGCTAGGTGAGCAACTCTGTAGTCCTCGTCTTTATCAAGATAGTCTTTGAGAGATATTCTCAGGGAGGGAAGCTCCACTTCCAAAGGTATGATGGCTTCAGTGCCATAAACAAGTGAATATGGGGTCACACCCATAGGAGTGTGGATGGAAGTATGATAGGCCCAGAGGGCGGGATGTATCTGTAGATGCCAATTACAGCTGGTTTTACTGACCATTTTCTCCATAATATATATAAGGTTTTTATTAGTAGCTTCTGCCTATCCATTACCTTGGGGGTAATAGGGGGTTGACCACTTGAGCTGGATATGGAAGCATTGACACAAGGCTTTAACCATCTTGTTTTTGAAGGATTTACCATTATCAGTGACAATGGCTGAAGGGATCCCGTAATGGCATATGAGATGGTTCATGATGAATTTTGAGATTTACACACCGGTAACATAGGTAAGAGGGACAACTTCTACCCATTTGGTAAAATATTTAGTGGTAGTGATGATGTGTGTATGACCATCTGAGGAATAAGGATGAAGCTTCCCTATGAAATCCAAGCCCCATTTAGAAAAAGGCCAAGGCATTGCAATAGGCTGTAAGGCCTATGTTGGCGCATGTATCAAGTTTCCATATTTCTGGCATAGTTCACACTTCCTTACAAAGTTACAGTAATCTGATTCCATGGTAGGCCAATAATAGCCTACTCTTAATAGCTTCTTAGCTAAGACCATGCCACTGGTGTGTGCTCCACAAATACCACCATGTACTTCCTTAATGGCGTGGATAGAATCAGTAACATCCAAATAGTGAAGCAGATTCCCGTCGTAGCCACGATGATAAAGGGTGCCTCCTAGGAGGGTATAATGGGCTATGCAGTGGATAAGGGATTTCTTTTCAGAATGAGTTATGTCGGGTGGAAAAATGCCATCTTGTAGGTATTGAAAGATTAGATCATACCAAGGGGACAAGGGACCAACAACTTCACATGCTAAACATGACTCTGGCATATCATATGCTGGCATCTGTAGATGCTCTATGAAGAAAGGCATCTTACTTTCTTGAGGGGGAATGCGTAACAGAGACCCAATAGTAGCCATAACATCCACAGATCTATTGTGTGACCTTGGCTTTTGCTCAAATATGACCTGTGTGAAGTATTCCTTCAAGGTTTCAACCATATTTTTATATGGAATAAGCTTCTCATCTTTAACTTTGTACTCATCATTAACTTGTTTAATGATAAGTTGAGAATCTCCAATGACCCTTAGTTATCAGATATTCCAATTAATTACTAGCTTGAGACCAGCAATGAGTGCCTCGTACTTTGTAATATTATTTGTGCATGGGAATCCCAACCGGAATGCTCTTGGTATGACATCACCTTGTTGGAGTGATGAGGACCACACTTGCTCTAGATCCATGGAAGGTAAAAGATCCATCAAAATGGACTTGTCATTCTATGTATTCTTCAATATACATCATAGATGCATCTGGAAAATCTAGGCACAAAGGTTCCATCCCTAGGAGAGGTGCTTCTGCTAACTGATCAGCCAGTACCTATCCTTTTAAAGACTTCTGATTCATAAAATTGATATCAAATTCACTCAGGAGAATGATCCAATTAGCCATTCAGCCTATGAGGGTAGGTTTGGATAAAAGGTACTTGAGAGGGTCAACTTTGGATATGAGTTTGGTTTTATTGTTCAGGAGATAATGGCGAAGCTTTTGGAATGTGAAGACAACCGCTAAGCAGGCCTTTTCTATTTGGGGGTAATTCAACTCATATATGATCAAGGTGTGGCTGAGATAGTAAACCGCTCTCTCTTTATGGTCTAAGTTGTATTGGGCAAGTAATGCACCAATAGAAAAACTAGGTAGTGGAAATGTATAAGAGGAGAGGTTCACCTTGGGTAGGTGGCATGAGTACAAGTGGGTTGAACAAGTATTGTTTGAGTAGCGCAAAGGCCTTTTGATAGCCAGGTCCCTAATCGAATGTGACATGTTTCTTGAGAAAATGGGTAAAGGGGTGGCACTTATCTGTAATTTGTGAAATAAAGTGGCAGATTGCATGGATTTTTTGTTATAGACTCCTTAGCTACTTAAGAGTGGTAGGTGGTGGTATTTCTATGATAGCCATAACCTTTGCAGGGTCCACTTCAATCCCTCTTTGTGAAATAATGAACCCTAGGAGCTTTCCTGATAAAACACCAAAGACACATTTCTTAGGGTTCAAGTGAACCTTATAGTCTCGTAGACGTTGAAAAATACACCTCAGTACTTCAGGGTGTTCTTTTCTACTCTTGGATTTTGCTAGGATGTCATCAACATAGTCTTCCATGATGTCACTTATCATATCATGGAAGATAACATTCATGGCACGCTGATAAGTAGCCCTAGCATTCTTGAGCCCGAAAGGCATGACTTTGTAACAAAATGTTCCCCAAGGGGTGATGAATGTTGTTTTATGTTGATCTTCTTCTGTAATCCGTATCTGGTTATAGCCTGAGAAGCCATCCATTAAGGACAACATTTCATAACCAGCAGTAGAATCAACTATCATGTCAATGTTAGGTAGGGGAAAGTCATCTTTAGGACATGCTTTGTTAATGTCCCAGAAATCAGTGCAGATTCTGATGCCAACAGGATTTTTCTGTACCGGGACTATGTTAGAGATCCATTCTGAATAGTCAATAGGTTTAATAAAATCAGCAACTAACAACTTTTCTAATTCTTCTTTGACCAAGAGCGCCACCTTAGGATGCATCTTTCTCAACTTTTTCTTGATTGGTTTGGCATCTGGGTGCACAATGAGGTTGTGCACGACTAGCTCTGGGTCCAAACCAGGCATATCTACATATGTCCATGTGAATATGTCCACATATTCTTTTAAGAGCCCTACAAAGATCTTTTGTTCCTGAGCTGAGAGTGAAGCTCCCAACTTTATTACTCTAGGCTGCTCTTCTAAGCCAATGTTGACGTTGATTGTTTCCTCAACAAGAATTTTAGAAGCATCTTCCATCCGTGTAGGATCAGGGGGAAGAGTAAGATCGACCTCCTACGGTAGCTCATTATCATCTTTAAATGGATAAATCACCTCATCTTTAGACTCTTCATTCTGTTTATCTATGAGTTTTTCAAAGATTTTGTCACTATGAGATTTTTCATTTATCCTTTTTCAAACATCTAGGTTTCTCAGCAGTGGTTATAATTTTACTTACAACCTTCTTATTCAAATGTCCACACATCTCTTCTTCTTCCCCGAAGTACGCATAGGTGTCTAGTTGAATCACAAATCCTTTCTTGTGGTCTCCAGCTGGAATAGAATCCCTGAGTCCCATGAACTCTGCAAATGCCTCATCATTTTCAAAGAAATATAGGGGCACGTGAAGTTGTTGATCCCAATCTATAAGTTCAGGATATACAAGGGCTACTTGACATTTGTCTAAGGGGATGGATTTAGATAAGGTAAGGACCGCTGAATCTGGGAATAGGTTCGTGGAAGCAAGATCCTCGTAAAGGCTACATTGGGAATCTGTGTCGCTATCAGAATGAGATGAAACGTCCTCACGTTCAGAAGAGGTGGTGTCATTCTCAGAGGGTAGAGTATTATGAGGCCTTATCCCAAGGCCATGTTTATCAGATTTAAAATGAGGGATGGGAATAGGCTCTAACCGGCCTTGTGCATTAATGCCACATCCAAACCCATTATAGCCCATGACAAACATCATGCGGTGACCTTTGATGTACTGAGGTGCTTGATGGCATGAAGCCATGGTGCCTTCTGGCACTCTACTGGTAGGATCCTCTAACATTTTCTCCTCAGATAGGAGACCACTATGGACAATTTTTTTCCAATGGTTTAGGACATTGCTCGTGAGTGCTCTTGAACTGAAAATAAGGCTTACCCCTTGTCCTGGGGGATACTGATAAGTCTGATATTAGCAAAGCCTGTTCAAGAGTGAATGGCTTACTTGGGCCATATTTTGCCAATGTTACCTCCCATGAAGAGAATGGGTTGACCAATGAAGGAAAGTCTTGATTGTAAGGCGTGAGGGACTCTGAATCTATCCATTTTTTCATAGCTTCTATTTGTAAGGGGACAACTACATCCATAGAAGGACACTCATAAGTTGCACGAGAAAAATTGTGCAATGCCCTACAATGTGTGAATGGTTCCGGGTCACCCAGAATGGTAACCACCTGACCTTCATGACATAACTTGATGCACTGATGGAAATTTGATGGAACAACTTACATGGCATGGATCCATGGGCACCCTAGGAGCATGTTGTATGGAAGGTCCAAGTTAAGGACATGGAATGTTGTGTCATGACACGTTGGGTCTACTTCCATGGAACCACTATAGTACCCACTGATTCTCTTTCTTCATTGTCATAAGCCGTGATTGTGATAGTCTTAGCTCCCAGATCTATTTCTGAATGGCCTAACTACTTAACTAGCTTTAAAGTGCAAATATTTAGACTAGATCCTCCATCTACAAGTACTCTTTTGATTTTGCGACGGGTAACCACCACTTTGAGATACAAGGGTAAGTTATGTTTTGGGTTTTTATGTAGGATTGCAGTATGATCAAAAGTGATATGATCATTGGAGTCTAGGAGCGCAATCATGGCTTAAAGGTTTGTGGGATCTACATCTGTTGAAACCCCTAAATTTTGCAATGTTTTGTACAATATATTCTTATGGGCATTAGAGATTTTGAGGAGATCGAGAATAGATATCCTAGCAGGTGTTTTATCTAACTGATCTATTAAATTATACTAACCTCCCTAAGGGATAGGTATAGGATCTGGTATGACTAAGTGGGCACATCTTATCCCTATTGCACGTAGCTCTCTTCTAAAATCTGAATGGTGTTGATCTGTTCATTAGATGAGCTAATACATCCATTGAGGGAATCATAAGGACTATCATTTGTAGGGTAAATATAGGCAGCAGTTCTATAATCGTTGGAGGTTTGCCCATGATCTGGTTTCCTTGTATTTTTATTAGCATGGTTAGGAAAAGGTTCCTTGTAAATACCCATTTTTTCATTTGAACTTTTACCGGACTCAGGGGGGAATCTACAGCGATCTTTCCTTCCTCAATGAGATCTTGTATGTAATGGCATAGTTTCAAACACCTATCCATTTTGTGTCCTTTAACACGGTAGAAATCGCAATATTCATGATCATTGAACCAACCTAGTTTTAGAGCATCCTCTGGGTATGGTACCATTGTAGTTGGATATTCCACCATTTTGGCATCATCTAATTGTTTTAGGATGGTAGATAAGGACTCCGTTAAGGATGTAAATGTATGTTTTGTAGGCGCTTTGGGATGAGGTCCTTGTGAAAGCTTTAGAAGTGGGGACCTGTCTGTAGGGCTTGGACTCTCTTAGAGTCTGTAATGCCATCACCAACAACATGCTTATTCTTATTGAAGAATTTAGGTTTGTCTATGGATTTGGTTTCATGTTTGTTTTTAACTACAGACTTAAGCGTTCCTTTTACAATGAGGGCTTTCTCAATTTGACTACCTTTCTCTATGACTTCTTCGAAGTTAGAGCCACAACGCATTTGTAAGTGAAAGGCTATTTCAAGGTTTAAGTTAGGAACAAATATGCTCACTAACTATTTTTCTGGTAATGCACAAGGAAAATGACTAGCTAACCCACACCATCGTTGTATAAAACCTTGCAAATGTCTCATTGGGTTTTTGTTTTATATTGCATAAATCATTCATTGTGATGTCACTTTCCATATTATAGGAGTAATGTCGTACAAATATTTCCGCTAATGTGGGCCATGTTGTAATGGAGCCCTTGGGTATGCTATAGAACCATTCCAATCCCATGGCTCCTAGGCTGTGAGGAAAAAGTCATATTAAGAAATTATCGCTATATGCGACCTCTTGGCAAGCCATGTAAAAGTTTTTTATATGATCACGAGGATCACTTTTACATTTATACTTATCAAACTTGGGAACCGTAAAGTGTTTTGGGAAAGGTTGTTGTAACATGTCCTTATCAAAGGGGTAAGGGCATAGTTCTTCATACAAATATTTTCTATTCTGGCCTACATTTCCCTCTTGTAATGTAGTGAGTGTATTTTTCATTGATTGTAACTCTTTCTGAATGAGTTACTCCTTAGTAGGTGACATCGATCTTTGTACCTGAGTTGCTTTAAAGGTATAGTCCGTGTGTCGATCAGATTGAAACTCGCCAAGTTTATTTTTGTCTTTGCCTTTGTATATGTTTCTTCTTGAAGAGCCTAAGTTTACTAGTTTCTGGCTCAACTTCAAGATTTGTTTTTGGAGGATCTCCTCCTCAACTAGGGGGTCCTCTTCTTCATCAAATTTCGGAGGAGGGGAAGCTTTACTCTCAGTTTTCACTTTACACGAAGCTTTGTAGCGAGGTTTTCGTGATGGATCCCCTTCGACAGCAGCCTTATGTTGACCAGAAGTGGAAGCGTATCCCACATCAAAAGGGTTATCTATGTCTAAGATGAATCTTCATTCTCCTAGGTTAGGGTTAATGACCTTTGTTTCTTCTTCACGCTCTTGCGGAAGTTTAGCTCCTAATGCTAAGACTCTTGTGAGTACTTGATCTTTATTATAATATAGGAGTTCATCAAATCTTTTTAGGTCTAACCTCTGTTGTTCTCTGGAAGAGTCTAACTCTTCTCCACTATGATCAATTAATAGCTTTGTATCTTTGACTTGTGAAAAGAGAGGGGCCAAATTGTTTCCACTAAATGGGAAGGTTTCGAAAGGGTTTTCTCCTATGTCATGCTCATTTGATTTGGTTGCCATTTTTATGATTTTAGACATTACAAGCAGACATTTGTATGCAGCTAGTGTGACCCCTAAGTGTATGGTTTTTGCAAGCCACTCAAGGTGATGCTTGAACTAAACTACAGTGTATCCTAGATGTAGTGTTATGTAGTCATTTTTATCAAGGAACACTCATATGCACACCTAAATGTAATGATCACCCAATTTGTTGTTACCAAGCCTAAGCCTTAAAACAGATAGTGACAACATTGTATCAATATGTAGGTCAAGTTAGAATTCTAACAAGGCCTAAGTATTGACGTGATGTTGATGCAGTCCCTCGACAAGGTATATTTAAAACTAGTTTGAATGTCGATGAAAGCCAAACCTTCTGAAAAATGGAAGTCACGACTAGATATAGCGTAATAATGTCACCGTGATACATTAACCAAGCAAGCAAGGTGTTAGTACCATGACAACCTTATCACAATATATATAAGGTGTTATCGACACTTTTCAAGAAGACTTAGATGACTTCAAAACCGAAACCAAGTGATAAGTATAACAAGGAGTTTTTAATTATGTGAGTAGCGTAACCGTGTAATAAAGGGACTTATACCATTTTCTCATAAAAAAATGAGAACATGATGTTAGTACCAAGATTGTGCGTCTAGGATGCCAACAAAACTATCAACTCAAGAAGAGATGAAAGATGAACTGAACTCACAGCAATGAAGATGATCTTGAAATCAAGATGGAAGGACCTTTATCAAAGATACGAAAAGTGTACCTATGCACTTTAGACGTTTAACAACCCAGCCACAAACATGGATGGGCGTAAATGGACAAAAAAGTGGCGAGCACTATCTCTGATAAAAACGCGTGAGGTATGCACCTTTCTCACCCAAAAAAAATGGGCGGTGAGAATGCAAGGGTATAGATCAAAAAAGATGAAAACAAACCAAGCGCCACTTGGGTAGAGTTTCACCTCATCCGAAGACAAGAATAAAACTAAGTGAAAGTGGGATGTAGTTTAGTTTCATGATGAAAGACACTTAGATCAAACTCACAAGGGTTCTTTGCCTTGTTCGACAAACAAGGTTCAGATTCCAGATGAGTTGTCACTTCGTGATGGCTTGACACAACAATGGACTAGTAAAGTGGGCTCCAAGATAGAATGGCCTCCTTAATAAGTTCTCTCAACTAGGTGTTACAAAGTTGTCTTAAGCGAGCACGATTTACCCAAATAGTCCCTTGCCTATCTTGGGAGTATCTCAGCTTTACTTTACCCCCTTCGAGCACAAAGGGAAACTAGTGCGTCCACGTGTGCTCTCCCTGGGGTCGCCATACAGACAACCGGTAACTCTATCTCACAAGGTGTACTAGTCAAGTGGGTAAGAGGAGCGCTTCCTGTTTCATCCATGAGGTTACTCAGCGGTGGATTACTTTAGGGTTCCTAGAACCACCCCCATTGTTGTAGCTTAAGGCATTATGCCAAAGGAGTTATGTTCCGGTTGAGTGGATAGGGACGTACCCTTTTCTGAAACTTGCAATATAGTGTTTTTAATATGGTGTTTTTTTTATCTTGTTTAACTTAATGTGGTTTTAAGCAGCACACCGTTTGGCAACCTACAAGAACACGTGTATTAGAAGTTTTGTGTTTTTGGTCGTCTTTCTTCTACAAGCATTGGGTCCTGTAGACAACAAGCTTTAGTAATTTTCCAGTTTGCAAATTGATGTCAAGAAAGATAACTTTACACTTTGCTTTTGATTCCTAAGATCGTCAATAGGCATGAAGGAAGAGCATACGCAATGTGAAAAAGCCTACTAAATCACATGAAAGTTTACTTTATTTTTTTATAAAAAAAGTGTTTTGAACATTTGATACAAGGTTTGTATAAGTTTTTCTAATCTCCAAGATTGCTTTTGAAGGTGCGAGGAGAGAGCATACACACTTTTACAAACTTAGTTTTAAGATAAGAACTGAAAACACTTAACTATGCAAACTGAAAGACCAAATTAAAAAAAAAAATTAACTTGTTAGTCCGAATAATCTGCAGCAAAGATCAGGAAAAAGATTTTGCTACTTATAGAAAAAAATTAATCTTTACATAGACACCAGCGCTCCCCAACCAATGGGTACGCACCCAACTCAACGAATATGCCTACAGACAAAACTTAGTGAAATCTGGTATATTAAAACATAGACGCTTGCAATCAGATAGGGACACTTGAAATTTAACATGGATGCTTAGGTTTCAACGTGTACGCACCCAAGCATAAAATAGACAGTTTCAAATTTTACACAGTCAAGCTATTTTACGCATATGCTGCTAGAGAGGTAGATACATAACCCAGCTGACAGAGGCATGTGCGCGTCCCTATAGAGACAAAAATTGTAAATTATGAGGACTACTAGACAGGTACGCTCTTGTTTTGATGGGGACGCTGGGGTTTCAACATGTACACGCCCCTTGTTAACACCTACACATACCCTGTGAAAAACCTGTAAAACTCATAGATTTTTACATTTTCAAAAGCAAACAGGTTAGTTGTTAGTTAAAGTGTCATATTTCTATATCAAACCCACAAAATACCTGCAAATGAAGGTCATTTATCTAGTGTTAGAAACAGAAATGAGGAAATAACAAGTGATTTGACCCAAAAACTTAAAAATGAACTTTGAGGAACTCAAAAGACCTCCATTAATGGAGGATGGACATAAGTGTCCCACTGGGCGTGCCAAATGTGTTCAATGAAAAGTTGCGAAAGCCATGGAATTGGGATAAGAATGTCTAAAGAAACCCCAAAGGCTTTGAGCAAGTTGATCAATGGACCATCTAATAAGAAATGAGCAAGGTTTTCTTCTTTACATACATTAATTTGAAGTAAACAAGCAAACTAAGCAAATGAAACTAACCTCTATTCTTTGAAAGCTTGAGATAATGAACCTAAGAGGATCTAAGCATTCAGTTTGTGTTTTAAGAGAAAGAGATCTCCCCATTAATGGCTTCAAGGCCAATGATTCCTCCCTTTTACTCCATATTTGTGCTATAAAATACAAAAGCAAATACTACTAGCTCAATGGAAGAAAATGAAATACAATCTAAAGCCTAAACAAAATACTATAATTTGTGATAAGAAGCATAGAGACTTCTTAGAAAATGAGGGAGGGAGTCTAGCCTTATTTATATTTTTCCATTTGGGAAAATGGGAGATTTGGGTACATGTGGGACAAATTCTAAAGTCCAAAAAGCACTTTTAGCAAGTCAAAGTGTGATTTGACTATGTTTAGAAGAGATTGACCATGTTTAAGACTAGTTGACCATGTTTAGAGGGTAATTAATCTTACTTAGAGAGAAATTAGGTTTCTGAAGGGCTTCTGAAAGACTTAATCAATCCAACGAAGTGGATTAATACTCCAGAGAGCTAATAAAGGTGGTAAAGAAGAGAATATTAGCCAAGAAGAGGTTATTATAACCTATTTAATTTGTTTATAAGAGGAAATACGACCAACAGATTGTCGTAAGAGGGGAGTTAGATAGATCTAACTGACGAAGTGTCGTAAATTTGTAAGGGAAAGAATAGTTAGTGCAATATTAAGAATAATAGTTCATTGATCAAACTACAAGTGTCTACAAATAGGAGGAAACGATTGTACCGAGGTCCAGGAAAGTACAGGTCTGAGAAATATAAGTGGACTTGGGCACTTGGGAGAGGATTAGGGCACTTATGGGTGCCCTAGTCTGAGTTTTAGGCACCTTGGTCTGTGAAAAATCTCTGCAACCTTCCTCCAAGGTGTCACTGAGTAATTTCCTGTCTTTGCTTCCTATCATACTAGCTTTGTTGGATTGCGCAATATGTCACTAGAAATTATGGATGAAGTAAAGACCTATAAAACCCTAAGACAAGTATCAAACCCCTAAAAAAGAAAGGTGCATATGAAGGGGTCAAACTTTCCTCAGTGGCCACAATGGTGGACTTATTCACTAAGCATTGCACTACATCTCATACCTAATGTAGTTTTATGTGTGTGTGTGTGTAATCATGCCCTAGGTGCTTTTATGCCAGTCGCACTTTGTGAAAGTAGCAAGCAATAAATATGTGTAGAAATGTAATAAAATGGTGGATGGAATAAAATAAACTTCCCTCATATGCAATGTGATGTAGATGAACAAGCCTTGTGCCTTGTGATGAAGCTAGATAGATGTAAATGGAGCCTTTGATAGATGCAACCTTAGGTGATGATAGTAGTGCTTAGTGTTTTGTCCCTCATTTTGGTCTCATAACTTTATATTTATATGGTTCTCTTGTTTTAATTTCATAATTAACCTCAAAAAGGATGACCACTAAAAAGATAGAAATCTCAAACAACTAAAAAGAGCCCAAAAAGTGGCGGGAAAGTGTAAGAAGGCTCAGGGTTCCCTAAATGGGACCAAGGCACTTGGGGCACCTTATTACGGGGCTACACACCCTAGTCAAATATAAAACGATGCCAAATGGCAGAACCGACTGGGTGAGTAGATGCGGGAGGTTGGTAGTGACGATAACAAGCAAAGTAAAATGGCCAAAGGACATGAGTTAATTAGTACTTTCTTAACTCAAAAACCATATGAATAATAGTAAGAGACTGGGACTAAATAATGTATAAAGTGCGTGATTCTACAACTACAACTCTTCTCATTTTGTTTTAGTAGTTCTTCAGTCTAGAAAACTTCCTGATCACTCAGAAACTAGCTAAATCATCTATCTATCTCATTTTCTTAGGGTTTCATATTATTGCTTGTTTTTTGTTTTTCCATCTATTGTACTTTATCATTTGTATATCACTCATTACAGTAGTTACTCTTAAATTAAGATTTAATTAAATTTAGATTAAATCAATGATCATAAGAGAATCTAATAGGAGATGGAGAATGTGAAGGGGTGCAATAGGTGGAAGAGAAGATGTAGTTAGTGGAGAAGTGGTAGAAGAACTAGGAGCATGATCAGTATTATGTTTATTAAACATCTCTTGTTCTAAAGCTATAACCTTAAAACAAAGAATTGTAAAAGATTCACATGTATCACACAATATTTTTTATCACAAAGGAAGATTCAAGCCTCGACAAAATATATATTGCATATCTAGATCAATAGGATTATAAAGTAAATGATGCATGTCAGATTTGAAATGTAAGATATAATCATTCATAGGTTCATTCTTTCCTTGATGCAAAGAATACAAACACTCATATGTGACTTTAGGACTATTGTTAGAAACAAAATGTCTAAGAAATGCTTCTTCCATATCAAGATAATTGTTAATAGATCCGCTAGGAAAATGATGAAACCAATGAAAAGCAATGTCAATAAGACTACTAGGTTGAGAAGTAATCTATCATTATAATGTGAAGCCATATCTAATTGAAAAGCTTTAAGATGAAGATAAGGATTACCCATTCCATCATAAAATGTAAAAGTAGGCAAAGAAAAACCCTTGGGAAAAGCTAAATTATAAATCTTCTTAGGAATAGGATTGCCATGAAGAGAATTATTATCATTACTAGCATAAGAGGCCCCACTCTCAAGGGTAAGGGTATGAATCTTATTTTGAAATCACCTAAAACAAGCATAACAAAAAGAATTTCTCATGGAGGAATGACATAAACATTAAGGGGCCCATTAAGGGATTGAATCTTGCCATTATAATTAGCCATAGGGACAATATTGGGTTGAAAATCAAATTTGGGATCAACAAGTGGAAAACTAGAAATAGGAATATGAGAAGAAGAATAAATAGGAAAATAAGTTTGCACAATTTTATCAAGAAGTTTAGTAGGGGAAGAAACACAAACAACATGCATATTATCCTTATGATCATAATTATGTACATTATCTTTGGAAACATTAAGATTAAAAACACATGCATCATTAACTTTTGCATATTTTGGCACATTATGATAGGAAACATGAGCATTAACATCATGAGGAAGTACACAAGACGTGGAGAAAGAAAGATAGGAATTTTGAGGAATAATATGTTAGAAATATTTAGTGTGAACGTTTATAATATTTGTGAACATGTATGGTTAGTAATAGTAGTGGAAAATATATTATGTATAGAATATTGTGAGTTGTGAAAACAACTCACATAGATATTTAGGTGAGAGAAATTAGGAAGGAATATAAGTCGTTAGAGCTTCCTTCAGTGTTTAGTGTTAGCAGTTTTGGAGTGGTTATAGGAGATAAATATTCACTCCTATATATTTGTAACATGTTTATTTGAATATTATGTTGATTGAATTACTATTGAGCTTTTTATCTTCCAGATATGGAGTAAAACCCATATTTGGTATCATAGCAGGTTCTCAAAATAGGCCTCTCTATATTTCATCCTGCTCATGCTTCATGTGTTAGGCTAGGTAATGACAATGGTAAAGCAGAGAAGACCTCATGTAAACCTGTTTTCCATTTTCTATGTGTTATCCATTTGTTATAAAGTCAAGTGGTGCAAACAAAGAACTAGCAAATACTATGGACCTCATGCAAAATCTAGAGTTTATATCCTCACCCATCTTTCATATTTATCAATGGTATTATCAGATACCCCGAACCTTGTAGCAAACCCATTAACATCCATAATTAATGTGCATTGTCTTTCTCTCTCCATTTTTTACTCTTTTCACAGTTTTCAATCCATTGTGTTCACAGTTTTCATTAGGTGGGTTTTGAGAACCCTTGTGGACCACCAACATCAACACTAATCTGAAGAGGGCTCAAAATGCATGTCATTCTTGCTTAACATGTGATATCTAGAATGTATGCAACCATATTGATAATCATGATCTTGCAATAATGTAATTGTACTTGACCTTTTCCCTAGCTTGACTTGACTTTGATAATGTGCCTTTTTTATTTGCATAGCTGAGTGGATGACTATCCTAAAATGAGTATGCAAATTATATGAATCTCAATGGAGTATTAGAGTAGCTTTTCTTGTCATTTCTCTTATTTTTTTCTCAATGGAATGCTAGGATTCAAGTAGGATAGAATACCCCCTTAATGCGAGATGAATAACTTACTTATATAAATGTTTTGGATCTGGAAAACTTGGGAAAGGCCAACTAGAAGTGTACCAAAGAGATTTAAATCAAGAAAATTATCATTGGAGGGGAAGGCACCAAAGTGGCTAGGTGGGTCCATAGTGTATGGACATTATGGCTCTTCTAGGTGCTTTGGTCCCGAATACATGTGCGAATGATTTAGGAATTTGAATTGTAATGTGTGAGGGTATAGCCTGATTTGATGGAGTCATATAACCATTATGTGATCAACTAGGTTGTGTGTGCAAGGATGAGTGAGATATATCAAGTGATAACATGATTGGAAAATTTGAGCAAGTGTAGGCTAATGCAAGAGTGTTGTACAATTTATGTTGTTACAAGACATGAATTACCAAAATGAGTGTCTACATTTCCCCCTTTAAGTATGGAATTAAAAATTGTGTGCTTAAATAAAAAGTCACTCAAGTGTGGAGAAACACTTTCCCTTCACTCGGAGTGCCTTGTGCTAATGCTAGGAATTTTTATTTGTTACTATTGTGTTTGTTTTTCCAATATGAGTACCTACAAAGAAAAGTGTAGTTAATGTCCATGGTATAGGAAATTGAACTTTAACATGAAAATCTTGAACTTAGTGTGAAACTAACAATATGTAAGTAGAAAAGTAAAACAATGGAAAGAGTACACATGATTGTTCTGCTAGAGAGGGGGAGAGATTACTCCTACTACCATTTTCATGGATATTTTCTAAAATTTGTGTTGGATCTGGTTGAAAGGACTTGGGGTGATTAGTTTCTAAGTGGAATGTGCCAAGGATAATAGAAAGAAGTGCAAATGTACTCCACGTGCTTAAGAATTATATGGGGAGTGTTCTAATTGTTCCACATCCCTTCACTAAAATATGAGTAATGGGAATTCAATCCTATGAGGATAATAGTCACCTCAACACTTCCCAAGACCCATAGATAAGTGCCACTATACATGAACAGGAAACCAATTGATTTGAAAACGATGACACGATGTACTATAACAATGCGAGCTTTCACGTACCTTTTATGCAACCATAATCTGAATTGTAACATGTATTTTACAATTGAATATGAATAAAAAGCTTATAAATTTCCCTAAGAAACTTTACCAATTATGGAAGCATATGGAATTGGCTATAGCGCTCGGACATTATAGTATTTTCTGTATGGTTTTGTCCCTGTGTGTTTTATGACCTAAGTTTGTTTCTAATCCATTTTTTGAACCTCTGTTATGTATGATTTTGTATTGTTTCATTTTTTTTCCTAGTTATAAGTTGTTACAAAGGTGAAATATCACTCGATGGTTACCCCCTTGTTTGGGGTGCATGAGATAGAACAATGTGAGTGTGGCCTAAATAATAGGACATTTAGCTTATGTGTACATGTGTTATATAATTCCTACAGGGGAAAAGGAGAGTGAGCATGGTGTATACCATGGTGCATACATAGTGATATAATAGAAAACTAACAAAGTGTTAGTAGCAAGCAATAGAGACAAATCAGTAGATGTAAGAAAAAACATGCAAGGATGCACAAATAGAACATCATGGCAACCAAGATGACACATACATGGAACACCACTCAGGATGTCACAAGACAATCAAGGCACTCAAGGCCAACAAGCAACAATAAAGTATCATAGGGAATTTCCCGCAAATGAGTGAAAGTAGATAAATAACATGTAAAATAAGATACAAGCAATAAAAATGACCCTAGATTGGAAGTAACCTACAAAACAAATAGTAAATATGAGGCACCCATTAACATGTTAGAGTAATACATAATATGGTATAATGTATGTACTGAGTGAATGAGGTAAGATAAAATAAAGTAGTTAAGATTGGAATAATAGCACTTGTATGTGAGAAAGTGTAAAGTGGATGCCTCCAGTTGCTGCAGAAGAACTGATAGAGAGTAGTGTTAAGCATCCTACATCATGCAACAATTTGTATGTCACCTGCATTGACCGCAATGTACCACGTGAATGTACATGTGTATAGAAAAAGGATATAACAAACTATGTATCAAGCTAACATGATAAGGAATGTGTAACAAGAATTATATAAGTGTGTAATAGAAAGAACCAAACAAGAGTGATGCAAATATTTTCAGATGTTTGTATAGATTTGAATGTTTTTTTATATTTTTAGCATATATGAATGTTTTTGAATTTTTAGCATATATGAATGTTTTTGGATTTTTAGTCTCTAAAGAGAAGGAAGGGTGATATAAGAACGTCCCCAATGGGGAAATATTTAGATTATTAGCATTTTTTATGAATAAATATTATGCATCCAAAAAGGGGATGCAAGGTTGCCTCCAATGTGTGTGTAAAGTGAGGTTCATGTGTGTATCTGATCCCTCAATAGTTAAGTTTAACCTAGAAATAAAGTGTGTCATTGGGAAAATGAGGCGAAAGTCAAATGCCCCTAGTGTGTGAGTAGCATATGAACTAAGAATAAAATATATCTGAAGATGAGGTGATGATTTTTTATGCATGGATTAAGAGACACTAAATAAGATATGTGCGAAGAAGTAGTAGTAATAACATTATTTATATAGGGGTCGTGTAATACACAACATTGTTCTTTTATGACCCCTTTAAGCTTAACATGAGTAATAGATTATGCATTCGTCTCTTGTTATGGAGTTGAATATAATAAAGGAATTTGTAAAAGTAACTTAGTAGTAGGATGATGACAGTTGATTAACCAAAATTGACTATGTAGTATGGGGGCAGTTAATCTAAGATGAATAGCTATAATAAAATAAAACAAATGCAGTAAAGAAGTATGTAAATGATCTAAGCAACTACGCAAAATAAAAGGCTAACACTAATGTGTAATAAGGAAGACAAAAGAACTCAGCTAAATAATAGATGTCTATCAAACAGTGTCGCAGTAATGACTAGAAAATTAGGAAGTAGGAACGATTATGCAGGAGACCCAAAAATGATGGAACATGAAGATCTAGCTAGACTAGAGCACCTGTAGGAGGACAAGGGTACCTATGGGCACTCTAGTTTTTAATTTGGGCACCTCGGTCTATGTAAAAGCTCTAAAACTGGTCTTCAATGGGTTGACAGGTGGTCTAAAACCCTTGTTGTGTGTCGCATCATATTCGTTGTCCCATGCCAAATGTCGCCAATAATCTGAGATGATGAGAAGACCTGCAAAAGACCAAAAGAAGTATCAAAACCCTAAAAAAATAAAGATGCAAAATGAATGGGTTGGAATGGCCTCAGCTACCATAAGTGTGGGCTTACTAACTGAGCATTGCACTACATTTCGGACCCAAATCTAGTTCTGGTGAGTGTGTGCATGACGTGCCCTAGGTGCTCTTGTGCCAATCACACTTTTTGAAGTAGCGAGCAATAGATAAATGTAGAAACTATAATAGTATGTGTGTATGGAATAGAATAGAATCCATCCCCCTATGAAGTGTGATGCAGATGTCTTAGCCTTGTGCCTTGATGATGGAGCTATGTGGATGCAAGTGATCTCCAATGCAATAGATGGATACAACTCTAGATGAAGTGATAGTAGTAAGTGATGTTAGGTCCCTCATTATAGTGTCATAACTTTATATTTATAGGTTTATCTTGGTATAATTTCGTAATTAACCCTGAAAAGGCCAACCACAAGAAAGATAAAGATGTAAAACGGCTAGAAAGAGCCCAAAAAGTGGTGGAAAGTGCAAGAATTATTGGGGCGCCTCTAGTGGGACTAGGGCATCCACGAGCACCCCAGTCGAGGCTAAAATAATGTGGGATGATAGAAGTTAACTGGGCATATGGGTGTAAGAGGTTGGTAATAACGAAATAAAATAAAACAAGATGGCCAAAAGACGGGGGTTAATTAGTACTTTCTTCACTCAAGAACCTTCTAAATAGTAGTATGAGACCGGGATAAATAATGTCTAAAGTGCATGATTTTATGACTACATTCTGACCCCACTTTATGTTGGTGAGAAAAAATCTCAGTAACATAAAGTAGATAGAGATGTGTCCATGAAGAGTGTAGTATAAATGCGTTGAAGGACTATACAAAGCGTGAAATGAAAAAAAGAAGGAGAAATGTGGAAACTAAAGATGAAAAATGTGCAAAGAAAAAGTGATGAGAGTGAACCTAGGGTAGAATGCATGTGTAGTTGATATGTTGTGTGATGTACCTGCTTGGTTAGTAAAACGTGTTCTATCGTGAAGTGTTGTTGTTGACATTGTTGTTGTTGTTACTTGTTGTTGCTCCCATTTGACTGCTTGTTTCTCATACAGCCGGACATGCAAGGAGAAAATGATCAACTAGTCAAATATGTATGTATGTAAAAACATAATGTAAAAGATACATGTATATGAAAGCATGTAAACGTAAAATATGAAAATGAAAGAGTGTAAATGGAACATGTGCACCTAATCCATGTCAAAAAAGAGAGTGTGTTAGGATATCCTATATCATGATTTTTCGGGGAAATCTTACACCATAGGTCGAAGAAGTGTAGGGAGGAAATGCTTTGTGTCCTCCATGCTCTAACTGCTTCCCTGAACTATGTGTGAAGATATCTCTATAATGTTCTAGTTTTTTGGGCGATCCAACGCCATTGGCTGAAGTAGTGTAGGGAGGCACACCCACTATAACCTTCAAGCATGTAAATGCTTCCCATGATGCTAAGGATAGCCATGTCTTGTAAAATTCACTGTGTATGGGGTTCGTATATTGGCCTAAACCCACTCGCTGTATATAATTGAAATGAACCAATGTATAATCTTTGTGTAGTGTGTAGAAAAAACCCAAATGATGCCCCCTTCTTTGGGGGCACATGCGATGTCGCTAATAGGAGAATGTGGCCCCAAAAGAGGAACCAACAACATGTACCCTGAAACTTTGCCTTATAGGGGGAAGGGAATACACTTGGTAGAAACCAAGGTGCACACAAATAAGGATGGATATCCAAAACAAGTGTTAGTAAACCATGCATGCATATAAGAAAACAATGTGTAATCTACGCAAACAATGTAAAAACTACCAAGCATAGTAATGTAAACACACAAGAAGACAAGTAAGCTCACATAGAGCGGGTTGTAAACATGGGACATCACTCATGATGTCGCAAGACACACAAGGCCATCATGGTCACAAAACAAGAAAACAAGTGTGCACACCAAACATAGGGCAAGGCCTGCATACAAGGAGTAAACTATAAGTAGACAAAACAAGTAAATAAAGAAGTCATGGTTACATGTAATCCTGTCAAAATAGGTGTTACACATGAAATACCATGCTAACATGTTAGATAAATAACCAATATTTCAAAAGCGTGAATAACCAAGTGATGTAAAGTGCTAAGTACAAAATGAAACAATAGCACCTGTGAAAAGATGAATGTGGATGCCCCCAATGACCAGTGTAGGAAGGGTAGAAGGCGAGCATCCATGCTGTGTGTAAGAGACTTGTATCTATGGTCACAACTAAACAAATACGTGAACGCGCATGTGTGGATGATATAGATAAATGACATATAGGAAATCAATCTAACATGTGTAGTAAAGTGATCATGTAAAACACTAGTAAACAAGAGTAAATGCAACCAAGATAATGCAGTATGTTGTGGATGGATGGAATGGAATGCAAGATGGAATGATAGGAGCCGTGTGCCCCTGAGTGAATGGAAATGTATGCAAATGAGGTTCATTTGTGTTTTCCCCCTCAGCAGTCAATAATAAATTGTAAATGAGAGTGCGTCATTGGGAAATGGTTGAATAGTGTGTTGTTTCTAACATGATGTGATGAATGTGTATGTATATTCATGAGATGTAACCTATAAAACGATGTGTGCATGAACCCTATAGCCAAAATGTATATCAAGACTAGATGAATGTATAAGTGATGATTTAGCCTAAGCGTATATCACTATAAGATGAATGGATGAGTGATGATTTAGCCCTAAGCATATATCACTACAAGAAAAAGGAAGGAGTGGTGATGTAACCTAAGGTATATACCACTACAAAATGATAGAATAGCGTGATGATTTATCCTAAAGCATATGTTCCTAGCCTAATATTATCGCATACATGATGAGTGTAAGGTCCATTTGATCTGTAAACCCTGAAAAATCGATTATGGACTGAGGAACTAAAGTGCATCATAGGGTATACAGTGCGTAGAAGACAATGTAGTATATGTAATGATAAAAGATGACCATGTGATGAAAAGAATATGTAAAAACATGGTGTGTAAGAGGCAATGCAAGATGAGTAGAATATGTAAATTGTAACAAAGTGACATGTAATGTATGTAGATAGATCAGTAATGTAGTATGTAGAATGAGGAGTGTATGGTGCTAGATGTATAGTGTGATATATGCATAATGACAACTAGTATCGTGTATCGTGTATCGTGTATCGTGTATCGTGTATCGATGTATGTGTATCATAATCGTGTGAATCGTGTATCGTGTGTGTATGATGTAAATGCAAATGTGTGTGCAATGTGTAATTCCTATAGTGCAGTGTGTGAGGTTCAATGTAGTAAGCCCTCAACAGTCAAGTGTGAACCGAAGCACAAGAGTGTGTCATCGGGTAATAACTCTAGAATGTATGATGAGGATGCCTAATGAATATATGAAAATGTAGCAATGATGAATGTAGTTATGCTAAGATGAGTTGGGGGGTAATGTGGAGTGTTATGCCCCCCAAACATATAGAAATGAGTAAACTAACCAATTATAGTGAAGGACAAAGGTCCTCCACTCGATGTCTATGATGAGGAAAGCGTAGGACGATGGTCTAATATTGGTGGTATGGTATACAAAGGTTGTGGTGGTGAATGAAGTCTATATGCATGTGAGGGATGAATATATGATGGAGGTCATGGCGTAGTAAAATGTGTCGATGATGGAGATTGATCTGATGTTGAGGGTGAAGGTGATGAATATCTACGTGGAATAAAACGAGGCAACAATTGACACTGAGATGCAGTGATTGTCCTAGGAATGGCCTATGCCGATGTGTAGGACTAGCGGAATGATGTGGTCATGTAGACGGTACTCGAGTAGGTGAGATAGGAGTAGACTGTGCTTTAAGCAACATAAAATGAGATGCGCTAGATGAAGTAGGGGATATGCTAGATATTGTGCGAGGAGATGGTGACCATAGAGTAGATGGAGGGACACCATCAATAGAAATGACCTGATTTTTGTAAATAAATTTGAGTCGCAAATGGCTTCATAGAAATAATAGATTGAGAGCGATGAATCCAATTGAGGTCGAGGATCATGTCGCAACCATCGACCGTGTTGCCAATAAGGAACGATACAAGCATAGTAAGAGGACCAACTATAACATGTAGTTTAACAACCCCAAAGGGTTTTGCGAAAGGGTATTCGATTTGGGATGGAGGATACCCGATAGCCTTGAGAAGTGAAATAGAACATGTTAATGGGCCATGATGGGTCAACCTTAGTATTATTGATGGGAGTCGAACAAATAGATGCATGGATGTGTAAATGATTAGATGTAAACTTAGCGTGATAATCGACGTTGGAAAAAGAAATGATTGGTGGCGAAGCTTCAGTGTTAGAAACTAAGAAAATCGAAAGAGCCCTGATGGGGGAGAAGGAGACATGGTGATGAGAGACATAATTAGACAGAGTTGAATCATGTCATTTTGTGTATATGTTTTGGTAAGGGGTTGTTAAAAATCTTAAGTTTATGATTGTCATTAGTAGGTGTAGATGTTGTAGATTCTGGAAGCTCAATTTGACCATTGTCAAGTAAGATCTTGAATGAGATGTTGTAACTGGAAATTAAGTGATCAGTGGAATGTCCTATGTATTGATGATAATCACAATAAGAACTGTCATCAAAATTACACCCTTTTGGTCGAGATGGATCAAGTTGTAGAGGTGATTGTAAGGTAATAAGATTACTATCGATGAGTTGCGGTAGCAAAACACTCAGAGGGGTACTAAACTTAGTAAAAGTACACCTGTATGGTTGTGGTTGAAGCTCCCTAGGAGTAGAGACTGTGTTTACAGTGGTTTTTCCATCCATGGATTTAGTTGTAGAAGGATTAAATGTTGGTTTACCTTGAAAGTGAGTGGATGATGACGTTTGCTCTTAATATTTAAGTTTTCCTATGGTTAAGAGTTTTGTCTCACAAAGCTTGAGAATATGGAAAATTTTATCAAACAAAGAAGATGTCTCAAAGAGAACACTCTCCTGAAGCGGTGGTAACAATATTTGAATAAATAAATCTTGGAGTTCATAATCCGTGAGTACATTAGACATCTTAGCTAATTTATTCTTGTATCGCAAGACATAATCAAATAAGTGTTCATTGGACCCTTGCTTGAGTTGTGTCTAGTTGGCATAGGAGATCTTAGAGCCAATGTTGATAGAAAAGTGAGTGAGAAAGGATGTTAACCAAATGTGTGAAAGAAACTACCGAATGTATAGGCAGGTCATAGAACCATCGCATCACATAGTCTTGTAAACTATGAGGAAAGATCTTAGCGAGTATGGTGTGATCATCCGCATAGTCAAGAACATGCTACATGGGAAATGCTCAAATATGTTCTTGTGGGTCACCATGGCCTTTAAAGATGGGTAACTTAGGAGAGATGAAGTTAGGTGGAAATGGATAAGTTGAGATAGCTGGCACGAAAGGGGTATGCAACGTAAGAAGTAGAATCTAAAGATGGTTCAATCCTTGAGAAGTAGCTGAATTGGAGTTGATGAATTTTATTTTGCAAATCCTGATATAAAGATGTAAAATTTGGAGCATTCGAGGAAGAATCAAGGTAGATATGAGAGGCACCATGATGAGTGATGGGAGCAATAGTTGTAGCAATAGGAGAAGAAACATATGTAGGTGGAGTAGAGGCCATAGGAGCAGACGTGAGAAGACCAAGGAGCATAGAAGAAATAAGAGAAGCATGAAAGTGTGACACGATCTCTTTGCAATGATTAAAGGATGTAAGCCATGAGTGAGATATGTGTAAGGTTTTCAAGCAACACTTGACAGAAATTAGCAATAACATTAAGTTCTTATTGATCAATGTTGGTGTATTCATCATAGGAATTTTCACTACTAGATGATTCTATCTCATGGAGAGGAACCTGGTTGGAAGCATCTAAAGGATTTCCAGCCATATACATGTAGTTTTATCATCCATTGAATTAGAGGTGCACTGTGGGTAAATAAAGGGGAGCTCATAGTTAGTGAAGAGATCCAAAACAATCACTATGGGTGACAGGCATAAAAGGAAATAAAAAAGAAACAAAAACCCTATGATGAATGAGGAATCTAGAAGTGTAAATGATCGAGTCAGATATCACAAAAATGATTAACGAAAATTAACAAAGCTAATGCAGTAAGGGGGATAGTTAATCTAAGTTATGAATAACTATAAATAAAGTAAATAAAATTTAGTAGAGGAAGTATGGAAGAAAGCTAAAAAACTATGTAAAAGGAATTGTTAACCATAATATGCAAGAAAGGAAGAGGAAAGAAATCAGTTGATTTAACATATGCTTTTCGAGACCAGTGTCACATAGATGTGTTTAGAAAAATCAGGAAATAGGAACAACTATGCGCAGAAGTCCCGAAAAGGAGTGGATCTGGAAGATATAGTTGGACTAGAGTTCCTGGAGAGAGGATTGGAGCACTTGCAGAGCACTTTGGTCTGTAATATGGGTGCACCTTGATATGTGCAAACAGATCTCTGAAAGTGATCTTCACTAGCACTGATAAATGGATCTGGAAACCATCATTGTTTGTCGCATTAACTTCGATGTCCCGTTGTTATATGTCACCAATACTCCAATATGAAAGAAAGACCTGCACAATACCCCCAAAAGAAGCATCAAAACCCTAAAAAAGAATAGATGAAATATGAAAGGTTCAAATTGATCTTAACTGCCACAATGGTGGGATTCCTTATTGAGCGTTACACTACATCTTAGACCCAAATTTAGTTTCGATTTTCAAGTGTGTGCATGAACATGCCATAGGTTTTCTTTTGTGTCAGTCACACTTTGTGAAGTAGCGAGAGAATAACTATGTGTAGAAAATTTAATAGTAGTGTGTGTATGAAATAGAATATAGTACCTCCCCCTATGAAGTGTGATGCATATGTCCTAGCATTGTGCCTTGATTTTGGAGCTATGTGGATGCAAGTGATCTCTAATGCAATAGATGGATGAAACTCTAGATGGATTGATAGTAGTAAGTGATATTAGGTCCCTTGTTATGGTCTCATAACTTTTTATTTATATAGTGTTGTTGATCTAATTTTGTAATTAACCTCGAAAAGGCCGACCAAAAGAAAGGTAAAGATGTAAAATGGCTAGAGAGAGCCCCAAAAAGTGGCTGGTAAAGTGTGAAAGGGACTAGGTGCATCCCTGATGGGACTAGGACACCCACAATCACCCCCAATACTAAGCCTGGGCGCCCCATTTGAGGCTAATATAATGACGGAAAATGATCAAAAGAGACTTGGTCATGTGGATGAAAAGGATCGGTAGTGCTGAAAAAATAAAATAAAACAAGATGTTCAAAGGATGGGGGTTGATTAGTATCCTTCTTCACTCAAAGAAGCTTATAAATAGTAGTATGAGACCGAGATAAATAAATGTCTAAAGTGCATGATTTTGTGACTTCATAAATGTGGAAGAGAATAAAACAGACCTCACAATATATGGTCTTATACCATAAGAATTCAAAGACAAGAAAATATCAATAAAATGTTATTATTGGGCTCTGCAAAACCCTTGAACATGGTTCATGAAAGAATAGAGTTTCTCTCTCAAAGGAGTGGGTTTTAGAAGCTGAAACTGGGGGAAAAAATATAATAAAATCCATCTTGAGTTTGCAAATGGTTTCAAAACATTTGGAGACTGCATAAAAAAAGGGTTTTGATTAAGCAATTTTGAAATAAATAGATGCTAAATCTAAATATGTAACAACACAAGTATAAATAATTAAAGTGCAAATTTTGATCCAAGCAAGTAAGCTAGAAAGTATGAAACCCTAGTTGCAAATAAAGGGACAGAATACTTAGTTGGTCTCGTAATGATGCTAAAGTTGTGTCGAGCTGGAAAACTAATAAAACATGAGAGCAAAGTGTTGCAACCGAGCCCAAAAAAATGTGTGAATGCTCGAAATGTTGGGAGTAGGGCACTTGGACTGGATCAAGGTGCCTAGGGTGCTACAGACCTCCTCTGGGTACCAATGACTACTCAAAACCTCATAAATTGGTCTTCGCAGGGTTGCAAGATATTCATTGGATGTTGCCTTTGGTTGCTTGTATGTTGTTATACCTTGTTGTTAATCACCTGAAACCTATAAAAAGAGAGAGCACCTACAATACCCCAAAACACATCAAATCCTAAAAATAAAAGATACAAATGAGGATTCACACTGACCGTGACTGAGTGAACTTAAGATCCAGGTGTTGTACTACATTTCAGACTCCATGTATTTTTACATGTGTGTGCGTGTGTAGAATCTATTGAACCTTGGTCATTGATGTCAATTGTGGTATTGATGGAAAAGAAGTGAGTGGTGAAGTGAGGCTTTGTTAGGGACATGAAGGTTGATTAGTAATGCCTCGTCAGTGGTGTATTGAGCATTCAGGTTGGTTTCAGGATGGTTTCAATGTTCTGTAGGCTTGGTCAGTGAGGTGGGAGTCCATTGGAGGTATGTACATGGTTGGAATAATTGGCACATGTGTTCTATAGGTCATACATGGTGATTCTAGCATGAGAAAGAGCTTCTGGAGTAAGTGACAAGTCAAATGTTGGAAGTCTTTGTTGAAACTAGCTCATTTAGGCCTAGTTATAGAACCTAATGAGGTGTTAGAGCTAATTTCATGTCATAGCAAGACCAGGTAAGTATGGTAGTAGCCTAGGAACATTTCCTAGGGCACGTATGAGCTTCCAACATGTGTATTTTAGCTCCTAGAGGAAATTTTCAAAAGTTCACCAAAGTTGGCCTTGATGAATGACAGTGTAGGTTGATGCAAATGAAATAGGTATGAGCCATACATGAAAAATTATGGCTAACCAACACATGGAATGTGTAGAAGGGTTTCTTGTAGTGCTTCATGCCAAATTTCATAAACTTTTGAAGAGGTATGTGGAAGTTATGCAAGTTTTTCTAAAATTTGTTCATTGAGAAATGAAAAATGAGTTGTTTATCTTCTTAGCACCCAAGAAAAAATATGGAGCCTTCATATAAATCATAGAAGTAATTTTTCAAGAGCACTCCAAACCTGGAGTTTTTTCAAAAGGTTTGAGGGAAATTGGTTGAGAAAAAAAGAAGTTATGAGCATTTTTGTAACAAGGTTATTCTCCTTTCAAAACTTCTTATTGAAGTGGTAGGCACAAAATGAATAGGTTTGACTCCAAATGTCTTGTGCAAGATGATACAACTCCTCATAAGTGTAAATGGCCCTTCACATGTGAAAATGATGGAATTTTTGGTCCTCGTCTATGATTTTTCAGTACAGGTATGTCTTGTTTTTGAAGAGTTTGAGTTATACAATGCAAATATGAAGATGTTAAGTTATATCTTCTGTTGATGTGAAGGTGTGAAATGTACTCCTAAGTGATATGAAGATCCTTTGTAAATTTAAATGAAATATTTTGTGTGGAATCTCTCCATTTTCTTTCTCCAATGTCAAAAGGGCGGTCCAAACTGAATCTGTCATAGTGTGTGAAGAAGGAATTTGCAGTGAGTAAATTGATGAATGAAGTTGTATTATACTTGGAGTCTCTTAAGGGACCTTCTAAACACCAAAGAAATAGCTCTCTATATGAAAAGGTGATTCTTCTTGTGGAAAACTATATGGGTATTTAAGTGACAGTCAGAATAGTTATTTCAATCTTGTCTGATCTTGAAGCCTCCTCAAGGACAAATGTAGACAGGGGTTGAAGACATAGTTGTGACATCATTGGTAGCCTTAAGTGGTCATATAAATGGAACTAAGTTAGCAGAGGTCTTTATAACACAATTGTTCTTGGTGCCCCTAGAGACAATGATTCTATTCTAGGAAAGGCAAGTGCTTCCTAAATATGCTTCATAAGACTGTCGTTGATGCCCCTGATAGAGTGAGTTGCAAAAAGGATAGGTGTTTCTCAAGGAGGTATATTGGAAGCTATAAAATGAGATTTACATAGCACATTCACCTCTCATTTGAATATTTTTTGTGTGGTTCTATAACAATCAAGATAGTGATCTTACCTAGCATGAATCATAAAACTCCCTTATTATCAAAGAAAGTATGGCTTGAAGCCTGTGGTAAGGTCATAGAGGTATTTGTGCAAGTACATTGGCATATTAAGGAGAAATCAAGTGTAGCAGGGTTTGAACATTGAAACCCTCCCTTTGTGAACAATTCTTGAAGATCAAGTTGGTCTCTTGTTGTAAAATTTCTCAAATTCACTTTCTTTGGTCAATCGAGTGACAAGAATCCATATAATCCTTGTTAAAATGGAAGAGAGTCATTCTAGCATATGTGGATCCTGTTGCACCAAGTTAGAGATCACTCAAGAGGTTAGTTCGAAGAGAGCTGGGAGTTTTGAAAGATTCTACAGGACCCCTTCATATTTTAGGAGATTTTGGATTTGAAAAAGATTCAAATTTGGGCAAGAATCATGAAAATTACACCTCTCGCGCCTGTCTCAATAGTTGAGCTAGTCTCTAGGGTTTTGTGGAGAAGAAAAAACCTTCATCTCAAGCTTCAACTAATAGAACATCCTACAAATTGGTAGAAATTTCGGTGGTTAGATTGTGGAAGTGATGAAAAATAAATAATGTGGATATACTTTGTGGCTAAGGAGAATTCAATGACAATTCTTTGCTACACTCGTGGCAACCCAAAGAAAACAGAGACAATGTAGAGGAACTTAGTTTTCATCCAATGTCAAGCTTTGAGACTCTTGACCAAGTTGAATAAAACTAGTGGGTGATGGAGATTCATAATGAGCACAATGAGTTAGATAGATAGGTTGAAAATAAAAATATCTGAGTTTTTAATTCTTAAGACACAAGACAAGAAATAGTTATGAAAATAACATATGATGTAAGACTAAGTTCTTGATACAAAGTTCTATATGCAAGCTTCAAAGAGCAGAAAAGGAGTATTGATGCTTGAAGAAGACTATAAAACTGAGATAGTGCCACATGTCCAAATAGAGACATATGAGTAAGTGAAGAAGATTAATATGTGTGTGATGTATGTAGAGATAGGCATACAATGTGAATAAGTAAAGGCAAAAATGTAAAATGTTCTGATTTATATTGGGATTTAGAGAGAATGCTTTTTCGACGCATTCACACTCCTAGTGACGCTTGTGTTCCCCTAAGGTGCATGCACATGTTCTAACTAGCCCTAATTACATTAATAAATGCAGTTAAATGACAAATTTGACAAAGAGGGATAGGGCACTCATAAAGGGTCCATCGTCCTCCTCCTATACATACTCCCGTACCATGTCTGCTCTCCTGGTACACCTATGAACTCTCTTCATCTCTCTTATAGCTCAAAGCACCTCATGGTAAAAATTAGGAAAGCTCTGGTACTAAATGTATTATTCACGATGATTTACCCGCCAGGGAGGGTATATAAGGTCATTTTGACCTTGTCACACTGTGTTTTCACCCTCTGTGTTGGCCAAGGGCATGTTTTACCCACCATGATCATTCAACTTCCTCTATTGACCATCGTGATGATTATTTTATTAAATGATTTTTTTTACCCATTTTCAACCCGATGAGGCATATTTTTGCTACACGACACTTGTTTCTTCTCCCTGGGGAATTATTCATGCTTTTAGGTGATCTTCCAATCCATTAATTCTTTTGACCGATCAAAAACTCTAAACATTGCAAAAATGATAATTTTCCAAAAAAAATATTAAATCATTGAAAAACCAAAAAATCGTAAAAATTCAAAAATGAACAAAATTTGGTAAAAAGCTTATACGTGGCTGAAATTTGTGTCTCACGCATGGTATTCATCTCATATCTTGCTTATGTTTTCACGTGTTTTGGAACCAAATGACTCGCGGATCATTTGGATCTACAACCATTTACAAAGTTAGACTGCTTGCTTCGTCTGTACTCTGGGGCACAATGAGTTGCATGGTACTGTTTCGTAGCACACAATGTTTTCTCATGGGACCCTATGCCCTTTATAAATTCCCCTCGCATATATCCTTGCTTGGGGCACCACTTTTAACCCTTTTCCTTTATCACAAACATTTGGGAACTGAAGCTCGATAACAAAACATTTGTGCAACTATCTTAAACGTTGTTGGTTTGAGTATGTGTGTTTGTACTTGTTTCCCTATTAGATCAGCGCATTTACTTCTCATATTGTATTGCATTTTGTATGTTGCATGGAGTTGGTATTCTAGCAATGGATAATTGTTCATATTTTGGCTTTTCGTGTCATTTTACACTTTTATCGTATGGTTATATTTTTAATAAGGAACGATGATAAAGATTTCTAACAATGTGATGAAACAAAAATTGTTTTGCACGGTAATGGATTGCTGGTAGCTCAATATTCCTTCCTCGTTCTTTTTATATATCCCTTTTCTTCCTTCTTCCCTATTCTACTATTTTACTTCAGACATTTTTTCCCTCATTCTATTTATTTTCTTCTTCTTTTTTATCGTCAATCGACCTTTTCCATCACCCCATCGACACTCGAGGGGGCATCCTTCACTCTACTATTTTTTCTTCCACCCCTTCAAAAATTGTAGTTGTTTGCATTTTTCTACTTTCTTTGAAGAGGTGTAGATTACACCACCCCAAGAGGGGAAAATGTAGACACCTATAGTTTGATCAAATCAAATTTGTTACTAAACTTACACTCACTATTCTACTCCCTGCAAATTGACGACTCTTCATCAATTAGGATTCTTTTCCCTTAAAATCCTCTTAATTGACCCTTATACGTTGATTAAGCCTCTTTTCTTATAGTTGAATAATAGATCTTCTCATTAGCTAACTCTCGCTTCCAACACTTCCAAAGTCTATCAAAACCCCCTCCTGATGCTCCTAGAAAGCTTCATAGGCCTATTTAGGACCCCTAATTAATCCCACGAGATTAATTAGCCTCTAAACCTATTTAAATCTTGCTTAGACTTGCTAAAAGTGATTTTTGGACTTACCTTTTGTCCCACATGCATACAAAACATCCCTTTCTTGAAATCATAAAACTATAAATAGACCACTCCTCCTCCTCCTCTTTTCTAAGAACACTTCTCCTCTAACATAAACTATAAGCAAATATGACTGGAGCATTTCTTCATTATTATTAAGATATTATCTTTCATTGCATATTCAAAATCAAGCTTGGGTAAATTAGGGGATCCATATGGTCTTATAGCCATTAATGGTGAGCCTTCACTCTCAAACCCTTCAACATCAAACAACCAAATTTGATTGCTAAGATCTTCATAGGTTCGTGTTTTGTAGCATTCAAAGAGTATAGAGTAGTATATACATGTTAGTTTTGATGTTTATTTCAAAGTTATAATGCATGCATAGGAGTAGCTCTTATTTATCTCTTATCTTAATGGTTCCTAGTTGAGTTAGTTAGGCTTTGGGGTTTCTTCAGTGTTCTAACCTCATTTCTATAGATTTTCAAAATTACTCATGTTCACACTCAGCATATAAGGGGTTGAAGCCTCCTTGTGAGTAGCATATTACAAAAGATCATTTGTAACTAGTTAAATTGTAGGGGGTTCAAACCTCCTTGTGAGTTGAAGCTCACTAAAGGTTAGTTACTATTAAACCAAATTTTGGAGTTGTAGCTCCAACTTGAGTTGAAGCTCAACCATGAAATCAATGTAACAGATATAGGATAATTTTGTCCTAAGTAGAGTTCTTGGTTTCAGTGGGTTTTTCCCAATTGGGTTTCCCACATTAAATTTTGTGTCTTTGTGTGTTCTCTCAGGCTATTTTCTTATATATGATTTCACGTGTTCATCATAGCAAGATTAAGGAAATTGAAATGGTTCGAAAAGTTGATTAGATACTGATTCACCCCCCTTCTCAGTGTCTTAGTTTCCAACATAATTGTGCCATAGGTGGCTCTTGTGCAAGTTACACTTGATAGCAAGAAATATCTAGATGTAGAAGATGTAGATAGATGTTTACATGGAAAGATGAACTTCCCTTCCTATGAAGTGTATGCAGAAGAATGCAATAACTTGTCCCTTATGTGGAGCTAGATGGATACTTGAATGCTCTTTAAATGCAACATTAGGTGGTGATAGATAATGCTTAGTGTTTGGTCATTTATTATAATCACATAGCTTTGTATTTATATGATTCCCTTATTTTAATTTCGTAATTAACCACTAAAATGACGACTAGAAAAAAGCAAGATGCCCAAACGGATTTAAAAGACCCAAAAAATGTGAGCAAAGTACAAGGTGGTTGGGGGTGCCCAAAGGGGACAAGGACACCTGGGCATTGGCATCCTAGTTAGGTGTTGGTGTCCCAAGTCATAAATGTTGAAGTATCAAAAGACAGACTAGGTAAGAAGGAGTGTAAGACCAAGAAGGAAAACAGAAAGCAAATAACGAGGCCAAAAATAGTGATCAATTAGTACTTTTCTCACTCAGGAATCATATGATACCCAAAGTGTGTGATTTAGTGCCTACTAGTTCTTGCTTAGAAGAAGTGAATTGTGGTGGATGTCTATGTGGAGGTGGATTAAGGTGAGATGTATCACCATGATGAAGGACCTCATGTGTATGGGGGGATGGAGAACACAAAACTACTACAATAGTGTTAGTGGATGAAGCTTGATTGTGAAAAGTGAATGGATGTGAAGGAGTTGTAGATGTGTCAGGTGTGGGTGTAACATAGTGTGGATTAAGTATATCCCATTTTAAGTCAATGACTCAAAGACAAAGTGTGGTAAAATATTCACATGTGTCATATAATAACTTTTTCTTAAGAGGAAATATAAGGCCACGACAAAAGATAAATTACAATTTCCAAATCAATATCCTGATACACTAAATGATACATGTAAGATGCAAAATATAAGATGTAATTACTAACAAATTCAATTTTTCCTTGATGTAATGATGAAAAGCGTTCATATGTAACCTTAGGTCCATTATTAAAGATAAATCTCCTAAGAAATGCTTCATTCACATCAATAAATGTATGCACAGATCCACAAGAAAAATGATGAAGCCAATCTAATGTAGTGCATGTGATACTATGAGGGAATGCTTTGAGGAACAACATATCATTGGGATGTGTGGCTATTGTAACCAATAAGCCTTGAGATGCATGTAAGGGTTACCCATTACATCAAAGAGTGAATAAGTAGACATAGTAAAACCTTTAGGAAAGGGATAATTGTATATATTCTTAGGAATAGGATTGCCATAAATGAATTCATTATCGAGACTAGCATAATAGGCTGATTTGATTTAATTTGAATTAAATCTAAGTATTGCAGAGCATCTGATGTATAAATGATAAAATACATAAATGACACAAACAAACTAAGATTTAAAGTATGAAACCCTAAGTGAGCGAGTGAGAGAAAGAGAGATGATGACTTAGCTAATATCCATGTAATTTAAAACTGATATGATCAAAGAGAAGTGATGAATAGGATGTAAAAAACATAATGATTGATCTATGTAAATTCTGCAACACAAATAAGGCTAGACAGGGGTGCCCATTGTAGGATAGGGGAGCCTGAGCACTGATGATGGGATTTGAGTGCCCGTGACTGTGTAAAATCTACAAATCTAGTTTTTGTTGTGTCACAAGAGTGTCATAGTTGTTCCATGTTTATTATCTAATATTCACACTTATATTGCCAAAGGTACATGTAACCTATAAAAGAGATAGTCACCTACACAAGCCCACAAACCACCTAAAACCTAAAAAGGAAAATGTAGAATGGGGAGTCGAACTGACCCCAACGATCACCCCGAGAGTGAACTTACAACCGAGTGCTACACTACATCTAAGACTCCATGTAGTTTTGGAGAGTGTGTGTAGACAATTGTGCCCTATGAATGCCCTTGTGTGCAAGTTGCACTTGATAGTAAGATGTAGCTAGAATGTAGCAATGTAGTAGAATGTGTGGATGGAATAAAATGAACTTACCCTTCCTATGTTACTTATGTAGATTTTTTACAACCCTTGTCCCTTGAATAGATGTTATATGAATGCCTTGGAGTGCCTTTGGTGCCCTTTAAATGCAATCTTAGGTGATGATAGTAATGTTTAGTGTTTGGTCCCTTATTTTGAACACATAACTATGTATTTATATGATTCCCTTGTTTGAATTTTGTAATATGACAACTAGAAGGCTCAACCCATAAGTGAAAAATATTCCCAAAAGATAAAAGAGACACAAAAAGAAGCGAGTAAGATACGAAAGGGTTGGGGGCACCCATGAGGGGACAAGAGTGCTTGAGTGCGTTACTGTCCTGATTGGGCGCTGGTGTCTGAATCTATGAAAGATAAATCAGTAAAGTTCTCGACTGGGCTGTAGGGTGTGTAAGACCAAATATAAAACAAGAGACAAAGACAAGAGGCCAAATATAGTTGTCAACCCCTAGTTTTCTTTCTTAGGAATCATGTAAATGCTAGTATGATTTTAGGCCCTAGACATGTAACCTAAGTGCATGATTTTGTGTCTACAACATCCTATTTGCTTCAAGTTGTGCACATTCCATGAACAAAATTTAATTGGGGTGTACCTACAATTTGCATGAGACTTAAGGACTTCTCGTGAATTGAATAACATAGTGTTCAGTCCCCAGTGGCTCATAGGATTTCTTATTCTAATCTTGGGGAATTCTAAGTATATCCTATTATGTCTCACTATGCATCTTCCTTAAATATTATATGATATTTTTTTCAAACCTAAGTGGACCATTTCCCTTGGCACTTTTAGGGTTATGAGAAGAACTCCCAGGTCCCTTTAATAAAAGTAACTTTCTGTATATCCCATTATGGTGGAGGGGATCTCAATGGTAAACTCTGATAAATGCTTGTTTCATGACATATGAGGTACAAACTTACATAAGATAATATATGTGAAACTCCTAGGTCAGCAACATCCAGAATCAATTTAATTCTTCACCCATATATATTGACGTTTAATGTTGGGATTGTGTAGACTAGAGACCACACTAAGCAAATAGTTAGGGGATATTACCCACAACTTTTCCACAATCACCTATTTACCCCTCTACTAAATCTAGTGGTCCTTCTAAAGGATTTGAAATACCTAGAGAAATTAAATCAATAACGTGTTAAGCACTGGAGTCTCTTCTAGAAGGCTCCTGTGACTACGAAAATGGTTAGAACCTGAATTTTCTAGTGTCATAATCTTATCATGAGAATAGTACAATATGTTACCTTTCCTCCCACTGTCATTAGTATGATCAAAGATTTTGCATCTATTACCTGGAAACAGATCAAGAGCTATGAATAACCCTTAATCTACATTTAGTCCCAAAAGCTGATTTAAAATTAATGAGGACCCCTACTCACCTCGGCAGTCACTTGACTGAGTGAGCTTACAAATTCAAGCGAGTGCACTACATTTAAGCACTGCCTTGTAGTTAACAATGTGAGTGTGTGATCTCAGATATTGTATCCCTAGTTATTTAATAAAAAATATGGGAGTTTCTATGTGATAGTTGACACATAGCTATAATTTACCTATGTAAGTAGATGTTTGGATGGAACATCATATGATCTAATTTAGGCACTTTTACTCTATGACCTTTTGGTTAGCCCCAAAAATGCATTCCCACTACATTTCACTTGAGTCAGAGTTGCATGGATGCATTTAAAGCTCTTATAATGCTTCTTTTGGGTGCATCCTTAGATCCATGCTATCTAAATTGCTTAGCATCTTAATCCTTTAATCAATGTATCAAGTTCATAGCATGACGGATATGAGTATGATTGTGGTTGGTTGACCTATATCCTTCAAAAATTGACAAAGTTTATAGGCTATACCTCTTAAGTACTCACTATTAGATGCGCAAAAGATAAAACAATCCCATACGTATAGCAGGTAAAATACCCACCTATAGCGTTAGGAGAATCCAATTATGAATGATGACACTACTGGGCTTATTTACCACCATTGATCTGAGTCAATAGTATCCGGAGTTTTAGATAATACTATTTACTTTGCAATAAGGATGATCCATTTGATACTGGGCTATCATATTGGCTAATTCAATGCCATATAGACAATATTGATTATTATCACCTGCAAATGGCAAAAGATGGTTGTTATTATTGTTATCTTTCTCACTGATGAATCATATTTGTGTAAATATGAATGTTTAATGACCATCGATGAAGATGAATCTATGTTCCATTCTCTTTTTGTGTCTACAGAAGGAATGGAAGCGTAGAAACCCTTATCACCTTACATTTGTTAGCATATGAAGACTTATGTCTATGTAACCCTAGCATAATCATGTTCACCATTATGTAAAATATCATTTGGAAAAGCAAGAGTAGAAATACATACATCATTTGTAACAACATGTTGTTCACAAACATCTAAGACATCTTGTTGTGAAGAGAGATAAGGAACACTAGCATCATCTTGAGTTACTTCAACATTTTGTGCAATTATCCATCGAAGAATAAAATATCATTTTAGAGTGAATGTTAGGAAAACTTTATCATGTTACAACCATTATGTTAATTATCTGAGCAAATTTGCACATATTCTATTGCATTGTGAGTAGGTAGTCACGTAGAAAATATTCGGTGTAACAGACATATTTGTGCACGAGTATCCAAAGAAATACAAAAGTTAAGTAGTGTTAAAGTTATCAATCACATACTACAGAACCATAATATTCAACATAGGTAGAAATGCAAATAATTGTGCTATAGGAATCATGATTAGTATCACTGTATTAGAAAGAGATTTTATGCCATATCGTTTCAAAGCAATTAGAGTCAAGAATTGTCAATATCATGGCTTATCAGATTCTGTAGTAAATATTGATGTTCCAACTGGATTTGGTATCATGAGCAACAGGACCCATCTTCTAGTCCAAAATGGAGTTTCATGAGTAGAAGTGTTAGAAGTACATACATTTCTAGAAGCAAGATCATATAAAGGGATAGGGTTGGTATCCACAAAATTATGGTACTTACAAAAATATTCATACACTTTGGGATCATTATCTTCAGGATATGCATGCCAACCATGACCAGTAGGAGCATGATACATGTACAGATTAGAATACCCATACCTATCATCTATATGAGGAGCAATGGGAGAGGAACATGTATTACATTTGTGCAAAAGCTTATGTTAAGCCATAAAAGAAATGTACACAAGAAAACAAATAAAATAAAGAGTATAATTAGATATGCATTAAAATGATTTAAAAAAAAAAAAACTCCAATTAGGTGGAAAATAATGAGAATCAACACATGGAGGGCCAACAAACAAGAGACCATGGGGATAAAACCCAAAAAACAATGTTGGGCAAAAAGTGAATGTCATCAAATAAATAAAATGACCACATATAAAAATAGAATTTTAATTTTACAAAACAAAAAGAGGTATTTTGTAATACAATAAATTGAAACAAAAATCTCCAAGAGATTTTGTTAAAAGCGTATATTTTTCCAATTATGTCCTAATTACTAAAAATAGTAATTTTGGATTACTAAAAATTGTACTAAAAATTAGGGCAACCAAAAAGAGATTTTCACTACATATGTAAAAATTAAAAATAGTCTGAAAGGAATTTGAAAATAAAATTGTTATGCTTGAGATATGAAACAAAAGGTGATTTGGCAACTAGGAGCCCTAAAAATTAACCCAAAGAGGAAGATCAACCATGAGACCTTCAAGATATATTTGAAAATCAATTTGAGGTCAAGTAAGAGAATGAAATAAAAATGGAATATAAATACAAACCCTAGAAAAAATGAGTATGTCTCAAACTAGGGAAGAAGAAGAAGCCCTGGGGAAACCAGGGTTCGATCAAGAGTCGGGTTCACCAAATGATTTAACCTAAATGGTTAATTCTTTAAGGGGGTAGTAATTGATTGTGGATTATCCTTAACAACTAGTTTCCAAGCTAACTATAGCAATATCAGGAATAATCACTACACAAAGCTAAATAAATATAGAGAATGAAAGAAAACACTATCAATGAGAAGGAGAAGATGACTTAGTTAATATATTGGATTGTGTGTTGATCAGGGCCGATCTGATGACTGGAAAAGGTTGGGAATGTTCTAACAAAGCTTCGCCACTGAAAATGTGTCCTGAATAGCTTCCTAGACCAAAGCATATGGCACATACCAAAGCATACCTTCTCTGGCCACGTATGATCATCCACTTGGTTCTCTAATTGGTACAAGCAATTTTTGTATACCTCTTAGGTATCTCATTACATTTTATGAGAATAACAAAATTAATGTGCTCTATATTTGAGATTTTGTTAATCAACAACCTATATACATTATATTGGTTGATAACAATTCTAAGCACAACATGTGCACTCTCAAATTACTTACTTCTTTGGGATATATCAAAAAACATATACAATTCAATACACAATCTTCTAAACAGGTCATTGGACACATTATTCTCCATCTTATAGCGTGATCCACTGTAGTGGTTATCCCTATTTTGGTTACTGATACTCTTGGGAGATGTGACATTATTTTAGGATACCATTGTATTCATAAGCTTAGGTTTATTCTGAATGTGTCAAATACATATATTACAATCAAGTCGTTACAGTTAATGGTATCGTTAATGGGGATCATTTACCAACCATGTCATATATTCATTCTTCTAATATACAATGGTTTCTACACCCGTACATATTAAGCCTAATCATGTTATGTCTACATGTCCTATCTTATGTAGGCCTTCTCCCAAGTCTCCTTCTGCAGACAATCAATCTCTTAAGAATATCCAAAAGCCTCAACTCAATGTGAAACATCCTACTCCTATTGCACATAATGCTCTATTGAGGTCCAAGTCTCCTACAATTATAGGTCCCTCTCCTCACCCTCTTGATCAGATTATAGGGTATATTTTTTTAAGAAAATATTCCCTAAAAAATTAAAAATACAAAAACATTCAAATATCCTCAAAATACAAAATTAGGACCTGAGCATGATTTTATTTACTACTTTTTACTACAATGTTTGTAACATGGTTTGATAGAAAAAAAATTCAATATTCTAAATACACATATGTTGCACGAGTCATTTAAGCATGATGCAGGATTTAAAGGACTCTACATGATCATATGTGTTAGAATTACTCTTTGCCTAGCAAACCTCCTAAACTTGGGGCATCTTCTACACTATTGGTGTTATTGTTTCATGTATTATATAATGTTCTTTCATGTTCTAGTTATGCTCATATTATATATTGTGATATATGTTATCTATCTATTTTTTTAGAAATAACACATTTAGATTGTGTAGGACTAGGATGTCTTGTTCTATGCACCTATTGGCTACTATTTATTTTTTATCATGACACGTTGGATTAATTATGTATTTGTCTTATGTGTGTGGCCCTTGGTCTATCTTTGTGTATGAGATATTTCGGTGTCCCTTATTTATGGCCTCAATTGCCTTTACTTTTATGGCCCTTCGTCCCTAGTTTTTGTGTGTGACACTATCATGTCCCTTGGTATTTTATATTATATTATATGTAACATTGATTATTGTACTTATATGTTTTTATATTTGCATGTTTGTATGCTTGTTGTATGTGTTATCTCTTGGTGTCACAATTTCTATCATGGCTCTCTTGCAAGGACAAGTTCTACATGGTGGAAACCTAACATTATCTTTTGTGTTCCAATGATGATTATATGTTATATTTGACATGGACACGCTTCAAATATTTTAAGTTGAGTGAGCTACGTGTTATCGTATTTGCCTTAAAAGAGGAGGCATTTGATGAGATTATTACAAAAATATTAATGTGATTCAGGCACATAGGTAGATTACAAACTTCAAAATTTATCGAAACAGGTTACATGGACTTAAATATCATTTAAAGAGCTCTAATATGGATGAAACCTTCCAATAGAGAAAAATCATTAGACATTACTACCCTAACACATAATAAAGTTTTGAACAAATTTTGATAACTAATTTTAGAATTTGTGGTAAAATAAAAGTTTTAAGAGGTCTTTGGTACATATTCAGGGACATATACTTAGTTTTAGTACCAAGTTCATTACATCTTATGACATAATGCAAAAGGCATGATAACAATTTCAATTCAATATTGGGTTACACATTTTCTATTTGGCATACATTTACATTATCACATCGATATGGCAGGGGCATGAGCATGAACATCATTTATTTTGCATTTTCAAGAGTTTCAAAATTACTATTACAATACACAATTAGGGCATGATTGTATTTCATTCACTTTCAAATGTGTATGACTTTGCACATATGAAATATTTTCAACGCTTCAAAGGCAATATTATAATAGTATGGGCATGATTGTACTTCATTCCCTTTTGAATTTTCATGAATTCATACATTTGGAATATTTTTAAAGTTTTAAAAGAATTAATACAATGCACATTGAGGGCATGAGTGCACTTCATTCCCTTTCAACTTTACACATTTGGAATCTAAATTCATTTGTAGCGGTGTAGTTTAGAGGGCGGATGGTTTTACTTCAGGTTTCGTGACACCCTTAGTACATACGGGATTCGTGACACTTTGGGACACCATTCCTTTCACCCTCTTTTCTTACTTCTAAATTGGGTCAAGTAATAACTGTCTTCTTTTTGTTATCATGTGAATTGGGTCAACTAACACCTAACCACTTATGGTTCATACTACTTATACAAATTAGGGGACAATCACCCCAATCCCCCATCAAATAAAATTTCAATCCTGATTTTACTTTTTGTGAATTTCCTATTTCATTCCCTTTTAAGATTTAGTGTGTTTCTAATTAAACATACATAAAAAGGATGAAATAATGCAACAAGAGGTTATTATGATTTAATTAAATTCCAACATTAATTACCCAAATCATATTAACACTTTACAAAGTGACTATTGATCTAGGAATTATCAAAACACAAAGGAGAGATTGCACTTAGTTGATTTTGTGTGGATATGGGAGGTTTTGGGTGATCTAAGTGCAAAAACGGGTTGATCAGAGATTGAAGTTTCTTTGTTGCTAGAACTAATACCTGAAAAATATACCTAGTTAAAACCGTACAGTTGGGTTAAAACTGTTTGTACGGTCCTGACCCTTCTATATAGTTTTGGACCTACTTAGACACTGGCTTTATAAATTTACATTTTCTTCACCTATCTAGAAATGATAGTCACTATGTGTGGTTCTTCTTCTTTCTTCAGGATGGCTCTGTAACTCTGATCAAACCCTCAAACCCTTGTAGTGCAAGATAGAGTTTATGTAAAAGAAATTTAGGTGGGTTGTGTGCACCCTTGTGCACCACCGACATCACCACTACTCCAAAGAGGGCTAAAAACACATTTCATTCTCCTACCATGTGATTTCTACCAAAGTGTAATTAGAATTTAACAAAACATTATTTGAAAATATCTACCTTGCTTAAGTTTCACACTTGCTCAAATACTTGGGAAGGGTAAATTTTCTTGATTGTGGAGAGGATATGGAGACTCTTGGACATGGTAGGTGACTTCAAACCTATAGAGAGTACTTCCCTAATGGATGTGCATGAGTTATTTCATAGTTTTGGGAGCTTGGAGTGCATTTTGTGCTTATTTTTACACAAGGAGCTCTTAAAGTGCATGATGCCTTAAATGAGGCATGATTGACTTGCTTATATAGGCTTCCAATGATTATTATGCCATGAAAGGCTGACCAAGATGGAATATTAGTCCATATGAAGATGATGCAATTGAAATTTTTAGTGCAAATGTGTCGATCCAAAACGATACTCCAGGGTCAAGTTATAGATTTTAACAAACCGTCCAAAGGCAACATTTTTGAGCTAAGAGGAAAAAGTTGATTTTGACTTCATGGAGTTCGGGATAGATATTTCTATGTATGTTTTATGCAATTAAACTTCAGAAATTGATGACAAAAAGCCATGAAAAGATAAACAACTAGTCGAAGGGCCATTTGGGTGTGCTAAGCAAGAGTGAAGAGGGTGTATTTGTGCATACAAGTGTGCAATATTAAGACCAATAATGTCAAAGAATATATTGTCAAATTTGAGTATCTACAAATCCATCTCTCTAAGTGATTCATTAGAAAGCTCCTTTATTCAGAAGGAAAACATGTGTACTCCTTCTATGCTTTGTTTACTATCAATTTTCGAATTCAAATTCAAATTATATTTAAAGCTCAATTATTTCTATATGGACATTGACAACACCATATGTTTTTGGTTTCAGTTTGGGGATATTGTAATCACTCAATAATATTTGGTAATCAAGTATCTCAAATAAAGACAAAGCTTTTCTACACACTCAGGTATATATTTCCTTTAAGAAGGAAAGTCTCATTTCCTAGCTAAAGGGGAGCAAATGTAGACATCTAAATTTGGTATTTTATCACTGGATAATGTTATCATTGACTTAATCCCTTCATTCATGACTTGTGAACTTATTCTGAGCCTAATTTTTATATCTAGTATATCCTTAGTCCCAAAACAAGACTTTCGTTCCTTGTTTATATCACTCAACCACTTACAAAATTACTCATGTTAGTCATAAGCAATTTGCTACGCTTGATTGTCGTGTACAAAGTTCCAAGTCACTTTTCTTCACTACTAGACCAAATTGTCCAATGGTTCAAGCTTGGCTAAATGGTCCCATCACAGGCCACCCAATGGTCAATATTTCAATTGGTATATCTTTAATAGGTTGACATCCCCACCACACATCAACCTTAACATGAAAATATATCCACATAACCCTATATAAGTAAGTCTAATACACTCATTTACTCACGTGACACTTATTAGCATTTACCATGAAATTTCAAGTAAAAAACATTCAAAATTCTTTCAGAGTTCTCCTAAAATTCCCGAAGCCAATTAAAAAACATTGGGAATAGCCCTTACATAGGCCTGAAACACTCTAAACCAAGTTGAAGAGTCAAACTTCCCAAATCAAAAGCCCACAAAGCCAAATCAACCACAAATTGGTGATCAAGTGTTCAAATTATATAGTTGCATCCATATAATATCATGTCACATCTCTAAGAGGAGAACTACATGTGGTTTAACACCTCTTTGGAGTAGTGCCAACATAGGCAATACAAGAATTGCGCTGCAACCCAAACACTAATTGTTAACACATAAAATTAGCACCCTTAATTTGATAATAGAAGATCAATACTTTTGGCTAACATGGGACTGTCTCTAAGTGTGGGACCTTGCATCTTGAGATAAACCTCCAGAGAAGGTTAGCATCTCTAACTATCTAACCTAATTCTAACACCACCTCTAAGCTAACCTGCACTAACACATCTAAGAGAGAGAGAGAGTGGAACCTAAGCTAAAGGGGCAGTGATAACACCAGATGAGAGGGTCGATCACTCTCCGTGAGGGGAAGAAAGGGGAGAAAATGTAGGTGGAGAGGGCAGACAAATGTGCCAAAGACCCAAAAGCGCATAAACTAACCCTTCCCACACATTTAAAACACAAATAAATGGAACCCTTCAAATAGAAAATACACACAACATACCATAGAAGGAATAGAGAGGCATGAACACAATAAAAGTGAGCATAGGGAATATAGTAGCCACAAACACAATATTTTTTTCTTAAAGGATGTACAAACCATTACATTCATGGAAGATGACACAAAAATACATCATAAAGACCAAATATGAGGTTTGGAACTCATGAGAAGTTAGTCAACATTTTGGCATGGTGTTGTTACAACAAAAAAAAGATCCGTTTTAATGAGAATGAGATACATACTTATAGAAAATGGGAGAAGAAGAGAGATGGAGAGAGAGTCACCAACATGAGAGAGATTCAACCACCAAGGACAAATCACCATAGATGTTTGTAGATAGGTATGGGCACCCAACATGGCTCATATTGCATGTCATTAGATTTATAGGTTGAGTAGAATGACGCCCAAAATTCATTAAATTTGAGTTGATAGAGTGGTTGATTGTTTGATTTCAAATTAGGTGTGGCTCCTGTGTGCAATCCGCAGACTTTAGATGATCATCACGGTTTCCTATGGCTTTACCTTCCTCATCCATAGAGTTTCTTTGTTATGCAGCTTTGATAATGTTCCAGAGCCTTTTTTTGAATGCTCTGTGGATTGATAAAACCATGAGATAATAAATCTCGTGCACCCATAAAATTCCTACCTTTCTCCTCCACATGTCATGGAGGCTTATTCCTTCGTTGAGTGACATTCTGACTTAGAAACCCTTTCTCTTTGTTATGTAGAAATCCCTTAATATTTCCATGGAACACAAGAATATTTAGAAGACCCGCAGAACACTAAGTTAGTATTATGCAGCTTTTGAACTTAGTCGCTTTCCAAATTTTTTACATTTGTCACATGATGCTTCAAACTTCTCCTCCATGCATTGTGACTTTTCCCTAGAGGATTATAACCTTATTTCCATAAAATTAACAAACTTCATAGCATAATATACCTTTCAAGTCCGTGTGACATTGTGCCTTTTCATGCCACGAAGTGCTAACTTCATTTCCACTCTTTTCTCTACAGATCCCGTCCTTATCTGATTTTCCATCTTTTCATAGGCATATAAACCTTGTGGTGCTCTAACTTACCTTCAACCTGTGAGAGACTGATTCGATGCCATGGAAGATTGACTTCCTCAATGCCGTGAAGGTCTAACAAACTATGTGAAACATTAAATCCACCAAAAACCTACCTAAGTCGTGAGCTCTTGATTCCTTTGTTCCATGGGTTAGGAGAACCTGTGAAATAATATATTTGAGCATTCCACGGGAAGAATAACTTAGTGTTTTGTGGCTTTCCCAAGTGAAAAGTGTCTAAGTCCAAAATTTTAATAAGTTGTCCAAAATTGCAAGGGGTGCAATTTGGGATAATAGTTTGGTGACCTCCAGGGAACATTTTCCTGCTAGATGATGAAGACCAGTAACCTTGAAACATCCATTGGGTATGGAGTCAAGCATAACATTGAAGAAAATTGATCTCATCCTTAAAAAAATTGTCTCTTAAATCCGCATGAACTTAGCATTGGATTAAATTTGATCTCATGGAGCTGAAAGAGTAAATACTGAAGATTGCCCCAGGTATCTAATTTTTGTTATGGAAACCTACTTGAAATGGACTTTGAAATAGAAATAAAGGCCCACAAAATCTATGTACAAACATGAAAATCATACATGTTCCAAATGGAAACATGCAGAGTGTGCATAAGCACTTTTTTTGTAATGAATAATCCTATTCTACTCCTACTCTTTCCAAAAGGAAAGGAAGCTAAAAAAAACCTGATATATGTGGGAGGAATAGCTTCCATTTCTTACAAAATATAGCCATGTGATCATTTTTAAAACTAAATCACATGTTAGAAGTGAAATCATAGTCTACACTTCCTTGTTCTTCTAAGAATTGGTTGAGAAAAAGGATGTAAACCTTTTTTGTGGCTCTACACTTGGCTTTTGGAGGTGTTGTTACTGATTTTTGGAACTTTGATGGCATCCCTCATGCTCTAAAGTGAGCATGACTAGTGGCAAATCTGACTTGGGCTGTAAAATAGCTAGATATCTGATTGGACATCCAACTCTAAGAGAACTAATCCTTGAATTTTTCCCATCTTCTTCACACTTAGCTCGAAGACTGGAGTTGGTAGAAACACTTTCCTCTTCATTGTGGGTGCTTACAAGTTAGTTTGGACACTGTTATGCTTCTTCCACAAACAACTATGCCTATTTTAGGTTCTCATCCCTCTCCACAATAGCATGCTAGTTTTTCTCAATTTCTTTGAATGCTTGTAAATTTATTTGAACTTTGATTTGTTTCTCAATGCACAAACATCCTTACTTCCACACTTGCACTCTGATCTTCTTCTTCAAACAAAAAGTGTGAAAGTTAAAACTTATCCTCTTGTTCATCATGAAGCTCAAGATGATTAACATATATGATCTCTTCTCTTGTATGCTCTTCTTCGTGATTTTCCAAATCTGATTTAGTGGAAGGAGGTAAGAAAAAATATGCATTTTCAATACTAAAAGAGAGAAAGAAACTCTCTATGATTCCCTCCAGATCCAGGGCCTCTGAATATGATTTTCCCCAGTGGAGTCGCCATTTTTTATTGTTGTGTCGTCAAATCAAGGACCTCCTTACGAAGAGCAATCAGTCAGGGGACGAGAAGTCAACCTCCTCTTTAATGGGAGAGGTTAACCAACTATGGGATTTTTTCAGCCTCAAAATTTGAGTTCCTATCTTACAAATATACAAAACATGAGATTTTCTGGTTGAACTTGGATGCCCACCCAGACTAAGTGTTTTCTATAAAGATCATCAATTACAAAATGGATTTGAGGAATGAGTATGAGAATGAGCAGAAAGGCAACACTCAGAATTATAGATAACAAAGTGATTCTTTCAATGGTATGCGAAGTTATGGGTGAATTGAAACAATGATCATTTGTATCATGGAGGAAATAAGGATGGAATTTAAAGACACAAAGTTCTGTAAATGGACATTTGCTAGGAACTTACAAAGTTTCTTAACATAACGCAGACAAATGATCTTCACAAAATTAAATGAAAAGCTGGGGACAAAAGAGATCCAGATGGTGACAAAGAATGAAAAGCCCTTCTGTCATTGATTTCTTTATGATCTATACACTTTCATGAAAATAAGCCAAGTTCTTCCTCCTGATGTCAAATAAACGTGAAGAGGCCATTATATAGCTTACAAATCAGTTACTCTTTGTAACTCTATTCTTTATTGAGGACTAACCAGATTAGTTAGAGGACCTGCCAATCGAAAATACCTCAACTAATTACAATGAATCTGTTTAAAAAGAATTAGAAAAGAAGAGAAGAATAAGGAGATTGAAGATAGGTGGTCTCCTGAATGGGAGGGACCCACTTAACTTTCAATATCATCTTCAGCTGCCTGAAATCTCCTCCCAATGCCTCGGCTATATCCTTCTTTTTGCCACGAGGGACTGACGTGTTGGCTATAGACTGAGCCTGAACCATCGGAGGCTACTTCTCCAGGGTTTCCTTATCAAACTCGACATGAGTATGCATAGTCATTTTGATCTTGCTTCATTCAACTGGTAGATTGGAAGAGAGTCATGATCTCCTTCATTTTCTCTTTGGGGAATATGGAGCTGGATCCTTGAATAGATTATCTGTTGCTACAAATGAGGCTCTGAATTGAGGCTTTGAAGTTTCGATTGCAGGGAATTCATGGCACACCAAAAGTTTCACTTGAATGATGGACAGTGCGGTATCTTTGAATTGCAGATACAACCAGTGTCTTGGATTAGTGGAGCCTCACCCTTCTGCTAGCTATTGAAAAATGCTCTCCCAAAGCCTCCTCCATAGACTTTGATCTTCATAGTTGATAGTCAAACTTCGGAGGGTAGATGCCACAAGCTAGACTCGGGAAGGAATTGCCACGAGGGCAAGGGATACACACTGCAGGAATGTCCCTTGGATTGCATCAGGGTTCGAGCAATACTTTTGGATAACATGGAAGCAGTGTGAAAAATGCATAGTGTGGGTATGCTTGTTATATAGCCGATTAGGAGAGAGAAAGATCCAATGAATGCGCATTGGTAATACATACCTACCAATTTGACATAATGCTAAGATTACCTCGAGTAGAGTGGAACCTACAATAATACATCGAATGGCACTTGGTTCATTTGGGACATGTGAGACGTGAATGCGCGAAGACACGTGAGCTCGAGCCGATTCGAGAGTGAGAGCGAGAGAGAGAAAGACGCACAAATGCCTTTTGTTAACATGTGGGACAAAAGTGCGCGATAACACGCGACTCGGCCGGATCGGACGAAAATGTGATCAACAGGTCCGAGCGATCTTGGGACATAAAGGGGACGTGAAAGCGTGAAGTACGCGGTTCGGGTGATTCATGCCGACAAACCAAAAACTTGCATAAATTGAACCCTTCCCACACATTTGGGACGTGAAAGCGCGAATGGTACGCGGTTCAGGTGTTTCAGCCGAAAATGGACACACACTTGCCCATGTAGAACTTGAAGGACATATGGAGAGGCAAGAAGTTTCGACGGGCCCGAATAAAGACAAACTTCGTGGTAGATACCAGCCGATCGGAGGAACAGAGCGCCCGTATTGAACTTAAAGGATGCACGCGGACATTAAATGTCATGGAACAAGGCACTGAAAAATGCATCACATAAATCAAACCCGAAAAATAGCAAATTTTCTCAATTTCAATCGACATTTTAACATGGTGTCATTACAACAAAAGATAGATTCATTTTAATGAGAATGAGCTCAAAAATTATAGAAATTTTCACTTTCTTAAGAGTAGAAGGAGATTTTGAGTGGCACCAACAGCGTCCTAGCTGAGGTGTTGGTGTCCAGAGTGACTAATTAAAATAGATAACAATACAATATAGTACTGGGCATCTGACATGGGTCCTATCAGAGGCCATCAGATTTAGAAGTTGATGAGAACAAAGACAAAAGGCCATTAATATAGTTGGTTAATTGGAGTGCTAGATTTTCTCACTTCAGGAATCACGGTGCAACTTAGTAGTATATGATCCAGGACTCTTTAGAAATGATACCTAAAGTGTGTGATTCTAATGTCTGCATTTGCTTTCCCCATCTGTGAAGTTTCTTATGAGTTAATACTTGATAACATATAAGTAGATCCAAGAGCATGTGTACTTGATATGCTCATGTAGGCTTTATGGAACTTGAAAGTCTCTGTGCCAATTGAGAGATCCATGAGACAATAAGTGTGGAAGCTAAGCTAGGAAAGAGGATTCTGACCTTCCTCTTCCAGGGGTGACCACAGAGTGCTTATGTCTTGTACCATGTGTGTGACATGTTGTTGACTTATAGACCCTCTGTGTTCATGTTGTGGAGATCCCTGGTGCTTATTTATAAGGAACACTATAATATGTAAGACAAAAAAAGAGAACACTAAGAGTAGGCGAAGTCATGTGACTGTTAAAAATTTATTCGCAAATATGTAAAAATCATGTAAAATTATGTAAAAATGTTCAAACTTCTCCTCCATGCATTGTGGCTTTTCCTCAGTAGATTATAACCTTATTTCCACATAATTAACAAACCATGCGGGATATTGTACCTTCTAAGTTCGTATAACATTGTGCATTTCCATGCCGCAAAGCGCTAAGCTTTTTTTCCACTCTTTATTATGTGGATCTCGTCCTTATCTGATTTTCCATCCTTTCAAGGGCGTATAAACCCTACGTTGCTCTGACATGATTTTAACCAACGAGATACTAATTCAATGACATAAAAGATTGACTTCCTTAATGTTGTGAAGTTTAACAAAATCTACGCAACACTAACTCCACCAAAAATTTACCTAAGTCCCAAGCTCTTGATTCCTTTGTTTCGCAAGTTAGGAGAACCTATAGAACACTACATCCACACATTTGTCAGAAGACTAACTTAGTGTTTTGTGACTTTCCTAAACGAAAAGTGTCTAAGTCCAAAATTTTGATAAGTTGCCCAAAATCATAAGTGTGTGTAAGAGCACCCAGGCACTTATGTCTATGTTATATCAAGGACCCAAGTCAAGATCTGGGTTGTCTCTGAAATTGAGTTTTGCGTTGATTCTGAACTAAATTGTGTTGTACTATAACTATAAATTGTGTTGTACTATAACTATGAATTGTTGTATGGGGTGACTGATTCACCCAATATATGCATCCCCTTGTTTGGGGTACATACGACGTCACTAGGAGAATGTGTCCCAAAAGAGGACCTAATACCAATAGGAAACTATAACCCTGCCGGGGGAATGTACATGGTAGAAACCAAGGCATGTGCAAGCAATATGGATAGATACATGTGTTAGTGTAATCAAGACAAATACGCATATTGATTAACTAAAATGTGGATTTATTAAGTTAATCTAAGCTAGGAACACCAGTAAATAACAGTAAATAACAACATTAAATAAATATGGAAAGTGACCCAAATAGCTAGGTTAATGAAAATAGAAACCCTAATGTGACAAGAAAAGTAAGGAAGTGGCTTAGCTGATTTGTAGGCTGATCTAGACTGTGTCGTAGGATGAATTGGATAAAAAAAATGTAGATGCAACCAGACATGCCAAAGCTCCAGAAGACACATATATTTGAGTTGTTTGGCTAGACTGGGGCACCAGGGAAAGGATCAGGGCACCTTATGGGTCCCCTAGTCTGAGTTCTGGGCACCCTGGTCTATGTAGGAGGTCCAGAAACCAAACTTGTAGGGTTGAATGATGATGCAAAACCCTCCCTCACTCTGTTACGTTTAACTCATTACTTTGTGTCGTATGTCACAAATGATCAATGATGAAGAGATAAACCTGCAAGACCCCAAAATAAGCATCAAAACCTAAAAAAAGAAAAATGCAAATGAAGGGGTTGAGACTATCCTCAACAACCAAAATGGTGGACTTACTAGCTGATGAGCGTTGTATTGTATCTCAAACCTGATGTAGTTCTATGTGTGTGTGTGTGTGATCATGCCCTAGGTTGCTCTTGTGACAGTCACACTTTGTGAAGGTAGCGAACAATAACTATATGTATAAAATGTAATAGAATGGTGGATGGAATAGAATGAACTTCCCTACTATGTAGTGTGATGCAGATGAACTAACTTTGTGCCTTGTGCCTTGTGATGGAGCTAGATGGATGCAAATGAGCTTTAGATTGATGTAACCTTAGATGATGATAGTAGTGCATAGTGCTTGGTCCCTCATTATGGACTCATAACTTTGTATTTATATGGTTCTCTTGTTCTAATTTCGTAATTAACCCCGAAAGAGGTTGACCACCAAAAAGATAGAATGTTCAGATGGCTAAAAAGTGCCCAAAAAGTGGCGGGAAAGTGTAAAAAGGATCAAGGCACCCCAAATGGGACCAGGGCACCTGTGGGCCCCTAGTACTAGCTTGGGCACCCCAGTAAAGTCTAAAATGACAAAAAAACAAAAATTGACTGGGCATGTATGTGGTGAAGGTCGGGAATGATGACAAAAAATAAATAAAATGGCCAAAAGATGGGGGTTAATTAGTAATTTCTTCACTCAAAAACCATATGAATAGTAGTATGAGACCGAGACTAAATAATGTCTAAAGTGCATGATTTTGTGTCTACATTTTCCCCCACTTTATGTTGGTGAGTGGAAAGCTTGGTAACATAAAGTAGATAGAGATGCGTACCTGATGTCCATGTAGAGTGATGTAGAAGGCATGTGTCGAAGGACTAGAAAAAGCATGGAGTGACAAAAAGATGATGGAGCATGGAAACTAAAGATGTAAAAGTGCAAAAAAAAATTGATGAGAGTGAACCTAGGGCAGAAATGTGTGTAGTTTCTGATGTGTGTGATGTACCTACATGGTTAGTATTGTGTGTGCTGCCGCAACATGTTGTTGGTGTTGCCCCAAATTGTTGTAGTTGTTGTTGTTGACTTCTTGCTTCTCATACGGTCGAACCTGCAAGGAGAAGATGATTAAGCAGTCAAATACACATGTATATGTGTAAAAATTTCATGTAAAAGACACATGTATATGTATGTAAAACATGTAAATGTAAAACACACAAAATGTAAAATGGAACATGTGCACCTGATCCATGATGAGAGAGAGGGTGTAGTAGAAGGATATCCTGTACTACTGGGTTTTTTTGGGATCCAATGCCATATGCAAAGAAGTATAGGGAGGAATTCCATTGTATCCTCCAACCTTTAACTGCTTCCCTGAAAGTGGTGTGAAGAGATCTCTGTACCTGTCCTTTTTTTGGGTGATCGATGTCGCCATGAACCAGAAGAATTATTAGGAGGAATTTTGTTGTATCCTCTAACCATTAACTTGTGTCCCCAAAATGCTAAGGACAACCATGTCCTGTAAAATTGATGTTGTGTACGAGATGTTTCATAGACTGGTTTAACCCACTCATTATATAACCCACAATGCCAAGGGTGGAAATGTACACTGAACTGAACCAGTGTAGAAGCATTGTGTAAATATGTAAAACCCTAAATGATGCCCCCCTCTTTGGGGGTGCATGCAACATGTTGATAGGAGAATGCGAACCCCAAAAGAGGACCAACTGTATGAAACTTGTAACTCTTCCCTGCGGGGGGAAAGGAATGTGCTTGGTAGAAACTAAGGTGCATGCATAAACAAGAAGGATAGCGTAAAACAAGTGTTAGTATAAAAAAGCATGCATGTAGAAAAACGGTGTATGCAAATAATGTAAGCTACCAAAAAATATAGTAATGTAAACATGCAAGAAGAAAAGTATTGACCGACTAAAGTGGGTTGCAAACATGGGACATCACTCATGATGTCGCATAAGACACTCAAGGCCATAATGGCCACATACAACAAACAAGTGTGCACACCAAACATGAGGGAAAGGACGACATACAATGTGCAAACAAAATAAGAAAGTACAAACAACACATAACCATGGAAATAATTAGTCTGCAAAACAAATGATGTACACATGAAGCACCCATTAGCATGTTGGAAATATAACCATGTATGTAAAAAGTGTGTATAAGCAAGTAATGAAAAGTGTTAAGTACAAAATGAAACAATAACAAGTGTGAAGAGACAAATGTGGATGCCCCCAATGACCAATGTATGAAGGGTAGAAGGGGAGCATCCATGCCTATTGTAAGGAGACTTGTATTTGTGATCACAACTAAGACAAAATTTGTGAAATGTGCATGTGTGTATGGTATAGATAAATGAAATACAAGAGATCTATCTAGCATGTGTAATAAAGACCATGAACAAGAAAATGCAAGCAAGAGTAAAAGCAACCAAGATATGTAACATGTTTGGATGGATGGAATGGAATGCAAGATGGATGATAGGAGCCATGCCCCCTAAGTGAATGGAAATGTAATAATGAGGTTCATTTGGTTGCCCCCTCAACAGTCAAGAATGAACCGATAAATGAGAGTGTGATCATTCGGGAAACGGTCGAATTGTGTGTTGTGTCTAATGAGTCTATGATGAATGTGTATATGTAGGTGATGATATGTGACCTAATGATGATGTGTTCATGCCCCTATAGCTGAAGCATATACCACAACAAGATGATGAAAGAGTGATGATGTAGCCTAGCGTGTACCACTACAAGATATATCGATGTATAATGATGATGGGAATAGGTGACCATTTAGCCTATAAGTGTATGTGAGTAACCTAGAAGTGTGCTAGATGAACTATGGTGGAATGATAACTAATGTCCATTTGAGTAAAGCCTCGACCATGGAGTAGACGAGGACACTAAGAGTGCACTTGATAGTAGTAATGAATTGCATGATAGAAATGATTGAGATGATGATCATATTGAGACGATGAAGGTCCATTGATTTGTAAACCCTCGACAGTCAAGTATGCTAATGAGGAACTAAAGTGCATATAGAATAGTAAGAGTGTAGCTAATGTATATGCATGATGTAGTATATGTAATGTGAGATGTAGAAATAGACCATGTGACGATGTGTATGATGACAAACTTACTAGTGGTATATAGATGTGATGTATGATGTGTAGATGGGGTCAACCTGTAATAAATTGATGGTAGTATGTAAATGTAGATTGTATGATGTAAGATGCAAGACATATGACATGAAATTTATGATGATAAGTAGCATTATGTGTGATGTAGAAATATGTGGAATGTATAGGTGGTGAAGCATGTGTATATGCCCTAAACATTCAAGACCCCCTGATGAAGCATAAGGGTGTGTCATGGGAAATGAAAACATTAAAGAGTAGATGAACATGTCACAATATGTCATTGGAGATTGAGTCTATGATTATGTGAATTATGGGAGCTTGTTGATTACTCAATGAGATCTGGGGGGATGTGTGAATAATTAATGCCCCCAAGTATGTCCCAAGTGATGATAGTCTAGTCAAAAGATTTCACTAAGTGGATCAATGTAAGGAGTACGTTGAATTTAACAAAAGTGATGGAGATGATAGTGATAGATGTGTGACCATGAAATGGTTCTTCAACATAGTAAGCATCATGTGGGTCCTAATCGTCAACATATGTAGGGTCTATGAACAGATGTTGGTGGTGAAAAGTTTAACCATAGGAGGTGATTGCATTCAATATTTTGGTGATCGGTTGGCAGATACCTAGATGGTTTGAATGGTGCTCTTGCTTAAGAGAACGAGTTGTTTAGGATGATGCTTGGTACTACAATGAGACTTAAGCTTAGTAGGAGGACGTGATTTAGAGAAAACCTTGAGAAGTGATAGCTTGTTTTGATTTCGTAATGTTGTAGATGACTGAGTAGGAGGAGGTGGTGAACTGGGGTGGAGAGGTTATTGCTTATGTTGACTTGGTGATGTCGTAGGTGGTTTCTTAAGTGGCTCTTGCCTAACCGAAGAAGGAACATTTGGCGAAGATGGAACAAAATTAAGAGCCCAAGTGGGTGTAGCATTCGTAGATGGGCATGCAATAGAGTGTTTGTGTAGTGAATGATATAAAACCATGACGTACAAGATGTTTAATTCTATGTTGTATAACATAACAATCATTGTCATTATGTCCATTGATTAGATGATAATTACAACATGTACAACCTTGATATTTTACCAGCCGATAAGGAGGATAACAACAAGAAGGTGACAAAGTGATCAATTAACAACTAAGGAGTTTAGTAAGAATGTCATGTGGCTTAGTATTATGATCAAATATGAGAGGCCCAGGCAATGACATGACCTAACGTTCAACTATATGACATGTAGTAGACATAAATTGAAGATAAGGTGAAGAAGGAGAACAAACATGCAGTTGAGAAACATCCTTAAGCTGTTGAATTTTAGATCTGAGATATGTAATCATGGATTCCATAGTCATAAAATTGTCTTGAAAAAAAGAGTGTAAAGCTTGAATTGATTCCAATAGGAGTTGATTAGATAGAGGAGCACGAGGACTAGAGTTGTCAGATAAACGATTGAACATAGGACTTATTTCGTGCAGTGGTATATTGTCCTCAAGATACAAGGTGTCTAGGGAATTTTGCAAAGCATCTTGCCAATGGGGATATCTCTTAAGTAAATAAAACAAAGAAACTTGAACCATGATAGAGGAAAAATGAGGATCCTAAGTGCGAAGATTGAGTTTGGGTTCATAAAAAATGATTAACTAAAATGTGTGTTTTATTAAGTTAATCTAATTAGGAACAACAATAAATAATAGTAAATGAATGCAATGAATAAATATAGAGAATGACCCAAGCAACTAAACTAATGAAAATATGAAACCTTAATTGACAAGTAGGGTTGGAAGGAGCTTAATTGGTTCATAGGCTGATTTGGACTGTGTTGTAAAATAAACTAAATATTCTGGAAGCGGGAACAAACATTCAGAGGTCCCAAAAAGGATGGTTCTGAGTTGTTTAGTTGGACTGGGGTGCCTAGGAGATGATCAGGGCACCTGTGGGTGCTCTAGTATGAGTTTTGGGTGCCTTGGTCTATGTAGGAGGTCCATAAACTAGATTTGTAGGGTCATATGATGATGCAAAACCCTCATTATCTGTCGCGTGTAACTCGTTGCTCTGCGCTGGATGTCACCAACGATCAATAATGAAAGATAGACCCACAAAACCCCAAAACAAACATCAAACCCTAAAAAAGAAAAATGTAAATGAAGGTGTAATGAACTTACTTGATTAATTATGATTATCACCAGCAATAGAACACCAAATAACACAATATTATAGATAAGTTCTCTCAATATGAAAGTAGAATAGCTTGGCCACTTTGAGGGGGCAACCTCCAAAACATATAATAAGACTCAAATACTCAACATAATGATCATCCACTACCTATAACCCCTATTTATACTATTCCTATGATATGGCCATCAACAAGGTCGACCAACCAATGATAATAGATCATATATGAAAGAGATACATCATGATAAGAAGTTATGATAGCCACAAGTCAGCTATATCCATCCCATGTAAGATATATAATTAAGGGTGTAACATGCCCCTCCCCTTCAAAGCAACATTGTCCCCAATGTTGGGAAGCCCTAGATGTAGTTGCATGAATGCTTCATCTTCTCATGATGCATCCTCAATATTTATATTCTTCCACTTGATCAGGTACTCGGTAATGACTCTAGTCCTTGGTCTTTTAGTGCATGTTTGAAGAATGCCTTCAGGTTCTAATATGATCCTTCCTTCCTCGTCTAGTTCCGGAAGCACTAATTGGGTGGAAATGTGTTGCCCAATAACTTTCTTTAAGCAATAAACATGGAAGACTGGATGTATTCTACTTCTTGGAGGGAGCTCTAGCTTATATGCCACACTACCAATTTTCTACAAAACTCGATAAGGACCATAGTATTTAGGAGCAAGCTTATTATCCTTTTGTTGTTGTTTTAAGGATAACTACTTATATGGCTGTAACCTTACAAAAACAAAGTCTCCCTCTTCAAAGTGTCGCTCACTTCTATGTTGATCAGCCTGTTGCTTCATACGGTTTTGTGCCTGTGCCAAATTTTCTCTAAGACTAGAGAGTACCTCATGTTGATGCTGAATGTGATCTTCGACTGCTCTCACCTTTGGTTTGACCTTCAAGCTAGATATGAGTGATGGAGGATGATACCCATAAAGTGCCAGAAATGGAGACATTTTGGAGGAGGTATGAAATGAAGTATTGTACCACCATTCTGCCAGTGACAACCATTGCACCCAACATTCTTGTTTATCTGAAGTAAAACATCGAAGATATCCCTCTAAACATTTATTTACTACCTCAGTTTGACCATCTTTGGGGATGATAAGAGGAAATCTGGGCTAGTTGGGTACCTAGACAAGAGAACAAATCAGCCCAAAAGTTACTAGTAAATATTGGATCACGATCACTTACTATAATTTCTGGCATGCCATGGAGCTTTTGAACTGTATCCATAAAAGAGATGGCAACTATACTAGCTGTGAAAGGATGAGCCATGGCACAAAAATGAGCATATTTGGTAAGTTTGTCTACCACGACCATGATGACACTTTTCCCTTCTAATTTAGGTAATCCTGTGATGAAATCCATTAATACCTCTTCCCATCTCTCACTAGGAATAGACAGAGGTTGGAGAAGACCAGATGTCTTAATGGTCTCACCCTTATTTTTTTGGCAAACCAAACATTCAGCCACAAATTTTTGAACATCTCCTTTCAACCCCTCCCAAAAAAATCCTTCTTAACTCTATGATATGTTTTCAGGACCCCAACATGGCCACCTATTGGAGAAGAATGTAGCTCTGAAAGAACATGGTGTTTAAGTGTAGAGTTCTTACATAGATATAACTAATCTTTTGTACCACAATGTATCCCCCTTCCATATAAATTGAGCTGATATGGATGGATCTACCTGGAGATTTTGAATGAGAGTATGTGTGGTTGCATCTTTCTTCCATTCTTCATGTGCTTGATCTACCCAATCCACATTTAGTATAGATGTGGCACATAACAATGCTTCGAAAGACTCATCCCTTCTAGACAGAGCATCAAGAACCAAATTTTCCTTTCCTTTATTATAAACAATCTCAAAGTCATATCCCAACATCTTTGTGACCCATTTTTGTTGTTATTCTAAAGGTATATGTTGCTCTAAGAAATATTTCAAACTATCATGATCGGTTTTTACCTTAAAATGTCTACCCATCAAGTATGGTCTCCATTGCTTGATTGCATGTAGTATTGCCATCATTTCCTTTTCATAGGTGGGCTTTAACAAATTCTTTCCTTTTAGTTGTTGGCTCTCAAAAGCAATGGGGTGTCCTTCTTGCATTAGTACTACTTCGATTCCATTTCCTGAAGCATCACACTCAACTACGAAAGTTTTGGAGAAATTTGGGGTTGCCAAACTGGAGTGGTGCACATAACTGCCTTTAATTTTTCAAATGCCCTAGATGATTCCTCATTCCACTAAAAAGAGTCCTTCTTCAATAATTTTGTGAGTGGTGCCGCTATACTGCCATAGTTTTTGACAAATTTGTGATAATACCCTATGAGACCTAAGAAACCTCGTAATTGTTTGAGGGTTCTTGGGGTTTCCCATTCCACCATGGCCTGGATCTTGGGAGGGTCCACCTTAACACCTTTATGAGAAACAATATGGCCCAAATATTCCACTTCTTGTACCCCAAAAGAACACTTCGAAGGCTTGGTATAAAGTTGATGTTGCTCTAAGACTTCTAAGACAATATTGACATGATGTAAGTGTTTCTCCCATGATTTGTTGTAGATGAGTATATCATCGAAAAATACTAAGACAAACTTTCTTAGGAATGGTCTAAATATTGAATTCATCAAGCTTTGGAATGTGGAGGGAGCATTGGTAAGACCAAATGGCATCACTAGGAATTCATAATGGCCTTGATGAGTTATGAAAGTTGTCTTATGAATATCTTCTTGCTTGACTCTAATTTGGTGATACCCAGAATGTAGATCTAGTTTTGTAAAATAAATGGCACCATGTAACTCATCTAATAAATCATCAATGACGGGAATAGGAAACTTATCTTTGATAGTGAACTTGTTAAGCTCTCTATAATCTAGACACATGCACCATCTTCCATCCTTGTGACACACCATCACCATGGGAGTAGAATAGGCACTCTGACTGTGACGAATAATACCCATTTCCAACATTTCCTCCACCATCTTCTCAATCTCACTATTTTGCACATATGGATATCTATACGGCCTAATGTTGGGGGGTTGGCTTCCTGGAATCAACTGAATAACATGATCATGCTCTCTTTCAGGCGGCAATCCTCTTGGTTCCTTGAAGACAACTACATGTTGAGTAATAACCTTTTGAAGATCAGGATGCAATACCTTCATTTGTGGTTAGACTTCTATAGAGAATAATCGAGCTATAAAACCTTCAGACCCCTTTTTAAGAATCTTTTACATTTGGTGAGAACTCACCACTAGAGGATCTTTAGCTTGTAGAACTCAAAGTTCAAATTTTTTACCCTCATAATGAAAGCGCATGAACAATTCCTAGAAATTTATCTCTATGGTGCCCAAAGTAGTGAGCCACTGAACACCTAAGACAATATCAACTCCTCCCATGGGAATAACAAACATCGTATATTCCAATGTGTAACCACCCATCATGATTTTGACTTTATGGCATTTACCTGAACATTGGACTGTGCCACCATCTGCAATCATTACTTGAAATTCAGGTGTTGGGTAGATGAAACAATTTAGTCTTGCTACCAACTTATGATTGATGAAATTATGTGTGCTCCCTGAATCAATCAAGATTGTTACCTTCTGCTTCTTAATATAACCCAAAACTTGAAGGGTTTGTGGAGTACTAATACCTGATAGAGCATGACATGAAATAGTGGGTTGAGGATCTCCATATTCGTCCTCTAATTTTTCCACTTCCTTTGTTGATGTTGCCTCATATTCTTCCTCATCACCAAATCCTTCAATGTAGAACAATTTTTTCTCATAAAATTTATTATTTGGTCCATATTTGTTATCACAGTTAAAGCATAACCCTTTGGCTCTTTCTTCTTCAATTTGTTGAGGTATCAACCGAATTGGCCGAGGGTAAGAAGGAGACAAGGTGTTACAATCTTTTATACTAGAAAAGGACTGCCTTCTAATGGAAAGAAATTTTTCCTCTACTCGACGTGCCATTATAATAGAATCAACAACATTGAGTGGGTTAAACATGCGTACATCATGCTCAATGTGGTCCTTAAGACCCCCCAGAAATAGGTCATTCAAATACTCTTCTGTAATATCCTCCACACGCAAGGACAAAGTTCGGAATTGATGGACATACTCCTTAACTGAACCAGTTTGGCGTAACTTTGCTAATTGGCTGAAGTAATTCTCAAAAACACTAGAACTATAGTGTAATTGAAGATCTTCAGTGAAAACTGTCTAGGTGACATTTAGGCCATTCTTCTGCCTTTGAGCACATAACCAATGATACCAAACAAATTGATCATGTTCTAGGTATAAGGATGCCATAGTTACCTTTTGTCCTCCTGGGATCTTATTGAGATCAAAGAAATTTTCCATCTGGGTAATCCAATTGAGTGGATCCTTTCCATCAAATTTATGCATTTCAACTTTTGGAATCATGCCCCTCTATTGGTGAGAAGATTCACTTAAATGATTAAAGGATCGTCCCTGATTGGAGTGATTTGGATCTGTGTGACCATTTCTAGTGGAACCCGTATGACTAGCATTAGAAGTTGTATTTGAAATAATATGTAACAACTCCTACTGCATTGCATGAAAATCCTTTTGAATCTCACTCCTAAGGCTACCTTTCAGTTGATGAAGCTCAACATTAAGGTCATCCTTACTCACCATATTGTTTACCCTTTCCTGAAGTTGGATGAGCACCTCAGATACTCCTGAACCAGTAGACTCTAAAGCAATATCTTCCTTATTTGGGGTCATTCCTGGAGTTGTTTGTCCTTTTCCTTGGCCTCGGGTAGATCTACCAACCATGACGAAGGGTTTGGGCCTAGGGGTAGACTTAATAGGGCATACTTTTAGGGTTTAGGGTTTCATAATTTTTTTGGCTGAATATAGGAATTTATAAAAAAGAAACTGTAGCTATTTTTTTGAGGGGTTTCCGAAAATATAAGAAATTTGAAAATTTTCTAAAAATTACGCCCTAGGGAGCCAAATTATGAATAAATATAAAACCATAATAACTTTTGTAAAACAAGTCAAAACTTATTGAAATTTGGAGAGACGCTTACTTGACTTATTTCACCACGCCACAAAAAATTGCACAATCTACTTACATTTGTGTGGTTAACCAATTTGTTGGCTTCTAAAAATTAATGGGAGAAATAAATTTGATGGAAGAGGAGTTGAGGGTAAAATGCTGGACTATGATGTACTTTAACTTTTGATCGAGTGTTTCACTTGTTTGCATTGCGCTGATAATTAACTCGGAGTCTCCTTCAACTTCAAGCTCGTTGACACCTTGCGGCTCAACAAGGTGGAGGCGTTCCACTACTACATGCACTCCTGCTTCATTATTAGTGGTGCTTAGAAGAAAGGACAAAGATGTTGCCAAGAATTGACACTTATTAGATCTCAATATGTAATTGATAGTAGTTATCTATAGGTTACCCTTGAAGCTCCATTGAAGTTAAGCTCGATCCAAATAAGTTTAAGGGTCTTTATTTAACAATGCTTCTCATCAAAAGAACAACTCCAATCTTATTAAGAAGAGAGATAATAAAAACAAGAGCAGCAAGGCTGCCAAGTATTGCCCCAGTAATAGAAAAGGTTACTTGATCAATCTGTTGTGATATGTTAAAGTGGACATTCTTGTCCCTGTCAAAGGTAGAGAGAAACTTAAATAGATTTTCCTTGTTATTACAAACATCTTTGGCGAAATTTCTCATAGTATGTTGCCTTCCACAATACTAATAAAATTGTTTGTGTAAAGCATATTCTTGATTTAGTATGGTATTGCAAAGCTCACAAATTTCATTAAATTAATAATACAATCAATGGATTGTAGTATTACAGTTCTACCTTGTTAGGGTCAAATTTATATAATTATGTAGAAGATGAAGTGGGAGTCATACTGTTTAAATTTGAAGAATAGGAACTCCTTAGTGTCAAACTCAATCAACAAAATAGAATTGCAACATTAGTGGAAAAACGAATTGTAATAAATAGTTCCTTGCTTGCAACGCTGATATGAGCAATCATTTGAAGTAAAGCCTAAGAAAGTATCGATATTCAAAGCTACATCCCCTAAGTCATTTTCTACATTAGTGTTCAGAATAATAATAATAATATTCAATTGCGTGAAAAGCTAAACTTGAGCTAAGGAGCTTCCTCTTGTTTAGAAAGATCTGTCACCTACGACTAACTAGGAAAGTAAGCAAATATAGGGATTTGATTTGGTGGTGAATCACATTGACTTAATTACGAATTATTTCTTTCTGGGATTGAATAAGGAATAACACAAAGACAAAATATATGAGATAATCCTGTGCCGTTATGTTTGAATTCCATTCTTGATCCTTGAGGGCGAAAGTACTTTGCAAAAAAAACATAAACTTTGATGGTTTATATTTGCAAAAGTAAGGTTTCAGCGAATATAGAATAGAAATGTAGAATAATATTTAGACAAAAGAAAAGGAACATTTGATGGGAAATATTCTGTCAAAAATCATGGGGCCTTGGAGGGCCGTGGTTCCATTATGTTGTGGGAGCCATGGATGGGAATTCGTAGCTTGAAGGGTAGACTTTTTCAGTTCTGCTTTTTATAAGAGAAATGGAAGTACACAATCACTCCAAATGTATCCTTCCCTAACAACACATTTTTCACCGTGTATTTCGGCCTCATCTGATTTACACAATAAACATATTTGACATCGGATTAATCCCCAAATTAAATAAAGCGTAAGCAAATTATATGCATTTTTATTTACATAAATGTGTGCCTCTGCAATGATAAGGCCGCGCTGATAAATTGTGCAGGATCGGTCGAAATAGCTGCCCTTCACACGGAAATCGCTCACTTTTTCATCCTTATTACTTGCCATGATTATGTCAAGCGCCTTCTTATATTGAGAAACCGTCGATTTCTTGGAAGTGAAGGAAAACTTCTTATCATGAAAGTCGTCCCCTCTAAATGCTTCCCATCTACAGTGCATCAAAAACGTCTACAATGAACGTCGATGATTAATCCCTGCATAGAAATTAATCAATGAATGTTTTCAAGATGTAAATAATTTATACCTTTTGTTTCATGATAAGGAGGGGGGTTTCCAGCGGCGTATTGCAGAAGCCTCCAGTCATGGAGGCTCAAACATTTCCCTAGAGTTTGTGACATTGCCATTAGCGCCAAGACAATTGTATTCCTTTTGTACTCCTTGACAGTTTGTCCTGAAACTTAAATGATCTAAATGAATTATAATAAATACTCTAACAATCTGCCCTCCTCGATTTTGCTGAAGCTTGCAATAACATCTGAATTTATAGACCAATCACAATGAAAATAAATGAACTTTTATAATTTTTTTGTTAAAAATTGTGTAAGTTTGTTAATATTAAAAGTGTATATTTGTTTATGAAAAATAATAACAATGTCTTATTGGTTAAAAATTACAAATAATAACAATGATTTAAACAAAAGTGAAAGCTATAGAGTATATTGCCATGGGCAATACTAATAAATACTTAAAATAAAAATCTTCCAATATTTTAAAAATAAATATATTTAAATATTAATACTAGTTATTAAAACGACATCTATATAAATTTTAAAATTTTAGAATAATTAAAAAAAAAAAGAAAAAGAAAAAAAAAAGAGAAAAGAAAGTGTGTTTATTTGAATTTGAAAAATCACTCGAGTAAAGAATGGGGTGCACAAAAAGCACATGAACCCAAAAAAGGCAAACGATTTGGACATTTGGTAACGGAATAAAACTCATTTACTTATCCATGAACAAGTAGAATTGACTTCGCCCAAACCTGTCCCCATTTCGACACGTGGAGTGGCGAGGACCGCGAGATTCTCGAAACGCAGGCTGAGTTATTATATCCGAGTCGCATGCCTAAGCCCCCGATCACATGGCAGGGTGCTTATATTTCTTCGCCCCCCGTCTTCTAACCTTCTCACCCATTGTTAAATTGTTGCGACTCGCGGGCGAGAAAAAATAGAATAATTATATCTGCGAGAAATTTTGGCCCTGAATTTGAAAAAAACAGCACCGCTGTAGATTATATTATTCAGTTGGCGTAAGGCTTTTATTTTTCTGCAAATACAATATACACGGAAGAGAAGTATATTGAGCGGAGTATGTCTGTGCAATGGTAATTCCGAGGGTTTTGGAGCAGTCGAATTACAGGATAAGCCACATAAACAATTTGTCTTTCTAACCCTAATGTCACAGCGCTGAAATTTGAACGGTCAATTTTTTTTTACAGCTTTAGGGTTTCTCTTTTGAGGAATTTATATATACGGTTTGGGTCAAATTTATTACGAATTTACGTTTTTTGTTTTGAAGGAATTATATGTACATGCACAGGGCAGGGTGTAGGCCGAATTTCTTGCAACTTTAGGTTTTGGCCTGAGCAAATCAATTTAGGGTTTTTTTTCGAAGTTGTACACAGGACAGAGCAGGGCAGGGCAGGGTTTGGGCAGGGTTTTGGGTGTTTTTTTGTCCCCCCTCCTTCTGTTTTCTTTTGTTGGTTTTTGCGTTACTCTTTTTGGCGTGGGGTTTACCCCTTCTTTAAGATACATGAAATGCAGAATAGTGCTTTGATAGGGAAGTTTACATGTGGGTCGTTTTTTGGTTATTGTTGAAAATGTTAAGATATTTGATTACTGTTCCATGCCCTTCAGTGTTTGAGTCACAGTGAGTTTTTTTGATAGAACAATGCAGCACATTTCGTAAATTCTTTTAATCAGTGCTGACAAAATCACTTTTGGCATGAGTCTTTCTTCACTCTAGTCTGTTGCTTCAATTGATAATTAACGCCCACTGAGAGGATTAGCAACAGGAGAAGGGTGTGGACGTTCTGGGGAGGGGAGACAATTCAGAATTATATGCTCTTATAGCTGCCCAATTATAGATGCAAGACAATTATGCCTTGAGATTGCTAGGCATGGGGGCGTTCAAAAGTGGCTGTTAGTGAACAGTCCAAAGTCACACTTTACGACTTTGAGGTTGCGGTTAGGGCTCTATTGGTTGCTTTGGAAATGAAGTGAATCGGGTCGTTGGAGTTAAGAAAGACCGGAGCTTTTTTCTTCTGTAGACAATGTGGGGCGGGGCTACGTTGGCTGCTTTGGAAATGAAGTGAGCTTGCTCATTGGAATTTAAGGGATTGGAGCCTTTTTCTTCCGAGGACAATGGTATACAGCAGGTATGGATAGAAGTGAGCCTACTCTGGTTCCAGAATGGCTAAAAGGAACTAGTGGCGGCAGTGCAGGTTCTCATCATATTTTTTCTGCTTCACAATCAGGTTGGTCGTGTTTTCATTCTCTTGGTACAATTTTTAAGGTAGACAATCATTGATTGCCCAGGTATACAGAAAAGGTTAATTTGAAATATAAGTATGTTAAAGAGATTTGTCTTCATAGACCACACTTTTTAAGTTCTTTTGTGGTATAATTTAATAGATCGACGTCTGCACGAATTCTACAGTAGTTCAAGATAGGATTCAAGAAATCATTTGAAACTTAGTAAAACTGTTATAAGGATAGTGTTTTATTTCGTCTAGCCATATTTACCATTTAATGCAAAGTATCGGTTTTCATCACAAGCTTGCAAGGGTAGTAGGCCTCATGCATCTCAAATTTGGTATCTGTGATGGTGTGGGCTGTATGTGTGTTTATATTCATGTATTCTTTACAAAAAAAATAAAAATAGTTATAAAAAATTACAGACAAAAAACAAGGTATATGAAAAAATCATGTTAGATTCAATGTGACTGACAATTGCTTTGGTCTAATAACAGGAACTTAAGTCAAATATTAACATTTATTATGAAAAATATTGGTGTAAGACAAGAAGTTTGTTATAAAAATGCTACAGATTTGCATCAAGATTTACAATTAGTACGGTGCTCAAGAAGATTATTTGATTTGTTCCAGAGTTCTCCGATTTTCCATAACGCTGGGACACACTTCTGGGATGACAACTAAAAATCTATATAAATATAATCTTTGAAAATTAAATTACAAAAAAATAGAAAAAGTAAAATGATAAAACAATTTTTTTTGTGTTACAAAAAAAAAATTGCTGTCCCGGGGTGTTAGCAGATGGTAGAAATTCAAGGCGATGTCCTCATTTTTTAACTGGCCGGGGGAATGGCGAGGGAAAGTTTCATTCCCTTCCCCAGTCTCCAAGGTGTTTTGGATGTCCAAGATACCACAGCAGGTCCAAAGCTCCTGTGATATACTGGGTTGTTACCTTTGTTCACATACACGTGGTATCAATGGGGAATGGGTTCCACTTATTTTCACATATATGTTATCAATGGTGAGCTCGATCCATTTATTTTAATTTTAAATGACCTTACCTTGTATCTCAATTCTCGGAGAGACAGAAGCTGAATGAGCTATGAATGTATACTGGGTTATTTGCTTTTTTGATCTCAATCGGTTTGTTTATGTTTAGTACATATAAGTTTATAACTATCATATTTCTATTAAAGAAAGATAAGCTTCTAACTTGTAAGAATAATAATAGTGTACCAGTTTTTCCAATTCACGTGCATTCTCTCTGTATGCGTCCACTGTTTTATTCCAATTCTTTGGATGTGACTATCGTAAAAAGCCTCTGTTATGCTTAAGCCAACTCGAGTACATGAAAATTGGGTAAGCCAATGTCAGATTATAGAAACGCCTCCTTTCCATTTCAAAAGACCTCTCTATTGTGGAGAAGAATTTCTTCATAACCACTTTCTTCGCCTTGTCACTTCAGCAGCACACTATTTTGGTCTAAGCTGTAATAAGTTAATAATACATACAAAAATGTGTTGTTGAGCTTGTTCCACCTCCCAGACCTATTTGGGTGTCTAACAATGGGTAAAGGCAAGTGCCCCTTTTATCTAGACTGAATTTAAACCTTTCAGTCAGAGGCAATTACATTCTAAAATTTGTCAACGAGGGCCATTTGTATCTGGATAGCAGGGCATCGCATGTGTAGACTTAATGTAATCAACCACAAATTTAACATCAGATTCAAAGTGATCTATAGGACTTGCGCCTCACCTCATTTGTAATTTTGGAGAAGATTGCCTCCATGATACTTGCATGCTGCTAACAGTAGTCCCATAAGGATGCAAATTGAATGAAGAGTCAAAGATTGCCTCCTTTCACCTCAAGCTGTTATTGAAGAAGAATGAAATAGGTTGAAAATTGGGTATCTATGGCCTTCTACAGAATTATGCAATTTGTGGTAAATGGCTTGCGATTGATGGTGGTTGCATATAAACATTTGCACCTTTGTCTTTTCTATATGGTTAGCTAGGTGAACAAATCAAGATTGCTAATTTTTAGAGTCCCTTTTTCAGTTGGTAGTTTCAGATGAAAACTGCTCTCAAGATGTCTTGACGTTGCTAACAATAGCAGAACATGATAGCTCCTATCACCTCAAGTATCTATTGATGAAGATTGAAGTAGGATGTGCAATTGGGTTTACGCCGTTGGTGTGTTATGCTTCTCAAGTGGTTTAGTATTCTTGATCCAAACTCAAAACTCGTTTAGAAAATGAGTGGAGTAGACTTATTATCAAGTTATTGCAGAGTGTTGTTCTTATGAACTATGTCAGAAGGTACGCCTAATTTTATGGAAAATGTTCAAGCTTTGCCAAGCTTTATCCCTGTCGAATATTTAGTCGAATTTTATTTATTACTTTAAGCTGGGAAGTTTTTGACGCGATCCAATATTTTTTTATAAATATACTTATATACACATACCAAGTGAAAGTAAAGAATGCAAAGTTCTCTTTTTTTTGTTCCTTTCACATATTTATGATTTTTTTTGAAAATTTATATTATGATTCTTTTTTTGTTCGAACTTAAATTTTTTTTTTTTCAAACTTAAATCAATTGGTGAGCTTGAAACAAACTTTATCCTTGTTGAACATGAACTCGAATTTGACCTTGTGACTTGGCTTGCAAAGCTGATATCATAACAATGGTGTTTCTTAATTTTTCTGGGTTAGACGGTTTGAATCAGAATTTACTCTGGTAGTGCCAATTCAACTCTATCCTTCCACTTGACAAGTCATTCATGAGTTTGTGTTTTGTTGGAGTATTGTATTGGCAGGCCTCTGATAGGTCTCTGATACCACGACTTTGTATGTTTGCAACAAGTAGCTTGCAACTTATTGGCCTAAAACAACATGAAGAAGATAGACAACTTATAGGCAATGCAGCAAGCTGCTCAATTCTTTAGTGATGTTAAAATACTTATGATACAAAAATATGACAACACCCACACCCTCACGGGAGAAACCAACGGCCATGTTTGACTTTTCACCTTGTGTTTGGATAAAGTTCCTAACATACTTCCCATGACCCACAGTCCACCTAGCTCGTTCTCTTCAACTCAAATGTAGTAGAGAGGTCTAATATTCTGTATGCTGCAAATCTATGTAGGATGCACAATATATTTGTACTACACTTGTCTACCTGTTTGTCTAATGTTCCCAGTATCTTCACTGCAAAGATGGACTATGTATGCTAGATATTCTCAAAATCACAAATACAGTACCCATGCTTTCTCCTGGCATGAGCTAATAAATGTCTTTGGAAATGTAAATATCTTAATCTTCGTGAAATATCCCTTGCTGGGATCTTACAACAAAATGGATAAAATACAGAAATTTGCAGCCAAACAGAAATCTGATTTTTATGCAGAAAATTACAGCTAGGGCAGCGAACAGTAAAATATGAATAACTCTCACAATACCCGTTCAAAACACTTGAAATTTTAAATGGAACTAGATAATAATATAAAGAACACGAGGGAAATATTTTTGGAATTTTTCAGTCAATATAATGCTGCCAGAAATTTACAGCGTGCCTAAAATAGCTGGGAAACTTCGAAAATTAATATCTTTCCAAATACAAGTGCAAAAATGATGAAACTTGGGAAATAACATATATAAATATAGAAGATGACTTTCCAACCTTCAAATCTGAAAATGGCCAACTGGAAACCCTAGAAATTAGGGCTGCAATCTCCCAAACAAGTCACCCCCCTTGGTAGATGGCCAAAACTCTTGTGAAATCCTCTGTAGATGATGCCAAACCTTTCCTCTATGGCTGCCGTAGGTCTGATCCGAAAACCAGCTGAAAATCTCCACAAAAACTTTCAAAAACCCTCAAACCCTAATTCTGAAATTCCTGAAAATACCTATGTAAAACAGCCCTGAAATCCACTCCAAATGACAAGCTAGGGTAGATCTTTCACTACCGAAGAATGCCCTTCTAGCTAGGGATGGATCTTTCACCACCGAAGCTAGGGTTCCCGTGGGATGTTACTCCACAAGCTAAATAGTTGCAAACAACAGTTGCACATGAAAAGAAAATAAGTGTATGCATGAATGCCTATCCCTTCACTCCTCTTCTCCTTTTATAACCTTTTTCATGTCAAGGAATCCTAAAACCCCCAAGTCGCACTTTCCCATAGGGAGGGCCCATTTAATAAATATTTTAAAGTTACTTTTCCCCCTAGGCGCCTTGGCCCAAAAAGGCGCCCCCAACAAAGAAATATAACATTAAATGCAATACATATCCCCTCAAGTCGCCAAAAAGGTACTTTAAGTGGCCCCAACGAAGAAATATAACATCTAGTCCGTTTAAAAGCTCTTTATAACCCTGTCGATGGAAATAATAATAACAACTGGACCAGATACCCATACCCAATAGCTCATAGTGTCCGTAACCCCTTGGGCATGACTAGGGTTAGGACACGCATTGGCCCTTAGGCCATGGGCGAGGGAAAAGGGACATTATAGTCCTCCCTTCCCAAAATTTGCTTGTCCCCAAGCAAATGCAAACCAGGATGATGTAGAATCTGTTCTCCTTCCCAAGTAGCTTCCTCAAGAGGTAACCCCTTCCATCGTACCAAATATTCTGTGATCTCTGTTCCTGAGCTTCCTCTATCTGACCTCAATAATAGAGTCTGGTTCTAAAACCAGCTTTCCCTCCTCATCTAATGGCGGCAACTCTGTAGAAGGTACAATGTGCTATCCTAGGGCCTTCTTAAGGCATGACACATGGAAAACATTATGTATCTTACTGTGCTCTAGAAGATCCAACTCATATGCAACCGCATCCACTCGCCGGACTACCCTGTATGGACCATAAAACCGTGGTTTCAGCTTTTCTGCCCCCTTCTGCTTGAGTGATGATTGTCTGTATGGTTGTAGACGTAAGAACACCAAGTCTCCTACCTTGAAGGACCTCTCGATTCTGTACCGATCCGCGTAAACCTTTTGCTGATTCTGTGCCTTCTGGAGGTTCTCCTTAAGAGCTCGCAGGATATCTTGGTTCTCTTGTAACCAATCCCAAGCTTTGGGAGCTCGACTATCTGATAATACCAAATCAGCAAATGACATGGCATCGTATCCATACAAAGCTCTGAAAGGAGTCATGCCGATACTCATCTGATACGTGGTATTGGAGCAATACTCGCCCATATGCAACCATCTAATCCATGCCTGCCGATGTCCTGTCACATAACTCCGCAAATAGCCCTCTATCCATTTGTTGACAATCTCTGTTTGTCCGTCAGTCTGAGGGTGGTAGCTCGTGCTAGGAGTCAACTCGGTGCCGGCAAGTCTGAAAATCTCCTGCCAAAAGGTGCTCATGAAGATCTTGTCCCTGTCACTGATAATATTTTTAGGTAACCCATGTAGCCTAAAAATCCCTGTATAAAATACCTGAGCCACGTCAGCTGCCTCATGCTTCTTAGGTAGAGAAAAGAAGTGTGCATACTTGGTCAATCGATCAACTACCACATAAATGCAATTGTGCCCATGCACCATAGGGAGTCCTGTGATGAAGTCCATCGATATGCTCTCCCACTTCTGCTCAGGGATGGGAAGAGGCTGAAGTAACCCTCCAAGGAAAAGAGTGCTCTGATTTGGTTTGCTGGCAAACCATACATTCTCTGACATGATTAAGGACATCGTCCTTGATCCCCTTCCAAGCGAATCTCTCCCTGATGTACCTGTATGTTTTGAAATATCCGGGGTGTCCTGCTAGTGGTGTGTCATGTACGGCACGAAGGATCTTGCCCTTCATCTTAGACCCTGGTACAAGGAAAATCCGATCCTTGTAGAAAATGAGATCATCTACCACCCTGTATCGGTCATCTTTGATAATACCATCCATGATCTCGCATGCAAACTGATTCTTGGAGTACTCAACAAGTATGTGAGCGTTCCAATCTGCTGAAATTTCGGACATAGAACTCAACATAGTAGTAAGGTAAGGCCTCCTAGATAAAGCATCAGCCACAACATTATTCTTACCTCTAGCGTATTCTATATCAAAGTCATACGTTTGTACCTTGTTCACCCATCTCTGCTGGCGGTCGTTGAGATCCTTTTGCCCCAAGAAGAACCTTAAGCTATTGTGATTAGTATGTACCACGAATTTGTTGCCCACAAGGTATTGTCTGAATTTGGCCAAAGCATGCATGATGGCCAACATCTCCTTGTCGTAAATCGAATACCCCCTCTCCACGGGGCTCAATTTTCGACTCTCGTAAGCAATGGGGTGCCTATCCTGCATAAGCAGTGCTCCAACCCCCTCACCTGATGCATCACACTCTAGAACAAATGGTCGAGAAAAATCTGGTAATGCAAGGACGGGGCATGAACTCATCACCTCCTTGAGATGATCAAAAGTCTGTTGTGCCGCTTCTGACCAAGCGAAAGCTCCCTTCTTGGTCAAATTTGTTAGTGGGGCAGCGTAGTCAACCATGAGAAATTCTTCACGAACCTTCTGTAATAGGTGCATAGTCCTAAGAATCCCCTCAAGTGTGTCAACGTCCTGGGTGGAGGCCAATCCAAAATTGCCTGTATCTTCTCTCTGTCCACCTTTACTCCCCCTCCACCAATCACATATCCCAGATATAACAACTCTGTCATGCCAAACTCACATTTAGAAGCTTTTCCATATAGCAAATTAGCTTCTAGTACTCCCAATACCTTGTCAAGGTCGCTGATATGGCTCTCCCAAGTCCTGCTGTAGACCAATATATCATCGAAGAAGACCAAAACAAACTTCCGCAAATGGCGGTTGAACACGTGGTTCATGCAAGACTGGAATGTAACTGGTGCGTTAGATAGTCCAAATGGCATCACTAGAAACTCAAAATGTCCATAATGACATCTGAAAGTGGTCTTATGCACATCCTGCTCCCTAACCTTGATCTGGTGATATCCAGATCGTAAATCTATTTTAGAAAAATAGATTGCTCCATGTAGCTCATCTAGTAGCTCATCAATACGCGGCACTGGATATTTGTTCTTGATTGTCCTCTTGTTCAATGCCCGATAGTCAATGCACATCTGCATGGTCCCATCCTTCTTTTTTACCAACACCACCGAGGAAGCGAAAGGACTAGAACTCGGCCTAATGTGCCCCATGTCAATAAACTCATGGATGGTCCTCTCAATCTCATCCTTAAACCGTTTGGGGTGATGGTAAGGAGTAGTAACTACTGGTCTAGTGTCCTCGAGCTCAATCACATGCTCGAATCCCCTCTCTGGCGGTACACCCGGTGGTATGTCGCTAAAAATTGCACTGTGCTTGTCCAATAACCCTTGTATATCCACATGATACTTTGGCTGTCCATCCTCCGAGTTCGTGGTAGAAACCAAGCACTGTACTGCCCAATCCACCCCATTGTGTCTGTGAATCCTCTCGATCCTCTTTGCTGTAACGACCCTGGGTGCCTCTGAAGATAAACCCCTCAAGGTTACATTCTTCCCCTCGGACTTGAACTTGAGTTCCATCGTCTGAAAGTTAGTTCGAAATTGAATGGAGCCACTGTACACCGAACACAAGGTTGGTCTCTCTAATACCAACCACATAGAAGTCATCGGTGACTGTATGGTTACCCATGGTGATACTCAACTGCGGAACTCGCTGCATGCATCTCATGGACTCACCATTGGCTACCACTACATTGAAACCCTCAAAGTCTTCTGCCTGTAATCCTCGTTTTTCTACCAAAGATGCATCAATGAAATTGTGGGTCGCCCCACTATCAATGAGTACTACCACTCTCTGACCCTGTAATGTGCCCCTGTACCTCGGGGTACTTGACAAAGTAGCAATAGTCTCCTGGGGAAAAATCTCCTCCTCTTGTTCAACCCCTGCACTATCCAATGCCTCCTCATCTTCATCTTCTAACTCCTGATGGTACCGCTCTTCCTTGTTCTCACTCTCCTCGAAGACCTCTATGAATTGGGCCCTTCCCTTTTCTCTACAACCATGTCCTGGAACCCATGGTGTGCGGCAATCGAAACATAGTTTCTTTCGCCTCAACTCCTCCCTGTTCTCTCTCGATACAAATGGTCTCCTTGTGGTATCCTGCTTGGGTGGGGGCCCCTTGGGCTGTGAACCATCAACTCTTGAAGGAAAACTCTTAGGCTGAATTCGAGGGGGAAACCTCGATTTTGGAGTGGACAACTCCAAATCACGTGCTCGCCTAATTGCCTCATGTAGGGAGGAAGGCTCAAATGCCTTCACAAATCCTGCTAAAGCGTCAGTCAATCCTGCCATGAAGAGTGAAGTCAACCTCACCTCTGAAACATCAGATACCATCACTGATAACCTCTGAAAATCTGCAATGTACTGATCTAGAGAACCTGTCTGCCTCAAGTGGGTCAATTCCCTGAAGTGCCTATATGGGTCCCTCTTGTCGACCCTGCTCATCAATCTCTGTGTAAAATCTGCATACGTAGTGATATGCATGTGCCCCTGTGTGACCAATCCATGATGCCACCAGTCGTGGGCATCTCCCTCGAGGTGTAGGATAGCAAACTTAATTGCATCTTCTTTGTGCATGGGATTCAAGTCGAAGTAAGTCTTCAACTTCTGGATCCAAGACTGGGCGGTACACTTCTTTGAGCCATCGAAGTGCGGAATAGAGATCTGTCCCAATCTCCTCTGAAACTCGGGTACCTGTGGTGGGTAATCTCTCTTGGGCCTGCTCCCGATCTTCATTTTGCAATATTCCTGAAATGGCATGTTGTCTCGGAAACCCTCACTCAATGTCCGGTACTTATCCCAGCAAGATTCCTCATCCACAATGTCTGCGGGCTGTCGTGTCAGCGAAACTTCCGGATCCTTCAGGAAAGAAGGCTCGTGGAGTCCCAAGGGCCTGGTAGAAGCATGAGGGGACCCTTGTCCCGAATGTCCACTCTCACCTCTATTACCATGCTGTCCCATATTGCTGGCTTCTCCTTTCTTCGCATGAGCCTCAATCCTACCCTGTGCTAACCTCTCAGTGAGCTGGCTCAAATAGAGGTTGGTAGTTTCCTGTTGCTTCACCATATTGGTGAACAGTCATTTCATTAGATCTACTCCCAACTCTTCACTGTCTCTGTCTCTGTCTCCCATCTTTCAACCCCAACAGGCTGGAGAAACAACAGCTCTGATACCACTAAAATATCCCTTGCTGGGATCTTACAACAAAATGGATAAAATACAGAAATTTGCAGCCAAACAGAAATCTGATTTTTATGCAGAAAATTACAGCTAGGGCAGCGAACAGTAAAATATGAATAACTCTCACAATACTCGTTCAAAACACTTGAAAATTTAAATGGAACTAGATAATAATATAAAGAACACCAGGGAAATATTTTTGGAATTTTTCAGTCAATATAATGCTGACAGAAATTTACAGCGTGCCTAAAATAGCTGGGAAAATTCAAAAATTAATATCTTTCCGAATACAAGTGCAAAAATGATGAAACTTGGGAAATAACATATATAAATATAGAAGATGACTTTCCAACCTTCAGATCTGAAAACGGCCAACTGGAAACCCTAGAAATTAGGGCTGCAATCTCCCAAACAAGTCCCCCCCCCTTGGTAGATGGCCAAAACCCTTGTGAAATCCTCTGTAGATGATGCCAAACCCTTCCTCTATGGCTGCCGTAAGTCTGATCCGAAAACCAGCTGAAAATCTCCACAAAAACTCTCAAAAACCCTCAAACCCTAATTCTGAAATTCCTGAAAATACCTCTGTAAAACAGCCCTGAAATCCACTCCAAATGACAAGCTAGGGTAGATCTTTCACTACCGAAGAATGCCCTGCTAGCTAGGGATGGATCTTTCACCACCGAAGCTAGGGTTCCTGTGGGATGTTACTCCACAAGCTAAATAGCTGCAAACAACAGTTGCACATGAAAAGAAAATAAGTGTATGCATGAATGCCTATCCCTTCACTCCTCTTCTCCTTTTATAACCTTTTTCATGTCAAGGAACCCTAAAACCCCCAAGTCGCACTTTCCCATAGGGAGGGCCCATTTAATAAATATTTTAAAGTTACTTTTTCCCCCCTAGGCGCCTTGGCCCAAAAAGGCGCCCCCAACAAAGAAATATAACATTAAATACAATACATATCCCCTCAAGTCGCCAAAAAGGTACTTTAAGTGGCCCCAACGAAGAAATATAACATCTAGTCCTTTTAAAAGCTCTTTATAACCCTGTCGATGGAAATAATAATAATTGGACTAGATACCCATACCCAATTGCTCATAGTGTCCGTAACCCCTTGGGCATGACTAGGGTTAGGACACGCATTGGCCCTTAGGCCATGGGCGAGGGAAAAGGGACATTACACTTCGACATGAGTATCCAAATCACTCCCTGAATGTAGATATGCTGTCTCTGCCATGAGTATTCATCCAACTTGCTGATATGTTTTGGATATGGGTATGGATACAAAGTATCCGATATGTGGATATGGCAAAAAAATTTGGTTCCAGATATGGCGTCAGATACGGTTGTACAAAAAATATGTACACATTAAAAAATATATAAATTTCAGCCTAATAAATAGGAATAAACGACATATTATGCATATGATAAACAAAATAAGCTAAATATCCTCAACAAACTGCTCATAATTTCATTGAACCTGGGTACAAGCATTGTCCCTACCACATTTAGTCGAGGTGTTTATTACATTTATCTCATATATGCTATTTTTGTCCATGTTTTTGATGACTTGTATTTGGTACCTTTTGTAGAATAATGCTGCTGCAAAGACTGATTTCTGCTATAATGTATATTTAGATTTAAAGTAGCATTTTTTTTAAACCAAGGAAAATAAAAAAAACTGTTTTGGGCCTGGAAATGTTGGGGAAATGGCCAGGGTACGGCTGGGCATGTCTGGGTACGGCTGGGTATGACTGGAGATGTACCCAGCTGTAGCCAGACCTGCCTGGCTGTACCCTGGTCATTTCTGGGCCCGTATCCAGGCTGTACCCCTACTTGGTACATTTTGCACCCGTACCGGGTGCCCTAGGGATGCTGTTTTGGTATCTTAAGTATTCATGTAACATTGTGTGAGGCCAATCTACATTGAGGTTATGCATGCCCCTTTGTGTTGCAACTGCCGTCTGAAATACCTGACATCTTGGTATTTCAAGCTGATGAAGAACCAAGAACCATTCCCCTGATGGTCTCTTTATTCATTATCTCATGCATCTGGAAGAACATGCTGACATATAAAAAACTTCTCATTGCAGAAAAATGCGCCACTGCGGATCCCTCAAACATGTATGATGTGTAACTTGTGTCTCTCTAGTAACAATCTCATCTCAAAAAAATGCAAACAGCTGTAATCCAAGATATTGAATCAAACTGATGCATCGGAATTTCATGTGAACATCAACAAACTTTGAATATCTAAGACTTGTTAAAAAAATGATTATATATCTCATCGATAAAGTGTTCAAAGATGCAATCTTGAAAAGATTAGTCTCCAGGTATTGACAATTGGGATAGCTCAAAAGCCAAATTAATCTTATAGAAAAATCTGAAAACCAGCTACACCATATGGAATATCCTCAACAAGTGCCCAAAATTATTGGACAAATGCTTATGTTCAGAAGTCAATCCAACAATTCCACATCAATGCTTGATAGAGTCCAGTGATCCAAAACAATCCATCAACTTGAACCTGACACTCCAAACCCCCCTGTTGCAGATGAGAGTGGGATTGGAAAAACACACAGCACCATGGCGAAATTCCAAATAATGCTCAAAATATACCCCCAAAACAAAAAAGAGTATAAAATCAATTTGGGAAGAAGATAACCGTGTTGAAGATGGTGCAAAACAATCAACAATCAACTGGATCAAAATTTCCATTCAAAAATAATCAACAGAATCAACTTCACATCTTCCAGCAACTAAAAGTCGTATCATTGATCTTCAAATGATTAAGTTACACAATATGCTATCCAAGCAATCAACAGAGCCCTCTGATGGTCCTCTAATCCATGAAGTAACTTTGACTGTACAACATTGGTTGTGATCAACAATTTAACCATAAAGGTACAAAGCAATATACAAAGATTCATCTCTACTCAAATCTGATGCTCCAATGTCTGGTCCACAAAATAAATTAAAACTCAACAAAGTTCAACACATTACAAGTCTCCACTGTAACTTGAGTCTAATTTTGAAAATCCCTCCTAAAAAGGGAAGGTATAGTCTCAACTCAAGAGACAAAATCTATTGGGCTCTGGTCATGCCCTACCAAATCATCATTAGAGGAAAAGATCCAAACTCCAAAGCCTCAAATTTAAAACCAAAACATCAACAAATCTGAGCAAACATTTGGAGGTTAGGCATCAACCCTTTAACAATCAAGAAAAGTATCCACAAGGCAAAACATGCCAATAGAACATATGTTGATACATGATCAATTGCATGTACTACGAATTGACATATTATCATCTGTGAGAATCTGGGCTCTCTTATCAGTTTTGCAAATTTGTCAAGATTCATGTCAATAATATCATCTCCATCATCAGAGCAAAGATGGGAATATCTAGCATCGTCTGGACTTATACAAGTAGGACTTATATCATTATCATCTCTAGCTGTAGAAGTAGTGGACTCATAATCAATAGTAGACAAAAAAACTGGTATCAATTGAGAAATTGTCTCCATAACAATAGACTGAACTCACCTGTAGGACCTAGGCAAGAAGCAACACTTTGACCGCCATGTAGCTTGGTTAATTCGACCAAAATATACTTTCCTAATAGATTCTGTAGGGGAGGGTCACAGGAATGTGCGGTCATAGGAGATACATGGATGTAGATGGATCAAACCATGAACAAGAGGAATGATTTGTTTTGCCAGATTGTGAACAAGTAGAGGATTTAGATGTTTTAGTATTAGACTTAGAAGATGGAACAACCAACACTGAGAAGGGATATCTATAGGTCTTCATCATAGGTGAGAATGAAGGGCCAACTTCATTGGAATTAAGTAGACAACTTCCATGGACAATAGTGATTGGTTTAGTATGGTTAGGGATATGATAATTGATAGAACAAGTGTACCCTAAGCTAATATGTTGCCTATTATCAGTCTCAGTCTCCCCTAATCTTAACACATGCATAGACTTTTCATCGACTTAGTGGTTTTGGACTTCTCTGTATTAACAACTTGATGAACAACAAATATATGTTCCAACGATTTCTTGTGAAGATCAATTCATGTTTTGAGTTGATTGATTTCACTTCTCAAAAGTGTTTATTATTGACAAAACTGCATGAATATGCCGAAATCACCTCCAACATTCAGCAACCATATTGGCTTTATCACCCGTTTTAACTTGAATGTGTAAAGACAATATCCCATCCAAATGTGTTATAGACCCTAGATGTTAACAAGAAAGAAAATGCTAGGAAACCACCGCCAACACAATCTATAAAGAATGAGCAAATTAGTGTTGTTGCTTTTGATTGTTTGTAGGAACTCTTAGTCTTCGCTCTTGCTACCAATCCCACCAAAGCCTGTAATGTCCCCTTTCCTACGCCAAAGGCATAAGGGCCAATTCGAGTCCAAGCCTTGGTCATACCCAAGGGGCTATAGACGCTGGGACCTATTGGGTATGAATATCTAGTCCATTTTGTTATAATTCTTCATTGACATAAGCGAAAAGGTGTTTTGGAGGGACTAGATGTTATGTTTTGTCATTGGGAAGGGGTCATATGGTACTAATGTTCTAATTTTGCGTTGGGGGGTCACTTTTGGACCATGGCGACTTGAAAGGGGAAAGTTACTTTTCTTTTATTGACCCTTCCAAGGGAAAAATGCGACTAGGGTTTATTGAGGCTCTTTTGCCTTGGAAGAAGTTATATAAGGAGTTGGGGGAAAAAGGAAAGTCATTCTTGCATACCTAATTATCTTCTTTCATGTGCAACTGCTATTTGCGAATTTATAGCTTGTGGAGTGAAATCCCACAGGAACCCTAGTTTCGGTGGTGAGAGATCCATCCCTAGCTAGCAGGGGCATTCTTCAGTAGTGAGAGATCTACCCTAGCTTGTCATTTTGGAGCTATTTTCAGGGTTGATTTACAGGGATATTTTTAGAGGTTTCAGAGGAAGGGTTTCGAGGGTTTTGGAGACATTTGGTGAAGATAATCAGAGGGGATTCATATTATATTTACGGCAGCCATTTGAGCAGGGATTAACATTATTTTGAAGGCATTTTCATCAATTTCCAACCCTTTTCCAAGCTAGGCGGCTTGTTTGGAATATTGCAGCCTTTATTTGAGGGCTTTCCAGTGGTACGAATTCAGATTTGGAGGTTGGAATATTATCTCCTATATTTGTAAATGTTATTTCCAAAGTTTCATAATTTTTGCACTTGTATTCGGAGAGTTATGAATTTTAGAAGTTTTCCAGTTGTTTAGGACACACTGTAATTTTCTGGCAGCATTTTATTATCTGAAAAATTCCAAAAACAATTTTTTTATGTTCTTTATATTATTAGCAAGCTCTTTTTAAATTTTCAAGTAATTCGGGTGGATATTTTGGGAGATACGAATTTTTTTTAGTTCGCTGCCCTAACTGTAAAAATCTGCAAAAATCAGTACTTTAGTCGGCTGCAAATTTTCAATATTTTGTGCATTTTTAAGTGGTATCCCACCAGGGATATTTCAAAGCCATCTTTCAGGTTCTTTGGCTTGAAATTCCTTAATTAATTCAATGTATTATATATCCCACTTGTAAAAATCTGAAACAAGTTGATTGAGCTCTTCTGATAATGTGTTCATTATTGGGACCAGAATAGTGTTTATCTTATTTTCAATCTCAATTTGTGTAGTTCTCTGTTCTATGGTTGTATATTCTTGATATGCTTTATTGAACTCTTCAAAAGTTTTGTTTAGTCTTGCCTTACATTGATTAATTGCTCCCTGAATCCTGTCTTTCCTTTGAGTCTTGAGTGTGACATTTGAATTCTTTATCTTGGCATGGGAAGTGATTTTGACATGTACCAAGTTGGTACCATTAAACTTGCTCGGTTTATGAGAGTTTTGTGACAACCTTGACTTCGACATTGACAATTGACTATTGTGCACTGACAATTAATGCTCTTGCTTTGACAATGAACTTAGGACAAGAAATATACTGCTTTTGATGACGAGCCACTCTGCCAAGAAGAATGAAACCTCAATACCCATACCATGACTTTACTGATTGCGATTATCCAAAACTACTGCATAATCACCAAGGTGTCTGGGACACCCCCAAAACTGTAAACATCTAGATACTATAATAATGGAGATGGACTTTTTCATAAAGACATTTGGAAAATATATGCCCTTTTTTGAAAAATTAATATAACTTGTCTTTAAGAGAAATGTTCAATGACTTATCCATATGGGACATTCGACACATGACTTATTATCCTTTCCCTCTGACTTTCGCATACAGTAAGGGTGAAGAGAACTTTTAAAAGTTCTTTTCTTGATACTTTTGGCTAAAACAAAAGCTTTGTGCTTTAATGAGAATGGACCCCATCACCTACCTAACACATGAGAAATCTTTTTTAAACCTTTTATGCTTGGCTGAAAGAAAAATACCCAGTTGCAATATCAAAGTTTTTAATCTGTTTCCAGCCAACCGATTGAGTCAACATTTTGGAAAGTTGTTTTTTCAGCTGTACCTCAACAATGCCTCCAATTTTGACGTGCTTAAATTTGCTAAAGTATTACTGACTATTGCATATGCAAAAATTTGAAGCAAGGATCTCCAGTTGATGAAAATTAAGGCACTGCAAAACTCTCAGAAATATCCAGACTAAATTAGCAGTGTTTCATATTCATTTGGTGTCTGCAGTTTTCTTTTTCTTAAATGACTCCACAAATAATTTAAACAAGTTGAGTAATTTTTTTTGAGCAAGAGGGCAACCATATGTAAAGAAAAAAAATCAAAATAACACCGTTTCAAACTCTATTATCTATTCTACTTAACCTGAACTTTTTATTAAGTTTTCTTGGGTCAAATTTTGGTGAACTTTGGCCCACTTTTATGCAGACAAAAAAATGGAAAGTATGCAGAAATTAGAGATGGTAGAATGGCTTTGCAAAAGACCGGGACAAGAGTAGTGCTGGAGTCAATGCAGTTAGTGTTTTTGTTGGTGGCTTGTGTTGAGATGGAGGGCATTGCTTCAATGGGGGACATTTACAAATTAATATGAGAAAGATAAACAAAGTGTGGGCAATACAGCAAATCGCTTAGTTCTTCATTTATGTAAAATACTTACAATACAAAAATGTTACACCTCCCACAACCATACAGGAGAAGAAAGGTCATGGGTGGATTTTTGTGTTCTTGTTGGATAAAATTCCTAACGGTTTGCATTTATGACATATAGACATCTAAATACTTCTAACACTTTCATTAAGCTTTTCAATTAAATTGAGTTTGCCAATCTCTTTCAATCCAATATTTAATGCATGCATGCAGACAGTACGCGGTCCAAATTACATGATTGTTATTTCAACTTCAACAACAAAGCCTACAACTTTGCGAATTGAATCTGTGTTTTATAAAAACTTCACAGGCAAGCCTATGACTTTTCTGAGTAATTTTGTTTTTTAATTATTTGACAACATTAGGCACCCTCTTCTCTCTATTCGGCTCACATATTTGGTTCTTGAGGAACAGGGCAGCCCTTTTACTGAAGAAATTATGTTCCTTAAGATGAAATATCCCTGTCAAATAATTTTAGATAAACCTGGATATTTGCACGAAACCCTAGGACAACAGTATGAAACACTAACTTCTATGACAGCTTCAATAATCTGAATTTTATTTTAAAAAAACAGCAGACCCAATATGGAGGGAAAACCGACATTATTTATTTATTTCAAATGAGCTTTAATAAAAACACTAGAATGTCTTTATACAATTTTTCTCAAAAAATATAAGAACATGGAAACTGCTTCCAAATAGGGCACCAGTACCGAAATTCGTTTCTAGATGGGGACGTGTTACCATATTTTTCCATGCAAGAACGAACAAGGCTATTTTTAAGAAGTTGGCTATTTTTGGTCAAAAAATCGATTTTTAGTGATTTGCTATTTTTAGCCTTCACTAAAAATAAAGCGTGCTAAATGGAAATTGGGTGAGTGTTGAAAGTTGCTATTTTTTAGCATCCGCTAAAAATAGCGAGTTTCCAAAATAGAGTGCAAAAGCATGCACAAAAGCTAAGCAGACTTGGAATGAAAGGCAACTCTAAAAATAGCGAAGGCGGTCATAAATTAGCAGCAGCTAATTATAGGCAGAACTGGCGCCAAAGAAGGTTAGTAAAGGAGCTGCTAAAAGTAGTGAAGGTATGCTAGAAATAGCATGCAAGAACAGTTGGTTTTGGCGCTAGAAATAGGTGGAAAAGAGCATAAGTTTTATGCTAAAAATATGAGATAAAGCAGCAGTTAGCAGTTGGACATGTGGCCTAAAATAAGAATGAAAAGCAACTGCCAAAACTAGCAAAAGGGACGCTAATATGGAGGTGTAAGTGTGGCTTACATTCATTGCACGCTATGCACACAAAGGTGACGCCAAAGTTTGAGGATTTTAAGGAGAAATCAGTGAAGAAGAATCAGCAGCATGCTAATTTCAACGTAGCAGCCTTAGAAAAGCACAAAGAGATAAAATAGAAAAGGTGCAAAAAGACAAACAGAAAAGAATAATCAGTTACATGCCTAAAGTCCACACAGCAGGTCAGAGGGGCAGTTTGTAAATGTTTTCAACACTTTTGCATGCCTAAAAGCCATGCAACATGTCTAAGTTCCCACGCAGCAGACTTAAAAGACATTTTTAACTGTTTTCAAACACACAACAGACTCATTTTTCAACGCAACAGGGTATTGGAGGTTGATTATTTTATTATTTCACTCACTTGCATGCTTCCAGGGCAGTCAAAGGGTGAATAAAATAATGTATTTTATTATTGCATGCAGTAGGGGTAAGAAATAGATGGCATCGGTTATTAAAGACTGATTTTTATCATGGAAATCACACATACACACTTCTCTAGTTGTTCTACTATTGTAGTCCTAGTTGTACTTGCATCTCTGAATAAAAAACTCCATTTTTGCTTTCTCATATCGTTAGTTTTCTGAGTATTCATCGTGTTTATCAGGGTATTGTATTGATTTGTTGTGAAAATTCTTCCCTATACTGCTGTCTTTTACCCAAACCTTTGAATTTATTTTGCAGATTAGCCTAGAGTTGTGCATGTGTGTGGATCTCTATATTTTCTGTATGCAGTAGTACACGTGTGTGTCTAATCATTGGTGTATCACCTCAATTTTATATTTCCTGCATTCCTTCTCCCCTTTCCTTGTCAATTTTCTTACTTTTAGGTGATTCACAAGAGAATTAGTTCACTCTGGAGGTTCACCTCAGTCATAGGTTACTTACAACCTTGAGGTGTTCCAATTTTGTCAACAAAAAAGAGAGTACACACCATTCTCTATTAGGGTCCACTTCTGGGTGACAACATGACGTAATAGCTGTACTTGCTGTTTTGGATGAACACATGTACCTTGAATGACCACTGCAACCCGTGAATGGAATTGCCAAGCTTAGCTATGAGGGATTCCGTCCTCAGATCTATATGCAAATGAGGGTTTTTGTCCTCTTTTGTTGATGCAGAAGTAGAAACGACTTGCAGACTGTGTCACAGGGTTCGTCGAATTTCTTCCTTGAAATTCGAAATCTGCCGAACTTCATAAAAACCAGTAAAATTCATCTAAATTTGCTAGGAAATTCGTACAGTATGATTTTAGACAAGTTTATTTAAAAGAAAAATACAGAATCGCTTAGAAATGATTTTAGAAAAATTTATTTAAAAGAAATACCTAAAATTGTTTAGAAATTAAGGGCAAAACTGTGTTGGGGCTTTCGCAATCATTTCTTTCTTGTTCGAAGTCACTGTAAGCTTCATTTGTGATTCTTCTGCTGACAACGTCCATGTAGAAATAGGTTAAATTTTTTAAACTTTCCATTTGCTTATTGTCGCTCCATAATCTGTATTCACTGTGCTCAATATCCAGCTCTATAATCTGTATACACCACGATAGGACCAAAAATAAAAATGAAATAGGTTAAAGTTTTTAATTAATATTATTATCTCAACTTAGCTTTAGTATAGGTTTTAGGTTTGTTAGAATAGTTTTTGTTTTTTGTTTTTAACTATTAAGCTTTATTATTAAATCGTAGCTTTTTAAAAATAGTTTAACTATTTTATTAGTTTTTCCTTTCTAATTTTAATTTTAAAATATGAACTTCATAATTAGTTTTTTAAAATTAATTGTTATTTTGTTGTTAATTTTAATTTAACACACACACACACACACACACACATATAATGATTTTGGCAAAAATTACATCATTTAAAATTTTAATATTAATGTTTATAAATATTGTACATTATATTTTAATTTTCATATATTCGATTTACATATTCTTTTTTTATTAATATTTCTAAGTTCGATTAGTATTAAGTTTAACCTTTAGAATTTAGATATTACCATAAGTTAATAAATACTTTGGTTTTTTAAATTAGTATTATAAATGGATTTTAATTAGATTCATTTTTTAATTTAAAAGCTTAAATATATAAATTTTATTTTAATATTAAATTATATTCTTCGAATTTATTCACGAATTTTTTACCGAATTTTATTGGCTGGCGAATTTCTTTCGAATTTTATCCTCGCTGAACACGAACTTTGTGACATAGCTTGCAGACAATGGAATAGTTGATAAATTTCCAAGATGTATGTAATAATAAACCCCAAATCTGCTGTTACAACTTCCAAGGCCTTCTCCAAAGTTGACGCCCCCTTCTAAAGATAGAAACAAACAATATAAAATTGCTTTATCCTCTCTCCCATGTTGGTGCTCCTTAAAAATGGGAATAAAGAATATAAAATTGCATTATCCTCTCTCCATCCTAAAAATAGGATTCTAATGCTCATTTCACCCATTCTATCTTTGGCGTCCCATATAGAATGCTTTATTTAATTATTATTCTATCTTTAGTGCCCCATAATAGAAGTTCACCATTCTATTATTATTTTATTCTATTTCTGCTTTTTTGGATTAATAATTTAATTTAAGTGTTCTTTTTCCAATTAAAATATAAAAATACCCTTGGATCACTTAAACTAATTTATTTGCCTATTTAATTTTCCCTTAGCCTACGGAAAATAATTAGAATAGGCTTCAGGTATCCAGAATTAATTAATTTGAAAAGGGGACCTTACATAAGAAATATGGGTTTTATGTTGAACAAAACAATGATGCTTAAATGTATGGTTTTAGGGGTCAGCCAACTCAGTAGTGGAATTACATATCTATGGTCCATATTTTTATCGTCCACTTCAAAATTTTCTCCAAATAAGCAATCTCCTTAGTAAACAAGTGAAGTGCAAATCTTCTCATATTAGCTGTTTTATGTTATGTATGATCATCATTAATGGCAGTGGGCAGATATTCCTATTAGGGAATGATCACATTGAAAGGATTCACATGAGCAAGGAAAGTTTTCTAGAGAACAAGGTCAATGCCCTATCTATCGTGAACAATTGAACATGCAAATTTGAGACTTTGTGGTTGGATTTCTAAGGAGTGCAGATTCCTAGTGTAAAGACATTGGAGAACCCTATAGTCATGACAATATCAAAGCCATCTCTCAACAGTTTGGTTGACTGGAGTTAGAGCCTCAAGCTGAAGCATGAGAGTGTGTGAGAAGAGGTGATTTGCCATTAACTTCATCGCTTTCATCTAAAGCCTACCATCTTGTTTTTGTTTATCAGGGTTCTGATTCTTTCCTAAGAGATTTCAAAAAGGGTTTCCCATCCTTCTTAAACTACTAAGATATTTTTATCCCACAGTTTCCATTTGATTTCAGTCCCTTCCTAGGACATAATTCTTAGCATTTATTTCTCCCCTACAATATTTTGGCAATTGGTAGAGGGTCTTTCTACTTGCATGGATGGAAACCAAGAAATGGAGGAATTTTTGGCAAAATGATAAAACCCCTCATATTGCAAAGAAGAACCTCTGGATCCTCTATAAAACCCTCTTATTGCAAAGAAGAACCTCTTTCAAGAGTCAACCCTCTTTACAAAGATGCAACTTTTTTCTTAAAAATTCCTTCCAAATGACTTTTTGGCTTGGGGTATTGTTCTCTTCCCAAGAAGGTGGGAGGTCTAGGCTTGCTTGATGTCTATTGGCAAGCCACTCCACTTTGTGCTAAGTGGATAATTTGAGCTATCAAAGGATATTAAGCCTGAAAATTTTACAAAGGCCTTGTATTTCTGCTGGTACTCCTAATGGAAGAGCTGCTTAGAAAGAGTTAGGTTTTCCCAACATTCTCATGTTGCAGTCAAGGTTGTGGGGTCTAATGTTGCCAAGAGCATTAGGAAAGCATGGGGAGCCGTCAAGCTTTGGATACTGTGGAATGGCACCAACTTTAGTGATGGGCTCTCCATCAATCATCACTCACTGTGGTGGTCTCCAATTATTAATTTTTATGATGTGCCCTTTGCAGCATTCCCTTGGGTGCATGCTCTTAAAATTTTCAGACGAGGCATGCATATTGTGCAGAATATCTTTTCTAGAACTTTTCGGGTCTGTCTTTTTGGCCTGAGGCCAACGACAATCTTTTTCTTCAAAACATTGACTGGAGTCCTTCCAGGAGGAGGTTGATTTTTTTCCCGGTGAAATTTTACATACAATCGTAGTTATCTCCACTTGGCCTTGATGGAAGGATTGGAAGTGGTATGTGGAAATTCCCTCCCTCAATTATATTCCTAGAAAGATGTATGCTCTTAAAATTTTTAGAAAAGGTATGTGCAGAATATCTTTTGTAGAACTTTTTGGGTCTGGCTTTTTGGCTTGAGGCCAACGAAAATCATTTTATTCAATGACTGGAGTCCTTACAGGAGGAGGTTGATGTTTTTCCCGCTAAAATTTTACATATAAGTGCAGTTATCTCCACCCGGCCTTGATGGAAGGATTGGAAGTGGTATGTGGAAACTCCTTCCCTCAATTATATTCCTACCAATGGATATGACGAGCTTTTGCCTTGGATTCCCATTCATGAAAAGCCCAAGGAGAGATGGTCTATTTAGTCAGATGTGAATACTTAGGGTAGCAGATTTTAAACTATCTGGATCTCTATTCTTGAGCCCAAGCTTGCTCATTTTATGTAGTGTTTATTCTATCCGGGTCTACCATTGGGGTGTTGCCATGTGCATCTAGGTGGGCAAACTTGAGACTTTTTAGCTTGTGTTCTAGTTTTGCATAAAGCTCAGCTAGTATGGACTTGGCTTCATGATCGTTCTAGTCCGTTTCGGTCGAAGCCTTTCACTTGGAAGAATATTCTCTTTGGGGAGATTGACCATTGCTCCTTGAAAAAATTGACGTACTTTCCTAGTGGAAGTTCTCTATTTTATTTGGAAAGAAAGAATTGCCTCTATTTTCAATAACTCTACAGCTGACAAACACTTCTCTACATATAACTAGGCTATGGTGTTATCAAATGTGTTTATGCAGATTCAAGTTTAGGCGAACAAGGTGGCGTTGGGTGGCCTCACTCTATGCGTCTAAGGCACTGAACTCGGCGTTAGAGGGGGAGAAAGCCACCTGTGAAATCGCTCTTGCCGGTACTCTCATAGCCGGACTGGGTGATCTCTCCCACTTTTTTGGCTGGGCTGGTTGGTCTCTGACACAAAACACTCACCATTGATGTGGTGTGATGATTGGAATCCTCCCCATCATGACAAGTTTTTGCACTTGGGTTTGTCCATCTCTCCTCATGGGACCTCTCCAGATGGCATGCAAGCAAAGCCCCCAACATAATGCAAAGGAAGTGAATGGTACAAGTAATGCAAACATCAGATGGGAGCCCTTACTCGAGGGTAATGATTTGCCAAATGGCTGGGGTAAGCCGAATGAGTGAGATCAACCACCTCTTGTTGGCTCCTTTCTGTGGCTGCTTAATTTTCTTCTTGGTTATATAATGCTTTGGTGATTGCAGTTGGTCATGTGGATTGCTTGAAATTAGTGCTTTTGGCCTACAGTTTCCATTTGTTTTTTTAGTCCCTTCTTTGGACTTAATTCTTTGCATTTATTGCTCCTTTACAATATTTTGCCAAATTGGTAGATGGTCTCTCTACCTGCATGGATGGAAACCAAGAAAAGGAGGAATTTTTGGAAAAATGAGAAAACCCCCCTATAGAACCCTCTTATTGCAAAGTTGAACTTGTGGACTCTCTATAAAACCCTTTTATTGCAAAGTAGAACCTCTTTCCAAAGTCTACCCTCTTTACAAAGATGCAACCTTTTTCTGGAAAATTCCTTCCAAATGACTCTTTTGCTTGGGGTATTGTTGTCTTCCCAAGGAGGTGGGAGGTCTAGGCCTGCTTGATGTCTATTGGCAAGCCACTACAATCTGTGCAAAGTGGATAATTTGCGCCATCAAAGGATATTAAGCGTGGAAATTTTACAAAGGCCTTGTATTTCTGTTGGTACTCCTTATGGGAGAGCTACCTGGAAAGAGTTAGGGTTTCCCAATGTTTTCATCTTGCATGCTACTGTCAAGGTTGTGGGGTCTAATGCTGCCAAGAGCATTAGGAAAGCATGGGGAGCCGTCAAGCTTTGGGTACTGTGGAATGGCAACAACTTCCGTGATGGGCTTTCCATCAATCATCACTCACTGTGGTGGTCTCCAGTTGTTAATTTTTATGATGTGCCCTTTGCAGCATTCCCTTGGGTGCATGCTCTTAAGCTTTTCAGATGAGGAATGCATATTGTGCAGAATATCTTTTCTAGAACTTTTCGGGTCTGTCTTTTTGGCCTGAGGCCAACGACAATCTTTTTCTTCAAAACATTGACTGGAGTCCTTCCAGGAGGAGGTTGATGTTTTTCCGCTGAAATTTTACATATAATCGTAGTGATCTCCACCTAGCCTTGGTGGAAGGATTGGAAGTGGTAGGTGGAAACTCCCTCCCTCAATTATACTCCTGCCAAGGGATATGACTGGCTTTTGCCTTGGATTCCCATACATCAAAAGCCCAACAAGAGATGGTCTATTCAGTCAGTTATGAATACTTAGGGTAGGAGATTCCAAACTATCTAGATCTCTATTCTTGAGCCCAAGTTTGCTCATTTTATGTAGTGTTTATTCTATCCGGGTTTACCATTGAGGTGTTGCAATGTGCATCTAGGTGGGCAAACTTGAGACTTTTTAGAATGTGTTCTAGTTTTGCAAAAAGCTCAGCTAGTATGTATTTCACTTGGAAAAATATTCTCTTTGGGGAGATTGGCCACTGCATCCTGCAAAATTCACGTAGATTTGGCATACTGAGTGGAAATTTTCTATTTTATCTGGAAAGAAAGAATTGCTTCTATTTTCAATAAGTCTACAGCCGACAAACACTTCTCTACATATAACTAGGCTATGGTGTTATCAAATGTGCTTATGCAGATTCAAGTGTAGGTCAACAAGATGGTGTTGGGGCCACCTCCAGACTTTACTGGATCACTGGAGCAATGCTTTCTGCACAGTTGCTTGTGTGCCTCACTCCATGTGTCCAAGGGACAAAACTTGGTGGGAGAGGGTGAGGAAGCCACCGTCGAAACCACTCTTGCTGGCACTCTCATAGCCGGGCTGAGTGGTCTCTTCCGTTCTCTCATCTGGGCTGGCTGGTCTCTGGCACGAAACACTCACCATTGGCGTAGTGTGATGATTGGAATCCTCCCCATTACGACGAGTTTTTGCACTTGGGCCTGGTCATCTCTCCTCATAGGACCTCTCCAGATTTCATGCAAGCAAAGCCGCCAAGATAACGTAAAGGAAGGGAATGGTACAAGCAATGCAAACACCATATGGGATCCCTTACTTGGGTAATGATTTGCCAAATGGTTGGGGTAAGCTGAATGAGTGAGATCAGCCGCCTCATGCTGGCTCCTTGCTCTGGCTGCTTAATTTTCTTCGTGGTTATATAATGCTTCGATGATTGCAGTTGGTTATGTGGATCACTCGAACTTAGTGCTTTTGTATTTTAATAGGCCTTTTGGCCTAGGATGTTAGACTTTGGGGCGTGACTCCTTGTCCTGCCTTCATGCATGAGTAGTTTGTACTATTTTTAATAAAAATAGCTCTATTTCATTAAAAAATTCTCTCTAGGAAAAACCTCCAAAAGTTACTTTTCTTGCAAAACTACCACTCCTTATCATTTCTTCCTTGTTACAAACTTCTTGTGTCAAAGAAAAATCTGTTGAAAGTTGAACTACTTACCAGAACTTGCAATTTAACGAGTTTTTTGCTTTTATGTTGTCATAGGGTGCTGTTTTTTCCCATTTTAGTAGTGGCTTTTCATTAGGAGCATTTCATCCTTTTTTGTTTTTAATTTTTAATCTTTTTTGTTTTCTTTTTATTTTGGGGTGGGAGCAGCGGTGGCCGGGTGTGCATCTCCCACATGGTCAGCGTGTTGACAAATGTTCCCCAATATCTCAGGCCTTGTTTGGGAGATGGGTAACCCATCGTAGATAAGGGGAGATGCTCTCACTGCACCACACCCAGTATAACACATCCCCTTCCTATGTAATGTTGAAATTAAAATATAATCTCCATCATTGGTGTGACTTATTTGCTAAAAAATGTGCTTTGAGACAAAATATTTAGACCTTATGAATATGTCATCTTCATTGTGCTGTGCTATTGAGAAATTCTTTTTACATATTCATTTCACCGCTATGGAAAATTACATTGTTCAGTGTGCTATGTTTTGTAAATATCTCCCTTGTTAGATTTCATCTCAACATGTCCGGCATTGCAGTATTGTTTTGTTTCAATATTTGATTTTTAGGATTCTCAGTGTTACTCAAAATTTCAAACTATGGTACTGAATTTAAACTCCAAACTAGAAACGGAATTGGAATATGTAACTGATGCATTAATATTAGACTACATGGTACAGGAGTATTTATTAAAGTTTCAACACAATTTTTTTTTAAAGATTACTGGTTTGCTAGATTTTTGCTTCTGTTTTTACTGTAAACATATGTAACTGTATATCAAATTGATGAATCCTTTATGATGTTTCTTTGTATACATGTAGACAACGCTGATGTTCCATTTTCATCTAAAGATAGACAATTTCAGTCACATTTGTCTGGAGCAAATCGCGGTGACTACGATTCTTTTCGTAATTTGGGATCATCAGACAGGAATTTTCATTTGTCCTCTCGAAGGGGCCTCAATAATAACAGTGGGGGTAGTGAGCGTGTAAATACTGACAGGGATTCCATTCCAAATTCACGTGCTTATGCTAGTTTTCGTCGCAGTTCCTCTTTCCGTTCTTCTGATTCTTTAGATCGTGAAAAGTTCTGGGATTGGGACAGACAGCGGGAAACACGTGATAAAGAAAAGTCCTTTGGGGCAGGTGGAAATGAATGGAACATTAGACATGAAATACCAGATATATCACGAAGGTTTTTAAATTCTGGCCCTGCTGGTAGGGTTGAAGGTGAGTTAACTCTAAGGCGTTCTCGATCTGTAATATCCAATAGAAAGGCAGAGAATGAGGCCAAAAATTCTGGAAATGAGTTACAGAGCATTCCAATGGCTCCTACGATCCCGGGGAGTCTTGTCAGTAACATGCAAAAAGCTGCTTTTGAAAGAAATTTTCCTTCTCTTGGAGCTGAAGAGAGGCACAGTTCCATTCAATCAAACCTAGCAAATGTTGCTGTGCTGAACTCAAGTTCAAGCTCAATTTGGCAAGGGCAACGATCAACTGGAAGGTCAGACACAGTGAGAACCACTTTGCCTGGATTAACCATTGCTGCTGGTTCAACTCCAGGCACTGCACTAACTGGCGTATCTGCTATTGGAGTTGACGGATGGAAATCTGCTCTAGCAGATGCACCAGTTCCAAATGGGGTGTTACAGAACAATGGTTCTGCTATTTCAGATCAACACGTCCTTGGGAATTCTGCTTTATCTAAAGTTCATGGACTTTCATCTGCTAGTGGACTTAATATGGCCGAGGCATTGGTGCAGAATCCTACAAGACCTCGTACTCCTCAGGTATTTATAACTCCGTTTTTGATATTTTGAACATCAAGCCATATAATTGGATTATCTTTTCTAGTTGCTAATTTTCATCGAGTTTTTTGACATTTCTTACTTGTTGCAGTATCGGCCGCTGATACCTGTGACTCCTTTGATGTCCAAAACCATGGTATGCACAACTTCAACATTTCCCTCGTTTGATATTATTATGGGTGGATCTTTCTGTGGTACACTTTCTGAAATTTTATTATATAAATTTGTATTCTTTCTTCTATAGTACTGTGCTTTTAAAGCCATTTAAGACAGGTTTATAGGTAGATTGAAAATTTTGTCCTTGCTTTTCACATGTAGTAAATCTATGCTATCCTTTTTTTTGGTGCATATGTTTGTCTGTTCTATATAGGAAGCTTAATTTTAAAACTCTAAAATGCATAGGTTATATGGCTTTCATACCTTATACACCTTGAACTAAAAGGAAAGGCTGTATTTTCATTTTTGTTAAGGCCTTTGGTTTGCAACTCTGGCTTCTTTTCTTGCTCTTTATCTGGATAAAAGATTAATTGTACACTTCTTCATAGCTATAGGATGTGAAACGAAGATGTATATAGAAAACAAGATAATAATCTGCTCGGTCTATAATGTGTCTATCCACATTAATCCATTTATTTAAGGAAAAATTGAGTTATATGCCTAAAAGAATTGAAATGCAAGATCAATTGAATGGACAGGAAACTCTGAAAAATAAGAGCTCCAATAATACTACAGAAAAGCTGAAATGCTATAATAAGCAATGAATACTAGATGTTGAAATAAATGCTTGAACTGTTAAAACTTGCAAAACATCTAGCTGTGAATTATGATTGAATATATTAGAATAAACAATACTACGTGCTCAAATGGTATTGGTCACAGAAAAAGCTATCAGAGTGACGGCTGTTAGGTTTATGACTGAAAACTACTTGAGCATAATCCTGCCTTGTTTACATTGATATGGTTCTGGTATCCTATACAGAAACCTCAAATTCTAGGTGACTTCAGATGTTAATAGTTATATGGCCACATAAAAAGCTATCTGATTGATATCTGTTAGTTTTATGACTGAAAACTAGTAAAGCATAATTCTGCCTAATTCACATTGATATGGTATCCCATACAGAAACTTCAAATTTTAGGTAAATTTGGATGTGATATGGCAGGGACAAGCCATATATATGTGTGTTTGTGTATATATGTATGCATATATGCATATATGTATGTATATATGTACACACACACACACACATACATATATAGACACACACACACACACACACATACATACATATTTGAAAAATGTTACCATATAACATAGAAAATTCAGAATTTTATTAATGATAACTTTTTATTTTGTTACGGGCTTATTCAAGCCGTTCCTTACCAGTGGTCCCAAATAGAAGGGCGAAGCCCTGTATCTGAACCCAAAGCCATGCTTGTAGCTTAGTTTTTTTACTTCACCAAAATCAATAAAGATTTCAAGCTCAATGACTAAAATGAACATCAGACATATCAATCAAAATGTACAAGATCTACCGTGAATATGTCTGTCAGTCCTAAGCGGATTATTGTTTTATTGAGCAAAGCAAAGACTAAGTTACCAGGAAATGGGAATGGAATCAGGAAATACCGACTTTCCAGGAACCTATGGAAACAAAATGATGCGGATGTGGCCATATAAAAAATTACAAATCAGAAATCTAATCTCAGAAATGTTGTCTCAATATTCAGCAAATTAATAATCTTGTAGCAGAAGTAGCACAAGACATTTCTTAGCAGCACATCATTCTTAGGCATCAACAACAATATTTCGCTCAACCCAGCAGCGAGATGTGTATTAGTTTTTTGGCAATCAATGTTTTAGTTTTAGTGTAATTTTTTGTCATGTTTTGTTATTCTAGTTTGGTTGAGTGTGGGTTGGGTAGGGGGTTAGTGGAGTAGGTTAAGTTGGGGGGTGCGCGGGGGATAAGATTAGATCAGCAGGAACTTAGGATTGTTAATATTTTCAAATTGGTCTTGTTTTGCTCCTGGAAATATCCCAAACTTGCTGTGAAACTTAGGGTGATTCTGAGATCTGTTTGTATTAAAAAATGGCGGTTCAATGAAACGGGGACCATGTGAGCCGTTTCCTGCAATTTAGAGCAAATGTTTAACACCTTGCTTTTCTAGTTAAAAGAATTCAAACAAGTGCTTTAAGAACTACTGAGCAATATCACGTTTTTCTGGAAGTGAAAAGGGGGTTTGTGGCTGAACAGCATCTGTCTACGAGTTGATAGAGGCATGCATGTTTTCCTTCCCTGTTGAGCAATAAGTGTATATTAATAACAATAATACTTTCTTTGTGCAAACTGTAATATTTTCCTATCCTGTAGAGCAATAAAGGTATATTTAATATTGATAATGGCTACTTTAAGTGAATGGTTAGTTCCAATCTATGTCACAAGATTCGCTGAATTTCATATAAAAAATTCGAAATTTGGTAAATTTAAACAAAACAGATAAAATTCGTTAAAATTCGGCCAAAAATTTGTTATTTTGTTTTTTTTTAAATTTAATTTTTACATGTTGCCTTGCACAGGAAGCCCTCTGGGGGTGTACCCAGACAGCAGGAACCTTGTGAGGCCTACCAGCAAAGGTGGCTAGCCCGTAATTGTTTTTTTGTATCTTGTGTTGGCTAGGTTTAGGGTTTTTATTTTTTATACAAACAGATTTAAATCTCTGCTATTTTAACACCTCCTGGAAGCTGCTATAAAAATCAGCTTCCACCACATAAATTTTTATGTTTTGTAATTTTAATTTTAAATGTTTTAATATTTTTCTATTATTCAAGCTTAATGGTGATTTTTTTTTCAAACTTTATCTATTGGGCGAACTTATACTGAATTTTATCCTCATCAAACTCGAACTTGAACCTTGTGAGTTCTTCCAACCTTTGTGATCGTTCAACTTGTACCTTTTATACTTATATAGACTTGTTTGGATACTGAGTTGTAATTCATAAACTGTAAAATCCACTCGCAACGGGATATTATATTTTCTGTATATTTTTTTAGCATATATATCTGGCTTTGTACATGTATGTATTCTTACACTAAGATATCTGTGTATGTATTATTACACTAAAGAACACATGTTGGCTCTAATTGCTTTTACACTGGCGAGCTGGACTGACGGTAATTATAAAAAAATTAAAAACTCCAGATTTAGTTCGAGAGTAACCTGTAGCTGAACATCAAGGTTCCTGACAATTTGTGGAAAGGAAAGAATTGTGTACTCTCTATGTTTGCGAAGGAGGGAGGAGAAGGGACACATGGCTTGAAACATTGGACTCATGACTTAATTCTAACTGAATATAGTTCAAAAATTGAAAGGAAATTAAAACAAATGGAAGTTCAAAGAGAAGAATGGAAGGACACATTTATATTGCAATTCAAGTATTAATTTACTGGTGAGGATGTTGATTCATGATCTAAGCTCTCATATGGTCTCGAGTTTCAAAACGTTAAGGCAAGAAAAGGTAATGGAAACTATCAAGAAGTAGCAGAAGTAGAAGTGCCATAACTCCAAACTGTTGGGGCACAGTTATATTAAATCCTAGGAGCGTACATGATGATGACAGTGTTAAACTCATTGTTTATTAGAAAAGCCAGTATTAAAAAACTTTATACCAAAGAAATGAAATTTTCTAGTTTCCAGATTACTGAAACAAAATATCATTATTTGTTAACTATTGTTTAACCCTCTTGTCCCGAAAAATTCTGTCTGTGCTCAAGGATAATTTTTTCTGATTGTCACCCAATAAGGAATAAGAACGTTTTTTCATCTTGTGGGAAGTGGCATATATTGTATGGATTCGTCACCTGGAAACAATGTTTGTTGGTGCCAAAATGTGGGCCAACTCTCAGCCAATACTGCACGGCAAAAATAATTTACTTTAACACAGAGAGAGAATTGGAAAACTATTCGAGGAAAAGCTAGTATTTCAAAACTTTATAGCAAAGAAATGGAGTTTTCTAGTTTTCAGATTACTTAAACAAAATATCATTATTTGTTGACTTGAATTCACCCCTCTTGTCTCTCTTGTCCTGACAAAAAATCTATCTGTGCTCAATGATAATCTTTTTTTTGGCTGCCCAATTATTATCATTACTATCCACTGCCTGACATTCAACAATTATATCTCGCACACAAGGCGATTCTCACTTGTCTTTCAAAACCCATTATCTGGTACATGAAAGTTTTTAACATTCGAAAACAACTCCCTGTCATACGATTTAACAAATAAGATTGGTCATAAAGCCCCTTTGAATTAAAAACATAGACGACTTGTATTAATTCAAGGATTGAATTGGTTTTAAAATAAAATAAAGGTCTTCAGTAACTTTAGGGACGTAGCTCTTTCAAGGTTTTAGTTTTTCTCTAAAGGAGATCATGGCAAAAATACTTGTGAGTTTAGTTCACTGGTTCATCTTTTAGTCTGAAGCCCACCTCTACATCACGTCTTTGCTAGGGATATGCCTCTTTTTTTTAATCTTGGGGTGGCAGCACTTTCAGATACATTTCCCTAGTATCGCTTCAAAGAAGCACCTTTTCAATGTAGTTTTTAAAACCGTGATTCTTTATGTGCAAGAGACTTGGGGCTCCAATCTAGGAACTATTAATTGGGCTCGTGGTGAGAGGGTTCAAACTATCATGCTCAAATGTATGATCCATTGAAAATAAATGGAACCTCAATGCATTGTGGAAACAAAGTCTGCTGCCCAACCACTTTACCTTGAGAATATTTTTCATGGTCACTTTATATATTGACATACTGAAATTATTGGGTGGTTCAACCCCAAGATGTGAGACATCATGTTTGCCACTTTGTTCCTTAGAGAGGATTGCCTCTTCGGGAATCGTTAGGTGTTGAAGTTAATATTTTGAGACTGGTGTGCTCTTACTACTATTGATGTCTCTATTGACCAATTCCCACCATCTAGATACTTCTTGGAGACCCCTCACTTTATTCCTTCAAAGGAGATCATCAATACAGTTGTTGTCAATCTACATTGACAATACATTCAAGTGACTTGTGCCTCTCCTTCAAAGTCTCTCATCTCTAAGCAGATTTTCTATTTTGAGTGGTGCTTATAAATTGTGGATGGCACCATTAGTTGTCTTGTGACCATCTCTGGTATCATTTATCAAATGGCTCGAGAATTTGCGTATGCCAATCGAGGGCGTGCTCATCATTTATGAGTCTAGATGACCACCATAGTGTACTTAGTGATTGGATCTGCTTGCTCTATTCCCTCTCTATGTTCATGTTCTCCCACACCTCCACTCCATATGATATCCCTGGACAACCTTGTATCTCGGTTGATCCTTCTCCCTGCTCATGTTACTTGTTCACTTACCGGAATATCAGAGAGGCGGTGAGAGTGATGAACGGTAGCATGACCGTTGATGAGGGGGCCTTCTAGGTTGAATTCTTCAAGTTTGGCTTTAGAGGGCTGGGTAGTTTCTTTGTTGATCTTTTCAACCATGTGGTATGATTTGGTTTTCCGCCGGCTTGTCTTCTAGGTTGAATTCTTCAAGTTTGGCTTTAGAGGGCTGGGTAGTTTCTTTGTTGATCTTTTCAACCATGTGGTATGATTTGGTTTTCCGCCGGCTTGATCACATCACTCCATTCACTCGATACACAAATCGAGCCCCAGATTTGATCCTAATAATTACAGGACTATCATGGTTGGCCATACATTCTCGAAGCTTTACGCTACTGTTCTCCACTTGCTGCTCTCTAGGGAGTTGGAGCAGAGACACCTCAGAGCTAGGGGTAGGCAGGGTTCCGGCTTGATTACTAGACCATTGACCATATCTTCACTCTTCGGGCCATCATTGAGGAGGCACATCATCGCTCATCAAAAGACTACTGCTGTTTTGTAGACTTCCGGAAAGCTTTTGATTATGTTCCTCACAAGGCTCTTTTCTAAAGGGTCAGAGACATTGGCATTTCTGAGATCCTTTTGACTGCCATCATGTGTTTATATGAGACTGTTCTTGGTTGTCTCTTACTGTTCATCGGATAGGATATCATATTTCATCAGGAGTATCGTTGGGGTTGAATAGGGCTGCCCCTTGTCCCCCACTTTGTTTGGGATTTACATTGATGAGCTCGAGACCTTTCTTCGTGAGCATATCCAGGACAGTGATGGGTGCCTCCTCCACCAGGTTCTAATATCTATCCTTTTGTTTGCTGATGACGTGGTCCTCTTAGCCTCATCTTTGGAGGGACTACAAAGACAATTGGATGCCTTAGGGTTGTTTTATGATCTCCGGTAATTGGTGTTCAGCCTCGATAAAACCAAGGTTATGGTCTTCAACGGGTTGAAGACCTCACACCTCCATTTCTTCTTCAAGAGGGAGGAGATTGAGAATACCAATGCCTACACTTACATGGGTGTGTAGTTCTCTGGTCCGTGTTTCAGTTAGAGACAAGCCCTCCAACCATGTGTCAATTAGGGTTATAGTTCCTTAGTTCTCCTTGAGCGAAAGTGCTTCCGACACCATTTTCAGGACATCTCCACCAAGATGTCCCTCATGGATTCCCTTATCAAACCCACTGTTCTTTATGGCTTTGTGGTGTGGGGGCCCTCTTTGCTCGAGTCGGATTAGGCCTCAGCTGAGAGTCCAGACACTTCTCCTTTATCGCTTCATCAGGTGCAAGCAGTCCGTTCCCCATCACATCATGCTTGCAAAGTTTGGGGCCTATCTTTTCAGGTTTGAGACCATTTTTGATCTAGTATCCTTCTTGCACCATATCTGGAGCTTTGCTTACTCGATGGAGGGGAGAGACAAGTACTTGTATTTGGCTTATTGTTCCTTGGAGAGCATTGCCCTTTCTGATTCTCTGGGTCGTGCTCGTTGGTACGATGGGTTTTTTGCTCTCTTAGAGTTAGTGGGTATTAGGATGGATTGTCTTCCTCCTTTTCGATACTCCTTGGATGCACTGAATCATCTTCTACCTTTCAGACAGGAGCTAAAGATGATCATCAAAGATGATATTTATAGACAATTCATCCACACCACTTGGGTGAACCCTCATGGTGGGTCATGCCCGAAGATGGCTTTTTATGCGGAGCACTTCTTGGAGTTGAGTGACAGACTTATTATCCGTCTTTAGTATACTCTTCTCTATTGGATGCACACTCTTCGCATCCTACTGGGCCAGTTCAGAGTGGGTTCTCATATGCTTTGGAGCGAGATGGGGCGCCAGATCGATCGGTCAGATAGGACTTGCCAACTATGCAGTCTTCAGGAGGTCGAGACGGAAGCACACTTCATTTTCTGCTGTCCCATCTACTACGAGATTAGGGGGAGGTTCCTTTGTCTTTTTAGAGGGACCCGTGCACTGACCGACTTTATCAGACATGTTGATTAGAAGTGCCTAGCTTTATACATGCAGGAGGCGCTTAGGCTTCAGGATCACACTATTCAGACACTTAACAAAGCAAGCTCTCCCTAGAGGATCACTTCCTTCTTTTCGTCTCTACCCTTGGAGAGGCACCAAGCGCCAAATTGATACCAGTACATTGTCACACTCCAGATCAATACGGTTCAGGGGGTCCATATATAACCCCCTGATATCTCCAAGGCACTATGGCACTAGTTCCAGTTCCAGAGTGTAGACTAGATCCACCAGGTCCTTGAGACATACTACTTTCGACAGACAACAACATAAGGGGAGGTCTTGTCATCTCTTCTCTTCTTCTTCTTCAGATTATCACACTATTATGAGTTTCTTCCAGTTGGCCTCGGATGTTAGGAGAGATGGGTTTACCATTCCTGGATAGACATTCCCCATTGCTTCACCTGGGTTGTCTTCCTTCTCTTCTTCTTCCCTTCTCATGCGTTGTACTTCTTTGGAAACCTTTTGGTCTTCCGTTTCACTTCGCTTTTGGTCTTTGGCCTCTTCTCTTGCGTTGTACTTCTTTCAGAAACCTTTTGGTTTCCTGCTTTGTATGGACACATTTGTACTCTGTAGTCCCTTTGACCTACTTTTGTGTTATTTTTTGGATATTAATATAATTATCTTATCATATCTTATCTTATCTAGAAAGTGGGTAGTGAGTCACGTTTCATTTTTTTATGTCTTGTCTACCACAAGCTCTAAGGGAGGTATGTCTATTTGGACACAATTTTTGGTGCCTTGTCCACAATGAGCTCCGAGGTAGATGTCACTATCAGGACAAAGATTTAGATGGTTCTCAATCCACTTTCTTCCTCTATCTTGATAAGAGATGCTTGACTTGTTTTCTTTTAGAGTTGGAGGCATTAAGGGCCCTCTGAACATAGGTTGGGGCTGGTTGGTGAGATAGCGTTCCTCTTTGTAAACTACCACTAGGCTGCCCCAATGTGCATACTCTCATTCTAGGTATTGCAGTCATGTGCAGTCCCAATATTGGGGGCCTCTAGCCACCCTGGCCAGTGGCTTGGATCTCAAGGGCGAGCATGCTATAGTCTTTTTCCCCCCTACTTGGCAAGGTTCATTGGTCCTGTGTGCTAGGAAAGTTCGATAGGAATTGTCCTTGTTCCTCTTAGAATTGTGTAATTTAGCCCCCTTAGATTGGGAGGTACCTAAATGGACATTATCAAGGCATATTGTGGCCCTCTTTATGGCAGGAGAAGATGATGTGATGGGTTCTTCTACCACATGTTTTTAAAACAGTTTGTGGCAATGTTGATTTTTACATTTTTCTCTAGTTTTGATCATCATTTGCTCCTTGTTTCATTGAGGGGTCCTTAACTTTTTAAATGTAATTGAATCTACTTTGGGGTACCATTCTTGTATATTTTGGTCATTGTGGACCTCAATATAATTTCGTTCTTCTTTCTCACTTGATGTGGTTGATTTGTTAATTTTTTTTTTGCTTATTGAACAATGCCTTCTAATGATACTCTAGGTCTCTTGCTAAACATTAAGTCATCGTAGGTCTTTTGTTACATTTTGATTTGAAGCTAATTATTTTTGCTTAATCAATGGGGGTTAGTGGGTGCCCCACCCTTCCATTGATTCAAAACAAAATGTTTATGATGCATGGAAACACCCCCCACCCCCCATATCTGCCTAGAAACGTATCTGGTAAGGAAACAAGTACAAAAACGGCATGGAAACGTCTCAAAACACTGTGGACATTTCGGAAACGTGCCCGGTGTTTCTGTGACATTTGCATGGTGTTTCCATACTTAAGAAGCCAAAAGAATCCTATTTTTTTAGCATTTATTGCTTCTAAACGTAATCTACCCACCCAACCTTCCTAAAGACACTTCTTAAAAGCTATGTAATGACATCTTTGGTCAATTCTAAATCACACTCATTTTTCTCTCTTGTTGAATTCAGTTTTTATTAAACTAACATTTAGCATTGTGAAGAGCAAAGAGATATCAAGGAGCAACTTGAAGAACATATTCTTGAATCTAGATTATAATCATGTATATATGAAATTTTGAAATTGTAACCATGTTGAATGATGAATCTTTTGAACTTCAATGAATACAAAATATTTATAGTGCTTTATCTCTTATGGTCCATGGACTAAAATTTTGAAAATGAGTACTGTATATATGTATGTGTGTGTATATATATGTATATATTTAATTTTTTTATAATATATTGTACGGATGTTTCTGTAACGTTTTGTACCCAAGGCTTTTTTAAAAATTGGCATTTCTGCGTTTCAGACCCGTACCCGTGCCCGTTTCTTGGCAACATAGCAAAACGTTTACACATATGCGAGGTTAAAGTCCCATGGAGAAGATTTACATTAGCAGCAAAACAAAATACATTGCATTTAAAGAGCTATTATTATCAACATTACAATAATTACCATTGCTTCAAAACCAGCACAACGTGCTGATTCAACACGTTAAGGGCAACACAGAACCGACTAGAATCAACCAATAGCTTAGATAGAGAAAAGACAATGAAGTTTTAAACTATGAACCATCAAGGGATTATCACAACAAAAACTGGGATGAGCTTAGCATTGCCTTCCTTTAAAAATCTTATTGTAGGAGGTCAATTTTGCTCCTCGAACCATAGTAGCCAGACTTGGACTCAGGCCAGACTCAACAAGATTGACAAACCAAGCCAAATTGCGCTCAGAGACTCGACACAAAGACTTTAGATTGAAAAGTCATAAAATATTGGAAATATTACAAAAAAATGTGCTCTCTATTATTCCACAAGAATCAACTTCGAAGACATCCAAATATAAACAAATTCATACTTAACATAATCACTTCGAATTTGAATGTAACTCAATTTAACAATTAATGTTCAGAAAGAAAATATTTGATTTGTATGATTTTCATCACATGAAAATCATAAGGATGCATACTGAACATGTAGAAGAGGATCCACTGTGTTCAATGACACTCATTCCACCCCTCTTTGATTGTCTAAGTATCGGTTTTCATTGTAGCCCTATGATCACAACAATCAGCCCTAGCATCACAACACTCAGCTCTACTGCCAATGTGTTTCCACCTTCTATGCATGGAATTTTATTAATATGCACTATAAACGAGTCCATTGGGGTTTGATCCAGAACCTAGGGAATTGTATTTTGATTTATGCATTTATTTCCAGTTCTTACTATAATTATCATTACAAAACTATCTAGTATAAGTTTTCATTCTTTACAATGTTTACACGGGGATGTGTCCCCTAGATTTTTGTGACGTTCTGGATGTTCCTTGGAGGGGTTGCCCCTACTTTTCTTACTTTTTATTCTATAAAAATATTCTGATGCTTTTACAAAAAATCTGCTTTGCTTACAAAAACATTGAACCATAATTCCAAAAGTACCGTGAAAAATATTAAATAAAGTTTAAATTCCTGAATTTCATTGAATAAAGTTAAAATATTTAAATATTATTTGTAATATTCTTTTAATAGCTGTACGCCTTCCGTCTCCCCACCATCCCCAACATTTAAGAATTTTTTGTTGTCCTAGAAATCCAATCGACCTGTTCCTCCGTCCTCAGACTTAGGTGCCTATGATTTTTTCTCTTTCCTTTTCTACAATTTAATATTGTTTTTATTTAGTTGGTAAATTCCTCTTGTTGGTTGACATTCAAATTAGGTTCCATGACTAATGGGTATTTCTTTAGTCAAATTCACCCGAGACTTGCATTGATGTGGTATGTTACCCAATGTTAACATTATCATGTTGGGATTTGACCGTGGGGCTCCACTTTGAAAACCCCAACACTTTTACCACTTGAGCTTATTATCCCATTCGACAAATGGTTCAGTATTGCTATTTGTGCCTTTGAATGTGTTTAATCGTGTTGTTCTCTTTTTCTATCCATTTCAATATTGAGTCGAAGTGGTTTGTCTTTTTGTGTGTCCTGTGAAATGAAGTCAAATTATAGGAAGGTTGGTCTCAAGAAATGTGATCCCATAGATTACCTTTTTTGAGCAATCTCAAATGGTCGATGAATTATGTATAGATAGAGAAGACCTTAGACAAGGCCTTATCTGGTAATAGAAAATGGTTGGGGACACATTCTATAGGCAATGGAAATACATGATCAATTAGGCTGCTTAGATTCTCTAGCGTGAGCACTTAGTTGAGGAATGTTGCCCCAAAGAAACATCGATGGACCAGATGCAGATTTTAACTCCAACCAAAGACGGAGGAAAACATATTATGTAAGCAAAGCTTCTATTGTTTTTTAGATAGTTAAACGCTTTTGACCGGAGCTATGAACCAGAGGGTTCTAGAGCCCCTGCCCATACAAAGAAGGATAATTAATCAAAACTACCAAGAACTAAACCCAACACACAAAACCAAAACTGAATAGGAGGAAAAAAGAAGGCGCCTAGAAGTTACCGCTCTTCATGTGAAGAATAGTAACCGTGAAGGTTCGCAAATCGCCCCTTTTTGCCTTTTTGCTTTCTGACCTCGTGCCATTGATTTTGATCTGTAGCCTACACCAACATGAGGTCATTGAAGGATCAGGATTGAGTTGCTGATCTAAATCTGATTTGTTTGACTTATTGGATTCGTGTCCCCTCTTAACCCCTCCACCTGCTAACTTGTCTTCTTCTACCTTATTCTGGGAGGCTTTGTGCACCGGTCTCTGAACTTCCCCGGAAACCCCCGAAGGATTTTGTTTGCAAGCCGGGTTCGAGGAAGGGTTGTTCCAGCCCCCTTTGTTCGATGTACTCTTCTTTTGTTGATTCTTCTTTCCTTGTGGGCAATTTGCCTGCAAATGATGTGGAGCTTTGCATATTCGACACTTGAATGCTGTATTCTCATAATCTAGGGTTTGAATGTGCTGATAATTTCCAGGTTTCAGCAGTATCTTGTTGGGCAAACCCTTAAATCAATTTCTACACATAATCTGGCATAAGTCCAAAGACCCACTGCCTCCCTGACCAGATCTGCTTTCAAGAACTTACCTAAAGCATTACTGATATCCTCAAGGGCATACCAAAAATGCAGTGGAAGATTTAGAAGGCGAACCCACACATGCATTTTAGTAATGACAAAGGAGTTTGGATCGAACTCTGGGAACCAAGGCACAAGGAAAAGACCTGCATTGTCACAGAACCATGGACCATCAGATAAACATTTTTGATATTCCACTACTTCCTTAAATTGCACCACAAAAAAACCTTTGGGGCAGAAGGATACTTCACAATTCTTAGACCAATTCTCAGAGATCCGCAGAGAAGGGGCAGACGAGGATGGTCAAATGCCATTAAATCTTCCGATCATAGTGTGCCGGGAAAGGGATTGCAGTTGAGGCAACACCCTTGGGTTTTCTACACTCAACATGGGCGTTTCCTCTGCCAAATCAACAATGTAAGCCGTGGACGAGGTTGCGCAGGGCCCATTCTTCTGTTGAACGGCTTCCTTGAAGGAAGCCTTGCTAGGCACAATAGCGTTTTGATGGACCGCCCCATTACCAGTCTTGCCTGTACATTCTGCGTCCGCGCCCCCTTTGAAGAATCTCCATTTTGACTTTTGCTCCCTGCCGATTGAGGTGCCGTGCGTGCTATCTCTGGCTTGTGGGCTGCCATTGGAAGGATTCCGGGACACCCCTAATAGGGTTTTAGTGTGTATCCTTAATAAGCAGTCCCTTTGCTCCTTTTCACTGGATTCGAGAAATATTTTGATGGCCACCAGGTCCTTGCTGGTGACCGACGTATTTCCTTTCTCCTCCGCATGTTTTTCATTACCCTGGCTACCTCCTTTGCTGCGCGAACCTACCTCTCCATTGTCGGCAAGATTAGGGTTTCGTCCATCTCTCTTCTCCATCGTTCTCACCGAAAAATGCTAGGACCGGAAAAAGCTGGCTGCTATTGTTGAAACAACTCAGATTTTGAGATTACTCCTAATTTTAACCTTGAAGAAAAGGAACTCTCTTTTTAATTCCGAAATGTGGATCCAAGAGCAATCTATGCATCATAGTAGATACATCCAGTCAGAAGAATGATACCGCACCATGAGGCATACACCTCAGTGGTGTTTCCTCTCACATGCAATCAAGCCTTTAAGAGATTAAGTCAGTTATGATATAAAAACACAGGATGTTTGTGCTGTTCTGCATGACAAACTTTTCATGTTGGAATGCCATGCCTACAAATCAAGGTCTTGTAGTGTCATCATTATTGTTGGAGATCAGCACTGCAAGATATTAAAGACAATAAATTGTAATATGAAAGTTCCTGTGATTAATGCCAAGCAATGCTATAAGTTCCTCAATCATATGAGTAAGTTTATCCTCCTGATGGTCAGATCAAAGGTAGAAAAGAAGGTTTTTGCAATAGTTCAAACTTGTTGGAGTGTTCATTCAACACAATGGGACTAGGAAGGATTGGATGTTGGCCGAGTATAATGACATTCTCAATTCAGTAAGAGGAGTATTGCTTCACTGTAATGTCAAGTGCCATATAGAACTAATTCCAGGGACTCTTGCTTGTATTCTTGCTCCTTTGTAGTGGAACTACCTAATCAAGAAGTCGATACAATGACATATTCTTGCTCATCGTAAACAACAGCTATTTGATTCCTCACATTTACAATCATTGGCTCATCTCTATTAGTTAAAATCAGGCTATCACCATGTACTGATTAAACCTTACGATGTTTGGAAAATTGGTTTGAAGTCAAAAGAAGGTTTGATGGAATGGTTAGTCACGACCTTTAGCTTGGCCAACTCACTTCCATTCATGAGGATGATAAATGGCATTTCTCACCCATATACAATTTTTTTTGTTGTATATTTTGATGACATTCTGATTTCCAACAAGCCATGTGAAGTACACTTGAACCATGTTCAATAGGTTTTCCAAACCTTGCACCAACCTCATTTTTTGTGAAGTAGATTTAGGACATTGGATGCATTGATGATGGAGGAGTTCAGATTGATTCAAAGAAGATTTAGGTGATTAAAGAGTAACCAACACCAAGGACTTTCTCATTATTCATTTATTTGGGCCTACCTAACTTTATTATAGCTTTATATTTGGTATCTCTTACAATGGATAGCCTCTAAAACAAACAACTAAACGTGGCACCAAAAAAAACCTTCACTTGGATATAAACACAAAAAAAGACATTTGTAAGGAATGTATCTATACATGCTTTACCAAACTTACAACAATTATTTGAGATAGAGACATATGATACAGATTATGAACTTGGTGTTGCTTAGACCGAACATGGGCATCCTATCACAATGAGACATTTAGTCAAAAACATATCCATTTTTTGTTAGGTAGCTATATGCCATAGTCTGAGCTTGCAAGCCATTTAAGCATTACATTTTGGGAAAGCAAACCATGCCACAGGAAACATCCCTGCCCCCTCCCCTTTCTGCCTTGAAATGTACTAGGTACAAATCACCACTATGGAATGTGTATGAAACGACTGGAAATGCAGTAATTTCTCGGGCACATGACAAAAATGACATGGTAAATGATGTCGTTTCTGGCACACGGCTGGGCCATTTCCTGCAGTGCAGCTTCTTTAAAACGGCAAAAATAAAATAAGAAACAGGTAATACATTTATAAAAAATCCTAAACTTGTATAACTTTCTTGTACTTTGACGAATGCCTTAGCAATATGATTTTGAAGAACATTATGGTTTGGAGATGCCCTTGAGGCCTTGAAGCTTCCATAGGCTGTCAAGCACATATCTATACCTACAAATTGATAACAAGACCAACGAAACAAATACTGCATGCTTCGAAAATAAACCTATAACAAATGGAAATCCCCTACACATGATTTTTTCCCCTCAAATGAAGCTAACTCTACGCTAAAACACTATGAAGCCTCTCCACCTCCATGGCCAGCTTTAGTTTGAGAGTCCGTGGAGGCATTATTGGAATTTGAGGGAGGAAAGGCAAGACTTGGACAAGTCTTTCCCCTCTTATCCTCTCTTTTTCCCAACCTTGCTCATGTTGCAAATGAGTCTCCAAATCTTAAGTTGACCTTAATGAGGCATCCTTATGGATTAGGGCAACTTTTAGGGTTTGCTCAATCCAATGATTGTTATAGAACCTAATCTAAGAGTGGAGGTTGTTTGCTTTACTTTTGGAAGGAGATGTCTTTTTCCCCACTTAACCTCTCTTTTTCCCAACCTTGCTCATGTTGCAAATGAGCCTCCAAATCTTAAGTTGACCTTTATGAGGCATCCTTATGAATTAGGGCAACTATTAGGGTTTGCTGAATCCAATGATTGTGATAGAACCTAATCTAAGAATGGAGGCTGTTTGCTTTACTTTTGGAAGGAAATGCCTTTTTAAACTTAAGTTACTTTTCAAGGTGATTAAGTTGTGCACCTTATGTATTCATGTTGAATTACTTTTCTAAACGGGGGGTGTCACTTAAGTGACCCTGTTGGCATGCTTTTATGACTTAATTTTTTTTTGTGTGTCGTTGATTTTTAATAAAGTGAAATTGAAATTAGAATATAAAGATTGCGTTATGACTTAAACTTAGTCTTATTATATGTTGTCTATTTTAAAACTTTTAATAAAGTGAAAGTAAATTTAGAACCTGAAGATTGCACCATGCATTTTAATGCATATTTATATTTTTAATTATATATTCTACATACGTTTATGTTCCTTTTTGTATCCAAGGTTTTTTTTATAGTTCCGCATTTCAGACCAGTTTCTGTTTCCTGGCAATTGAAAAAGCAAATAATAATCCATATTTTTATAAGCCTCTGTATTTCTCCAGACACAAAACAAGTTGAGAAATGAGGGCCATCAGAAATGGTCAATATTCATGCAATGGTTCCCCCCTAAACATCAAGTGTAAAGGAGGAGGCACCAATCCATTTGTTGTCTGTTGTTTAAGTTGAATGCCTGTCACCAGCCCACTCACTCTCCTTGATTCCAATGGACAGGAGAATGTGAATCGGTTATAGTTGTATGGTAGCAATAGACCTAGTTCATCCACAAGCTCTTATATTTGTCTCTTTTCTAAATATTAGAAATGTAAAGAGTAGGGTTAGAGAATACAATATTCATGAATTCATGATTCCCATGTGAAAAATGCAACATGAGTGCAATACAGAAATGTAGAGCCCTAATACCAATTTAACATTAGGATGAGAATCAATGATTAGAGTCCCAAACCCTCAATATGTAAAGAGGGAAATGATGCTACATTAAAGAAGTGCACCCTACTAGTGTATTACCCCCCAAAATACATTCCTACGAGGGATGTGTAGTTACAACTTACAACTAAACCAATTTGCTCGAATTTCAAGGGCTGTATGGAGTGCAAAAAGGAAGTTGCTGGTGATCTAAAGCAGGTGACAAGCAACTCGTTGACCAAACCCTACTTATATGACTGTGTGAGACAGGTACGCAAGGTAAAGGTCGAAGTCTCGTATATGATTCTGATGGGCATGAGACTGCAAATTGGTCATGGTTGTGAAGTGCGTCCAGATTTTGTTGGGGCATATTAGGCACTTCAAGCTAGTAAATGCGGTTGTGAAAACCTAGATGTCTGTACATGGCTAGCAAGATGTGTTAAAGAACAAGCAAGTAAACAATCAAGGGTTTCCAATGGTGTATAACAATTAAAAATGGTTTGAATGGATGTGTTAGTATGCAACAAAGGGATCAAAGATCCAACTGGAAGCACAGAAATTATGGCAAATCTAGGGTTTGGACGGGTGTAGGTCCAACCAAAGCAACAATATTACTGTTATACGAAACAACAAATTTGAAAATAAAGAATACACTATAACAAGATAGCAATAGCCCTATTTCAACCTCGAGATCTAATATTTTGTTTTTTTTTTTCTTCCAAATTTTAGAAATCTAAAGAGTAGGATTAGAGATTGCAATATCAGTGACTTCATGATTGTCATTTGAACAATACGAATGCAATAGAGAAATGTGGAGCCCTAGGACAGATCTAACATGAGAATGAGAAGCAATGATCCCGAACCCCCTCAATATGCAAGGATAGCATTAATGCGCTAGAAAGAAATGCACCCTACTAATATATGGCCACTCACAATTACAATCCTTCTAGGGATGTGCAGTTTCCACTAAACCAATTTCCTTGAATTCCAAGGGATGCGTGGAAATGTGCAGAAAGGAAGTTGTGGGTGATCTGAATCAATTGATTAGTGACTCGTTGACCAAATGCTACTGATGAGACAAGACGAATGTCCCTGAAGATGTGATATAGCAGTGTATGAGAGAGGCATGCAAGAGCAAGGTCCAAGTCCTGTATATGATTGCTGTAGTAGATCCAAAATCTTTAGGTGGCTGTAGTCTGTAAATGAGTGATGAGAGCTTGTATATCCGATTGATAGTCAGAGTAAGTGACAAGGTAATAATGTCGACAGAAATGAGTTTTCCATGAAGCTAACTTTAATTGAATACTAAAAGATAGGGGGGATGTTAAATCATGTCATAATCCTAAGATATGGGGACATAATAAGTGAAACATTATGGAAAAGAACCATTAGACTTGCCCATAGACTCAAAAAAGGTTATCGCCATGGTTTTTCAAAAACCCTGTGGTGGCAATGTTGAAGAATAATAGTCTGATCTTGCAATGGATTAGAGCAGGAACGGGGCATGCAATGTGTCATGGACTGCATTAAAGGTAAATATGTTTTGCTAGTTGGACACAATAATCAATGTAGGTACATGCATCCTGGTAAGCCACACTAATTAATGGTCCCACCTTGCAATGGATTGGAGAGGGACGGGACATGCAATGCATCATGGACCAAGAGATTTACTTGCGGGGAGCATATTGTTGACAAATATTGCCTCACTAACCTGCACTAACTTCTAACCAGAGACATGACAGTCTTGTGTGTGAAATCCAAGAGTAATGGTTCTGCACAATAGAGGATATATTGTGAGCAGTTCTTAATTTCTACTTGCATAATGGTCTTCTTTACATCCTTGGGCACCTTCATGTACCAACAGGTTGAGAGCACCAGAAACTATATAGGAAGCACATGTTAAGAAGCTAGACACTTTGGGGTGTAGAGGATATTTTCATTATTAAAGAAATACTATCATTGGCAACATCTTAGAGCAAATGTTGCTTTATACATTGGAGCTTGTACAGCTTGCACCATGGTTAAACTTGTAATAATGAAGAGATTGTACAGCCTGTTTCTAGCAGCACCCAAACCTTGGAATTCTGTCTCCATGTGCATATCACAAGTTTGTCTAGTACTAAGCATGGTCTTGATTGTGTTTTTGTGGTAGCAGATGGTTTTTCAAATATGGTTATCTTACCCCCTGGCAGAAATGAGTCTTACCACTAGATATTGGAAATTGCCGCTTTCAAAATATATGAGCTGACTTAGTTTTGGTAGTATTCACTGTTTCAGACAGACAATATTTATGGACACATTTTGGAAAAGCGTTTGGTTTGTGAATGATGCAAAGCTGATCATGTCAACAAGTTTCCATTCTCATGGTGATGGTCAAACAGAAGCAGTGAATAAAATGATAATGCAAATCTGTGTCATAGCTAGATATCATTTGTGATTTTACAGGTCAATATTTTATTTTCTGCATTTAAATGTTTTTCATGGTGCTGTTCTCTTTTCCTATGCACCCGTAGCCGTAGGTTGCTTCCATCCTCTAAAAGAACCCTCCAATTTTGTGTCCATTCCCACATTGCTCCTGGGATTGAGATCATTTGACTCTAAATATGTGTGTGAGAATCTGTCACTGCCTCTTTTTGTGCTCCTGCTAGGTGTTGAAAATCTTAAAAAAATTGGGATAAGCTCAGATCACAGTTGTGAGCCCTACCCACAATTGACATTCATTCGCAGTTTTTTCAATAATGTCAATAACTCTGATTAAACAGAATGGATATGACAAAATTACTAGACAGTCTGGATACGGGTACGGGTACGGGTACGGTATGCCGATACGGCAAATTTTTAAAAATCTTGGGTACGGCACGCTTTTGGGTATGTTTTATATATATATACATGTATATAAATATATAAATATGTATATAAATTATAAATTTAAAGAAGCATTTGCATACTTATTGAAATTTAATTCTCATACATTGCATGCAGCATACTTATTGAAATTTATTATTTCTCTATCACAGTATTTATCTTAGTGACTGTGATAAGATTCAAGGAGTTTTGATTGTTCATGGTGACCTTCCTTGATCCACTCAGCACGATAGTATTGTCTGACATATTTCCCGAAACATCATAACTAAGCAGGAAAAATATGGATCCAAGCTGGCAGGTGGGACGATTAGTCCGAGCACGGGAGAATACTCGCCGAGTTTTGGAAAGCTATCCAGTATTTTTAATTACTAATCTGTCTACAGGCGATCAAAGCTCATGATTCTTTCAGAAGATTGCAAGAAGTTGCTTGGTCCAAAAAGGTGCAAAAATGGATTTTATGAAAATAAGAAAAATATTGCCATCAATAAGTAGAGCTCGAGAAAATATACACTTTTAGAGAAAATGACACTTAAAACGGAGTCACAGCATGAAAGTTATGGCACATGCAAGTTTTTGCTGCTACATCTTCCGGACCCTTTCCAAAAATGGCAATTTTTTTTCTATGATTGTGATTTTTTCACCAAAAATCCAAAAAAGGAAAGAATTGCCAAAAAAGGAAAGAAACGCTGTCTTTGGCAAGTTTTTTTGGATGGGTACGGCTGGAAACGTACCCACAGGGACTGGGTACGTTTCCAACCGTACCCACAGTGTACCGTACCCCGTACCAGTACCTGGTACGTTTCCAGGCTGGTGCGGGGACCCCCAGGGCGTTTCCATGCAGTCTAGCAAAATTAGACAAGCATATGGGGAAACATGAAGATTATGATGGAGCAAAGATAATCAGTTCGCAACATTATTGGACAATTAGGGCTGGCTTGTTTATTAATTATTGGACAATTGGTTTCAACCCGCCAGAAGAAATGCCATTAATAGTCCTGTCTGGGTGAGATGTGTTGCATTTTACTATACGGATTCAGAAGTTTTACAAATTACGTTAGAGTATCTATGAATTCAGACATGGAGTATCCCGTCCCAATAAAATCAAATTAAGATTGATGAGCCATTCCTGGCAATGGTTTGTGGACTAAGTAAATGTCCACTTTTTAGATGGCATTATGAATATTAATAATGCAACAAAATTGAATGAACAAGCCAACTGAGACCGCTAACGTGACTGGCATAAAATACACAGTACAATAATTGCTTAGTCGATAACTCTCAAAGGGAATATTGGATAAAGCTACAATAGCCATCAATCCCTAGGAGACCTCTTGTGGGCAGATTAGTTAGGTGTGGTAGAAGCATAATGAAAGACGCGGTAGGAAAAAACTGTAAATATATTCTCTAGATATGTTGCAAGCTTGTATAATGGATCACACTTTGGTTTGCCAAGCACATGTATTTGAGTTGTGAAAACTTTTCTATTACCCCATAGTCTAGCTATGTAAAATTTGCGAGTGTGGGAGTGCTTTGTGGCTAGCATGTGTTATATATTTGACATTTTTAGGCCTCTACATGATGAAGTGCGATTTTTATGTATGGTAACTGATGCATAATATAGAGGATGGGGTAAAATTTAAAATGTATAATAATAACCTGTTGAACAAAGTAATAGTTCGCCAAAACTCTTTTGGATAATCTGCATATTAAAAATTCTATGCAGGCTATCCAAGAGCTTACGCAAATGTCTTTACGAGAAATTTGTTCTAAAGTTGTAGTTGAGGATGGAGACTTCTCGTCCTCTTTTTTATTCCATACAGTAAATTTATGTTTTGATGATAAAGACAAATAACAATGCTTGGTAGTCAAGGATCGGTATTTTTATGTCCTGATTGAGATGATGACGGCCACAGGTTTCCTGCAGTGCTAATTTTGAAAGACGGGGTGATACTCTTCATCTTTGTCACTTTTGATGGCAGAGGACCAACTGCTTTGCCACTTTATTCAAGATTTTAGTATTGGTGAGACTTGGCTGGATGAGGAATTCTAGTTCTCTTTTTTATTCCATACAGTAAATCTATGTTAAGAAGATAAAGAAAAATTAACAATACTTAGTAGTCAAGGATCAGGGTTTTTATATCCTGCGGTGCGAATTTTGAAACAGGGCATACCCTCCATACTTCATCTTTGTGAGGGAGAAAGACCATCCTGCTTTGACACTTCATTCAAGGTGTTAGTATGATGAGACTTGGTTGGTTGTGGTTGCTTTGCATTTATTTTCCACACTTTTTATATCATGATTGAGATGGTGGTGGGTACAGGTTCCAGTAATCCAAAATTTGAATGATGGGGCAATACTTTTCATGCTTTATCCTTTTGATGGAAAGAACTAACTCGCTTTGACACTTCATTCAAGGTTTTATTACGACGGGACTTTACTGGTTGTGGCTTCTCTTTATCAATGTTTCAGAATGGAAAAATGAACTCTGAAGTGCTCCTTGGCTAGTGTTACTAATATGTTTGGCACGTGTCATCTTTATGAGGTAAAAGATAACCAAAGTATGGCCACAGGTTTATAATAAGAACGAGGAAGTAAACAGTATCATAATGTCCTGTGAACAAGGGAATAATTGTTAAGATTATGTGATTTATCTTTCCTGTCCAGTGAATTTGTGTTCAGTGTTGAACATTATTTTTTTGTGAATGATTAAACTTTTATATCCAAGTCAATATGATTCATACCTCATTATTTGCAAGCAATATTGAGTGTAGAATATTTGCAAAGTGTATATCGTTTAAGCAAAATACCTAAAAGAAGTATTTGGAATAAAACCAATGCTTTCTATCTATCTTAATCCAGATTAGGAAAGGTTATTCATCAATATTATTTCTAGTAGTCCTCTCAACTTAAATTATTATTTGTACATTAGTTAAAAGTTAAAACCTTTGACTGGTACAAAGTCCCCTTATTCTGATATTTTCTTTTAGTAATGCTTTTTTGTTTGATTACAATTAGACAGTAGCAGCAGTTGTTGCATGCATGTTTGATGCTCGAAATTGCGTGCTGGTGATAATTGGTTGATGCTTACTAGTTTTGGTTTTGGTTTTTGGGTTGATTCTGCTAACCATCTGCATCCTCATTGTTTGCATCATTGTCATTCTTCAATGTTTGTGTTGGCAAAGTATTAATCCAAGTTTGCACTTATGCACTTATCTGGAGGTAAACAACGTACGTGTATGAAAACTTGTTGCGGGCCCCAAAGCATAGGTACACGAGTATTCTGTTTGGCTATGGAAGAATTATAATCAATTATATTGGCTATGGAAGATTTATAATCAATTATATGCGTGAATTAAAAAACTAAAATATGTGACAACTGTGATGAACATTTAAAGTACAAAACAATCTTTAGAACAAACATCAAATAATCTGAATTTACATATATGATATGAGAAAAGCAAGCATGTAAGGTATACCATGACTTTGTTGAGATTTAAAAACTCTAATATGACATTCATTTTTGACTTATATTTTTTAGAAGTTGTTTCCATAGTATGTTTGGGTTAGGTGCTCTTCGCGTGTGGGAAGCACACCCCAAGCTCAAGGTTTGTTCTAGATGCACTGGGGGCGCAGTTGGGTATGTTTCAGGGAGTCTTTGTGTGTATCTGGTGCAGCTGGAATTTGGTTGGGTGTGCACACCCAAAGAACTCTGTTGTAAACAGAACCTGCCGACTTAAGCTAGCACACCCAAAGAACTCTGTAGTAAACAGAACCTGCCGACTTAAGCTAGCACACCTTGCAAGGGTGTCTCTATCTTGAGTAATTGGAACTGGTGCACAATAATGAGCAACTGAAAGAAAGCAAATAGCTTAATGTGCTTAACTGAAAGAAAACAATCTCATCTGGATCAGTTGTTCAGCCGTCAATTGGTGGGTATTAGAAATGACATATAGTGTATTAAGATGGTATGTAATGTTGTATGCAATTTCTGAAGTTTTTTATGTATGGAATCCTATGAAGTATGTAACAATGTTATCCAAGCGAGTGTCTACACATTTCCTATGGCAATACTGTTACTTCAATTTAACACATTGATCGGGCACTGGCTTTGTGTTGCCCGAGAATATAACATGATAACATGAAAGTTCCTACACCAGCGATATGAGTCTATTCTTTTCTGTTTTTAAATATGATATTATGAATAAAAACGGACAACTGTAATTTTATTTGAAGGTTGTTCGATTTTTGTTTGGTGATGACTTGAATTCAGTATGAAGAGTCAATATTGATGAAGCCACAATTCACAGCTGCCATAATTTTTGAAGCTTTGTTTTTTAACCACTCTCATTCACTAGAGAATGAGGCAATTACTTCTCATGAAGTTTGTCCGTAATAACTTCATGTGTTTAATGCTTAATACTGTTGGTTTTCTTGGGTTTTTAAAGACCATTTCTTGTTTAAATGGTCTGGATTTGGTTTGTATTGTTTGTTTGCTCTAATGGTGATATTAAAAAGTGTTGCCTTTTTCCATTTGCCACTATGTTTTTAATTCACATTCTCAATTTGCAGGGGCTTAGTCCTTCTGAGAAATCTAAGGCAAAATCTATGCGATCGATTGATACAAGTGCATCTACTGTTAAGGCCACCCAGTCAGTAGGGTCATCCCATCTTATAAACTCTCCTAAACCGAGTCAAGGTGGAAAGCTCGTGGTTCTCAAACCAGGCAGGGAGATTGCTTCTTCTATCCCTGCTAAACTTGATGGTGCCAGTCCTGGAAAGGGTGGAAATACCATTAGCAGTTCAGTTAATGCTTTGGCTGGAGGTGCTGCAGATTTAGGTGGAAATATGACGGCTCTAAGGAAGCCTAAGCTTCCAGGTGACCACAGAGCAATAACCTCTTCTTTGCTGCCTGCTTCAAGTGCAGTGGATGGTGGCCTAGGGATACGACACAGAGAAGGCAGCATAGTTTTTGAGGAGAAAAAATCTGTATCACAGGCACAGAAACGGAGTGATTTTTTTAATTCATTGCGGAAAGCATCTGAGGGTAACACTGCAACTGGGACTCAGGATAAGTCTAGTTCACCAAGACAACATAAAGCTGATGAAGTAAGCGAGAAGGTGCCCCTAATCATTGAAGATCCGGCAGAACTAACAGTTGAAAAACCTGATGCTGCTTCTTCCATAGTTGAAATAACAACTGAAGAGAAAGATAAAGGAATTTTGAATGGTTTTATTTCTGGACAATCTGAATCTACTATTAGGGATACTAGTGAAAATGGCGCTTCCATGTCTACTAATAGGGTTTCTGTCAAAGTTGGTTCTGAGGAAGAAGAGGCAGCCTTTCTTCGCTCCCTAGGGTGGGAGGAAAATGCAGGTGGAGAAGAGGCTTTGACAGAGGAGGAAATCAATTCTTTTTATCAGGAGGTCGGTATTTCTGCTTCTTGATATTAATGTTGATTCAAATTTGACAATGATGTTTTAATTTTTCGTATTCTAATATACCTTCTGATAGCTGTCTTGATTTAATTGCTGCAGCAGATGAGGAAAATGGCAGCTGTTAATTCTTTTCGCCGAGGCAGCCGTAGACTTTGGAATCGGAATGTTGAGATGCATATTGGAAATAGCGTGGAAAGCATATCTTCTGGAATTAGCTCTTCAGAATTGGCCTGATTACGTGGCGAAACTCAGCTTGCTGAAGAATTAGATAGTTATTAAAATTGGGAAATTTTGGATTGATTGCAACATCAAGAATAACTGACATAACCTTTTTGGTGTTCACAGTTTCAGAAGGTGCAAATGTAAAGATTTTGGGTAACAAAGTTCCCTTATGAGCTTCATATTGTCAACTTCACAAAATATATTAATGTCAACATTGGTTTACAACAACTTTTTAGACGAATACATGATTTTGCAATTGTGCATACAAAATATTCAGCACAAGAGCAGCAGAGATATATGAAATGCACTGAAGTGTGGTCATTAGTAATTTGCATGGTTTTACTCTGGATTTTGTGGAGAAAGATGTATACCGATCTTTATTTCTGCTGTTCGTGCAGAACTTTGGCCTGTATATGTGTAGTCATGAGGCATTTTTCCCAGGTAGGATTTTTTGTGCCTTTAAGCGAGTTTGTAAATTGGGATTTCAGAATACACAGATAGGATGCAGGGCTCTCATCTGAAGTTTAGTAGGGTGGAAAATGTCCTACAGATCTTTTTGATCCTTTTTTTGTCAGGAAGAAAGCTCTGGTTCTTTGATCATTAATATTCATTGTTCCTTTCGTAAAAGAAGGCTTTCAGATATTTGGGTTGTACGGGTTCTAACTTCTAGAGGATGTATGGAGATGAATATCTGTTCCAGTCTTTCTGAACTGTGATTAGTTATATTTATTGAAGAAAGGCCTTATTCTTTGAGTAGGTAAGATTACAATTTTAGCAAATTCAATTTTTAGTGTTGTACAAACTGACATAAGGCGCTCAAACATGCGTAGGACAAATATTTAATCGGTGGATTAACAGTGGGTATCATCTACAAGGAAGCCCATTCAGTAGAAGAAAATTCTAATTTCATGTTTGGTACTTTGATTAGGAAACGAGGAACTTATACACCAATAACTAAAATAGTTAAATAAGTTTATTGGCACCTCCCCAATTGTATGTACCCATTACAAGCAATGCACTTTTGTTACACAAATGCATGCAATTTAGATTGGACTTAAAGAATTGTTTTCCTTATTACAAGGTAAGTTTAAGGTCATGTCCTTGGAATTTCTTGCGATTCTGTGCTATTCTTTGATCGCAAGTGTTTATCTAGGGAAAAGGGTGACATTTGGTTCTACTGGAGGAATTCACGGCGGGTTGATATTCATTTCGAGGTTGGTAATCCAAGCATCAATTTTAGACTTGTGTAATCTTCTTATGAACATCACGAAACAGTTTTCAATCATTTATTTAGTTGGCGAAGTCCCTTAGGATTGCATGTGGACAATGAAACCACAACACATCCATTGCAAGGGAATAATGTTTGGGATGAAAATATTGCTGGGTAAATTCCGTTAGTACAAGGGTGAGTTCAACTTGGGGTTGTATTCTTGGAAGGGGAAACTAAATGTTTTGCTACGAAGTGTATTGCTATATATGTAAAGTGTCTTTTCCTATGCTGTATTTATGGGGCTTATATTCTCCCACATTTTTTCCTCAAACATTGTGTTCTTTGTTCTTTGAAACAGTTGCCGAGTGCCCTAACATGTAAAGGAAAGAACTAAAAGCTGTATCTCAGTTCTTAGAAACAGTTGGTGAGTATCCTAATATGATATGTATCATTGCAAAGGTACTGACTTTGAAATACAACCTTTATGGAATAATGCTTTATGATTCCAAAGGTAACGGGGCTCTTGTGGCAGGAAATGTGCTTACTGTACTGGTTTACATATGTTGGAGCTTCCATTACAGAAGTGGAATCTTTAGAATCTTGGTTTTGTCTGGTACATAAACTTCCCTTGTGGGAGGGAGTAGTGGAGTAGAAGTTAGTATGACCAACAGATGTTGACATGCTTGGATTCAAAAAGCCTATATAGGTTTGTCACTTGCCAGCTGTTTGTAGGCTTTCAATACGAAAATGCACAGTAACTTTGTAGGTGATATTTTAAAGGGATCTTGTTACTTGTAAATACGAGAGAGATTGTGTTTCCAGTCCATAAGAATTAGAGAGAAAACTGTTGATCATCAAAAAGAGGACGGTACCTCTTCTCGATGATGGATCACCAACTGTGACCCGAAATGACTATTAAAAACACCATACACGTTTTATCCATTAGTTTCATCTTTAACCTGTAAATATACTTGAAAACAAGTTGAAATGAGCGACATGAATTCTGCAAGGTTATGTCTTGGCACAAATATCTGTCAACTAAGACATCACAGATGCACAAGAAACAAGATGTGTTTACACTTTACAGTATATCCTAAACAAATACTATCCTATTCTTGAGGATGGATTAAGAGTGATTCAAAACATCGATAAAAAACAAAAGTTTTATTCAGAAGTTCTCTTTTAAACTGTTAATACTTGGAAAAAAGTGAAGTGACTGGCACAAATTCAACGAGGTTATGTCGTGGCACAAAAAAGAAGTCAATAAATTCTAAACAAATGCGTCTCACGTTCAAGAATCTCATAATATGATGTCTTATGCCAAGCAGAGTTGCAAGGGTATTGCTCACTGAAGTTTATCTCTTGGTGGTGTCATGTTTGAAATGACAATTACTGTTACTGGAAGGTCTATCTATTTTCTTTATCGATCTCGGTGAAATGGTTCAGCTAGATTGAGGCCATCCATCAACAGTCAGCGGCAGATTCGTGGATAAGTTGATGCAGTCATTTATCGATGTGATATGCGACAAATCCAAGATAGAAGCCTTGAGATTGATCTTGTGGTATCTTACATACATGTTTTTGTAGTATTGCTCCTTGGAAACAAAATCAAAGAAAATTTGAGGCTCAAAGAGGAGAGTTTAGCCCTATCAATACTTTCTAGTCTATGTAATGTTATACATTGGCCATATGACAGTCTTATAGATGAACTTTGTCTCGATTATAACTCATAAAAAATGAAGTTATCAAACTTACTGTATTGTTACCTGGCAACTGTTCCATCTGCTTCAGACTAATACTTAGCTGTCATCACTAAGAAATATATTTTTTCCCTCATGGGCATCACTATTAAGGTCTCTACTCATGGATTACTTTTGTAGGCAATTATTTCTTGCTTGGATTTTTAGTTATAGGTAGGCTTGACTTGATCGAGGGTTATGGAATGTTTTTCCATGTGTATTATCTTGCTTCCTTATTGCATGTGCACAAATTGCCCCTTTAACGTTGCTATTTTAACTCTAATAATGTTTACACTTGCTATAGCTTGTTCCTCTGATTCCACTATTTTACCTCGACACTAATCTTAGTGGACCCACTTGCATGTGTTGAGTACATTTTCAGCTTGGTGTTAGTATGAACACCTATTGTTTATTCTAGAATTTCTTTGCATCCCATTGCCCAATATGGATTTTGAGTTTAGGTTTTAGTTTCACCAAGTAAATGATGCATATTTTCACAATTTCAATGCGTATATGAGTCACCTAGATGACCTATGTTAGTAGTCATTACCCTAATGACACTTTTGGTTATAATCACAAAGGTCAATTGATTTAACGTGTAGGTACTTCAACATTATTCTTCATTTCCCTATGCTATTTTGTTTGGACAAGTTTATTCCTTTTTCCAAATGTTTGGGAGGTGGCTTTGTTAACATGTTTCTTCATGCATAGTGTTTACATTGCTTTGATATTGCGATTACAATTTGACATGTCCATCGAATAATTAGTTCATAAAGAACTTCAATAAATCATGAATGGTAATATCGAGCAGTAAAGGTGAAGTTATATTGTAACTTTTAGCTGTCTAGGATAAAATGAGGATTGAAATAGGTTGATCCGTTTTGCACTTATTCACAAGCAAGATGGGTTCTTTTGTGGCCTTGCTCATAATTTTTTTCTGACCATACAAAAATCATGTTTTGATCCATCGTATGCGATTGTTTGGGCTTTGAATACCAATTGATCATTTGATTTTTTCTTGCTTAAAAAAGTATTAACCAATATATGACACCAACAACTATATATCAACACATGCTTACCTAAATCTACATCATATTCTAATGCACCCAAGAGACATGCAATAGTCATGTAGCCCTTAAAGATGTCTAAAATGCCAATATTTATGTAATGAACAACATTATGGTAATTTAAATATATTACTTTCTACTTTAGCTATATACTATGAATTCATCTACAATGTTATATCTATGAATTCTATTTGTCATTTCATCTACAATGTTATATCTATGAATTCTATTTTGCGTTCTCTTCTTTTTACTATGTTCATTGGACTATATATCTTTAATTTTATATTTGTCTTAGATTTTGTCCCATTTTGCCAAATTTATATATTTGCATTTTCCGCCTTTCCCCTTGTTTTTTAGTTTATAGGACTCGTCACATTTTTTTTCCCATGCCCATGTACATCTCCAAATTTATTTTATTTGTCCTCCCCTTGTCTCCCTCATTTGAATTGCTATCTATAAACTCATCATGTGTACCATTTGCTAAGATCTTGAAGGAAGGTAAGACAATGGGTTGGGAGTTTTGAGACTAGGTAGAGAAGGATTTAGATGAGAAATTTTAATACCGCTGCGAAGTGATAAGGGAAAATGTGCCAACGATACCGTTGATCTAGGTCCTACAAGCAACCTAGGGGACATCACACTAAAAAAGATTCAAATGACTTGTGAATGGAAGAGAATGAGAATGGTTGAGTGGAGGAATAAAAATATGCCAAGTGCAAAACAAAGAAATACCATGTGAGAACTGCATTGCAAAGTCAAACTATACAAATTAGGTATACAAATTTGAGAGATTAGATGCATGTTGCAAGATATCTATGCCTATAATTGACTACTTCATACCCATTTAAATAATGACTATGAAGCATCAATATACAAGTATGGAAGATGATGGGAAGTTTAATTTATTGCAAGAAACACAACCACTCACATTTTGGAGTTTGTGCAACACAGAATAAAAGGAGCTACGACTTCATGGTTTGATCATGTGTCACTACTTGGGAGAGGCTAACGATATCCATAATCTAACTATAAAATTCCACAAACAAAGAATTGAACATACATAGGTGGTGGTGCTGAAAGACACCTAAAATATAATTGTTCTTAAAATATAAAATGGAATACAAATTAGTCTCATTATTGAATATGTGGGAGGTACATGCCGCAATTAATAGACATATCAAGAAGTTAATTAGGGTATGCCGATCCATGAAATGCACCGACCCCAATACAAGTTACACTTGTAACATAAACACTACACAATGCATGGTACATAAATAAGGTACATACGAGACACATAATCCAATGGTTTACCACAAGTAATGATAAATCAAAGGGACCATCCAAGATGGCTTTTACACACTAACACACCAACACACCAACACAACTAGGAGGGTCAAAAGAAGGTGGCATCAACAAGTCAAATTGCCAAAATAAGTGGAGCCCTTAACATCCTCTCTAAAGAAACCTCCTTAAATCCCAAGAATCTCCCACAACCAGATAAATATTCACCACAACTAGGTATGCAAAATTCAAAAAAGAAACCAAAATCACAGATTCAAACCACACGCATTGCCATAGTGAAGGCTTCTCCATTGCTTTGCTCTCTACAAGGAAAATGACATACACATCCAAATTCTTCATCAAGGAGTAAAATCCAACTCTAATCTCAATATAAGAGAATATGATCTTATCATTACAAACAAACCATAATAAGGTAAGTTTATCCCCCCTCGACATCTCTCCCCAAAAAGAAAAATCTATGCAAATGTTGATGACGACCAAATATTGAAGCTTCCCATGAATAAATTGATCACTCTAAGATATCAATCATGTGCACGATTTCCAAAACCAACAACCTACAAAGGTGTATGCAAAAAATATGAAGCAAGACATTTAAAAATCAATGATTTAAAATGAAAACAATTTTATCCAAAGCATTTGTCATGAGACACTAATTTCATGCCTTACAACCTTGAAAATAATCTCCAAGATAACATACCATGATCATGTTCTTAGCTTGTAAGGTCACATAATGTCCCAAACCATCACAACTAGTGTGGAAAATCAAAGGCACCTCTCTTTAGATAATTGACATCCAACAACCATGTGAAGCAAACCTGAGAAGAAAAGATGGAGTTAACATAATAATGTTATCTCCATGGGATGGCCCACTCACACAACTCCATTTATTCATCAAAAGTAGTAAACAACCCATTAATGATGTCACCATCCATAACCACCCCATCTCAAACACTCCAACCAAAAAACCACAACATCTTTGGTTAAACCTTTCACGATTGGAGAATTCATCCACAAACAAACACCAACTAGTCATAACTAATATTGCGACCCTGAATGAACCTCATCATCTTCTGAAAAGTATTCAATTAGCAAGTCATAAGTAGAACAATGTTCTACCAACCTTAATGCGGCCCTACATCACCTTCATAACCACTTATGAAAAAAAAGAACAATTGATATTAAGATCCAAATGACTCTATATGTGCATCTCTCATGCTATTTCTCAACCATGGATGAATCAGACCATCACTCATACCTATGTGCCTATGGTTATCGTAGCAAAAACAAATGTGATCATCATGTCTTCAAGAATGTCTAATAGTGAGATTGAAAACTACCTCTTATGTCCACCAAATGATAATTTCATCCCAAAATAACCCATCTTCACGAATGAACCAAAACTCCTACTTGTCCCTTCTCCTATTAATTTTCCCTTTTGAAGCAAATTCCTCATAAAATACAATGCTTTGCCACATAGTAGTATTTCTTCTTGCTCCTCTTATTGCTATCATTAGAGGCCTTGAAAGAGTTTGATTTAGTTTTCTTTTTGAGGGGGACCAAAAAACCCCATGTACATAGAAAGGAGCCAAGTTTACAACAAAAACCATCAAAAAGCTAGGGAGCAAAGTCAAAAAAATCTTGACAACAAACCACCACTAGAACAAATCCAGACATTACCATGTTTGAATATTAACAATTAATTTTTTTGAGAGAAACTAACCAACAAATAAAACAAATCTATATTCTAAAGGAACAAGAACAAAAAAGGACAGAAAAAAGGCCTGCCATTAGTTCTCCTTAACCTTGCTGCAGGTTCCAACTAATGTCCCACTATCCTTCTTGCCTGTAACTTTGATGATCACACGTTTGGTATTTTCTCCTTCTTTTCCATAGTATGGGTGTCCACAATCTCAGGTTCTTGAGGAAAATTCTCCTCCTTGTCCTCAATATGGGTTTTCATCGTCTCAGAATTAGAATTACCATAAGTCTTAGAATCCAACATTTCTTAACTTTTAGAAATACTAAGGGCTAGTCTCATATTAGGCTTGTTGTTTTCCACTTTGGCTACTTGGTCCTGAAGGATAGAAACCCTATGCTCCTACATAAAGAAGTCAAATTTTATTCCCCCAATTATTTTTCTCTAGACCTCAATTTTATGGTGGCACTCCTTTAGTTCTTGAATCAAATTCTTATTGACCGTGAGAATGACATCAACAGTCAACTCAACATGCAAAAGCCTAGCCTCCCAATCCACAAAGTCTCTCTCCCTACTACTAGATATTTCACCCACATTTTGAATGCCACGTTTCAAATTGTAAAGATCATCGACAATCCCTTCGGGGGTGTCTTTCCCCTTAATTTTCTTCATGTGTTTAAATGCTAATGCAATGGTTTCTTAGTCAGACTCAGGGTCACCATCATTAAAAGGATGAGTAGGGATAGTGGGTTTAACTTTTTTCACTAACAAGAGAATAAAAACTTGATGCAAATGAACATCAACTTTCTTATTTTTAAAGTTATCAATGGTGGATAACAAGGACCTGTAGAGGAAGAAAGACATAATCATAGCTTGGCTCCTACAAAAAATATTTAGAATGGAGAGACAATAAGAGAAAATATTTCTAAATTTTCCTTCTGGAGTTAGGTATTTCATCATAAAAAGATAGACGTTGTACCATTATTCAGGGAGGAAAGTACTGGAAATTCCATCATTGTAGGAAACAATATGCTCACAGGGTTCAAAAAAAAATGTCTATCTCATGTTTTTTTGTGAGTTTTGTCTTTATAATTTTTTGAGACCATCCATAGCAAGCCTAGTTATCTTAGATATGGATTTTTCAGTAACCTAAATTTCCACCCCCTTTAAATTGAATCCCCTTTCAACCCAAGCATTTCCAAAATCAACAAAGAGTGCGGGGTCATTACCTTTTTGTCACCAAATGTACTTGGAGAAGCCCCCTTGCACAAAAACTTTGATAGAATGGTGTAATTATTTAGATGAAGGAAGGAAGTGGGCTTATTTTTTACCCTATGGCATCCCATTGTTTTCCAAACACACCTTCTCACTTCAAAATAAAAAATGGAATCACCAATATCAAACAAATGAATAAAAGATGAAGTAAACACATCGTAATATTTCCCAAAAAGAAGAGGATATTTTTGAGCTCCCAAGCGTGTGAGCCTTAGTCACCATCATTAAATTGCCTCCGAATACATGTTTTCATTTATTAATTTTATAATGTCTTTCCAAGGAATATGGGTCCATGGCCACGTCATCAGATTTGATATATCATTACTTTGATTAACAAGTGCATCCGTAAGTTTATTACCTACCCTGAAGGTGTGATGGATATCCACCTTATCAAATGATTCTAGCATCTCATGAGCTTCATTGATGTTGCCAATTTTCCATCTACACTTACTCTTATATTTTAGAGCATTGATGACACATAAGGAGTTTCCTTCTATAACGATGGATCTTAGTCTCAAATATCTACACATCATGATTCCCCAAATCATAGTCTTGGCTTCCACATAATTGTTGGTATGATTTCCAATGGTAACCACATAGGCTCCAAGACATCTACCGAGGTGATCATGAACTAGACTCCCTCCAGTAATGTTATCCTTTGGTTTGGCGGATCCATCAAAGTTGAGTTTAAAGTAGCCATTAGGAGGTCTCAACCATTTAACTCTATGGGTGACATTCTCCTTCAAAGTGGTAATTGGGGTAATGCTCATGCTTATGAGAATATTTATTTCCCATGCTGGGAAGAACTTAGATGATTTGGGCTTTAACATTTGATCATTTTCTTTGAGATAAAAAATCACCCTTTTAATAACCATATCCATACTTGAGGTTTTGTTCCTAAATATCTAATTATTTCATTCCATCCACAGTCCCCACAATGTATATGGGAGGGTGAGTTTCCATATTTCTCTTGTCAACTCAAATTTGAAATTGAAGCTCCATTGTTCGGAGAGAAGGCCACATCCCTAGGGATGACCATATGTACCTTAAAAAAATTGAGGATCGCAGAGAATACTTGAAAGGAGAAAGAACATTCCAGGAAGAGATGATGGATTGAATCTTCATTACATTTATGTAGACTACATCTGTTAGTGATTATCATCCCCCTTTTTCTTAACTTATCCACAGTTAAGATATTTCATTTTAACAAATTCTCAGAGAAAAATATTGATTTTGGGAATAAGATTTTTATTCCGGATCTTCCTCCACTAGATATTGGGTTCAATATGCTCAAAGTTCAGCAAGTATCATGACTTGACCCCATACTCCCTAGTGTCCATGGGTTTTCCCATGATTTTTTTGGGGTATGTTATAGTATTTAAGGATCTAATTAAGTTATTTAAAGGGTTTTAAATTCCTTTAATAGTGAGGGGGAGGTAGGAGTTGGATCCACTTCCTCCATTCATTCTAATATCCAAAAACTAGCTCCCCCTTTTCCTGGTTGAATAAATGCTAGAGGTCACTCCATGTTTCATCAGTTATGAGGGATTTGTCCTTAATCCATGGATATTCCCCAAATTTAATCTTTGTACCATCCCCACGATTCCATTTACTCCCTTTAATTAAAACTTTCTAGAATCAAAAATATTATTTTAGAAGATAGATCCTCTAGGGTGCTCCACATCATAGAAAAGATCCAAAGTACTGCCAAAGGGCCGTAAATATTTTTATTTCAAAATGTTGATCTAGGTTCCCTCCTCTCTATTCAATCTCCATCCAACCTTTGTTATTAGAGCTTGATTCATGAATTTATTCTTCAATCTAAGACTTGCTCTATCCATACCTTTAATAGTTTTCCTAACTCTTACTAGTAAGAGAAAGATGGACATGATGAAAATAACAATACCATGTAAGCATCTTTGAAGGAGTTGAGAATTTTTATCCTGTGACAACAATGAACCTTTCTAACGAGGAAAGTTTTTTATGAAAATTTTCTATTAATTTATTCCAACCTCCTTCCTCTAAATTTTTACCACAAAGGGGCATTCCAAGATAGGTGTCTGGGAGGCCTTTAATACTGCAATCCAGAATATTGGTTAGCCTGTTCTACTACTTCTCTCCCACATTTATGAAAAAATAGGATCTCTTTTTTAATTTAATCCTCTATCCAGTAACTTATTCATATTGTTTGGTGATTTTTTTGAAGACCCGAGCCTCCTGAACAACAACTTGTCTAAGGAGAACCATGTCATCCAAAAATTGTTGTAAGCATTGATTCTAAACTCCATGAGCCACTTTAATACCCTCCATGTTACCTTCAACCTGGGCCTTAGAGCATAACCTTCTTAAAGTTTCAACAAACAAATATATAAGAAGGGTGACAGGGGATCTCCTTACTTCAAACCCCTTTCTAAGACGAAGAAATAATTTGGCTTCCCATTAATAATAATAGAAACTCTTAGGTCTTTAGTGAAAGCTTGGGTCATTTTGATGAAGTGAGGATGATATCCCAAATGATTTAAAAGGGATAACATGAAATTATAGGAAATCCTATCATAGGATTTTTGCATATCCAACTTAACAATCATAGCCTCCCTTCTTGAAATTTTAACATAGTGGATCATCTTATGAATGGCGATTATGTTGTCCAAAATTTGTCTACCTGAAACAAAGGTTCCTTGTATAGGAGAAATGAAGTCCCTTAGTATGAAAGCCAAATTTTGGAGATTAATATTTTTCTCCTATATTTTTTGGTATGAGAGAAATAAAGGTATGATTGATTTGTTTGACTGGTCTTTCATGAATAATCTATTGTCACATTTAATAAATGAAATTTCACTGCCAACAAGATTGGATAATTATGTATTTGTTAAATAGTATTTATATACATCTTCTATTATATTATTATTATTTTCCCCTCTAGGTGTGGGAATATACCCTTCAACCATGATTCAATTATTTGTAAGAACCCCTCTTGTAGCCTTTTCCATCCATGTTGTATATTCTATCCATGAAATGTTGTTGAGGCATATCAAACACATTAGGTTTTGCTTTACATCCAACTTGTGATTGAATAACACTTTTGGAGTCTTACCTACCGATTCAATAAATTGTTCAATTTCACATCCCTTCTACTCCTCTTCAATGTCTGTAATTTCTTTAACAAACTTCTATCTCTGTAGTATGACTAACATTAATATCTTGTTTAGCCTTTGGCCACAATTCCCTTGTGTAACTATCCATTGTAGGAAACTTAACTTCTTTTAAGGCATCATTAACATACTTATAATATTTTCCAAGGCCAACTCAAAATTCAATTCCTTCAAATACGATTCATTGAAAATTGAAATGTATTTCAAGTGATGACTTTACCCCACTGATGTTTAGTTTATTTCTATGCTCATCATGAGAAATTACTTTCTTTAGTGGGGTTTTTTTCTCACCCAAATCATCTTTGATGTTCATATAGTCAATTTCATCTTGACCCTTATTGATTTTTTTACTCGTGTTGTGATTTTCTCAATCAAAGGTTGTTTTAAATCCTTGAAAATAATGTTCTTTGGAGAATCTTATGGTATATTAGGTTTACCATATTCTAATTTCCTAAAAAACTTTAGGGTGCAACCCACTCATGATCATGAACCATACGCTTGAAACACAAAATTGAAAAGTCATCTTGCACCCTTAGTACTAAATATTGAGCTTTTTTCAAACTAATTATCTCATTCTTACCCTTGAGTTGATAATGTTTTATGAATCCTTTGAAATCTACCACCACTTTAATAATATATGGCTTAAAAATCCTTGTGGTCTCACAGGATCTATAGATGTTTATCATTTGAAGAAGAGTCCACTATATCTTCCCTTTAAGGTTGAAGTTAAATTTATAAATGTGCCATTTATATCTTCATGAGTATTACCTACCAACAATAAGCCATATTTATTTTCCTTAAACACATTATGTTTGTTATAAGTGACATGTATTGGATCAAAAAGATGTTTTATAGTCATCAACAAGGGATAACAATTTATGAACATGATTTAGTAATAAAAAAAACATTCAAAATTCAATGTTTCGAAAACATTTTATCCAAAATATTATTTCAATATTTTAGCTCACATGGTTAAGTATTCATTTGACATGTTGGTCCCTCCATGGTCAAGCAACCATTTGACCATAAGAGACCAAAAAATTCTCTCTATGGTCAACCAATGGCTTAACCATGTATAGAAAAATTGTTTAGAAATAAGTAATAATACATGCATTATATTATAAGTAAACAAGGTAATATATATCATTAACTGTTGCAATTTTACCTATTTTTTCATCCATTGTATAATTATTTAATTAAAGTAGAAAGACTAGTGTGATATTATTGAATTCACCTAGTTAATGCAAATCTAATTGGTACCCTCTACATGGAAGATACATCAAATTATCAAGAAAAATGTCATATAAAGGGTACTTAGATCTCCCTTGAATGTATTGTAGGTATCCATCTTTATTTGCTCATGTAGTCTCTAAATATTTTAAAATTTTGTTTATAGACCTTGTAATAAATTTTGACCCAGTTGGGACATATGAAGAAAATTAGTGCCCAAACCCTCCTTTATTATGTCCATGTGTAATTATTCCTACCAAGGATACCTCAATAGAATGATTATCAAGTGACCTTGATTTGTTTTTCATTCAAGTTACAAATGTATTCCTTTTGTCAACATTATCATGAATATGCATATAACAGGATATGCATGGATGACTTATGGCTAGAATAATCTATTATCATGTCATATCACATTGATTTATGTTTTCATATGCTTAGTAGGTTGGTCTTGGGGATTTTCATAACATAATAAGGTATATATAGGAGTTAGTAACTAGAATATGAACATCATATCGAGCACCTGAGTCTTATTGTATGGTTTTTGAGGCTAACCCTCAAAGTGCTAAGTCATTCTACTTGCATATTGTGATATATTCTCTATATTTTGGTGTTAATTGGTGCTATATTGTAATTGATATTCAGATCTTGATAAGCCCCCTTTCTCCACCATATATCGATAGGGAAAATACTCCACAAGTATTCTTGGAGAGTGATCAGATCGGCCCTAGCTATGTATATGAAAAATCCTTTGTGCTGATGCTACTTATAACTTGCTCCCTCTCGTCCATACCATCTATCTATAAGTGTCCAATACCCGTTTACTCTAAAATCTCCCTCCACTCTTCCTTCTCGATGATTACCAGGAAGGGATATGTTGCCCATTGCCATCAAAGCAAGGTCTAGCTAAAATTGGGTCAAAACCCTTAATTTAAGGATTGGGATTTATCTCTGAAAATGTGGATTTTTTTTTTGTAATTTTGTAACTAAAGTGATGAAATTAGTCAAGTAAGGTTCTCTCCAAATTTCAAGATTTATTGATTTATTTGCACAAGTTTTTCCATTTTAGGGTTTTTTTTATAGATTTGCTCCATAAGTTCCAATTTTTGGAATTTTTCTAAGTTTCTTATATTTTAGGAAACCTTGCAAAAAAGTTAGTTAGGTCTTATTCTATATGTTTCTCTCTATTCGGTTAATCACCATAGAAAACCCCAAACCCTAAGTTCCTACCCTAATCCTTGTATCCAAGACCAAAACCATACATCATGATAAGGAGATCAACTAAAGGCCAATGAAAGCGTCAAACCACCCCAAGAATGAATCAAAATAAGGAGGATATGGATTTTCAATCTTCATCTCCTAGAGTATCAAAGGTAATCAACCAAATTCAGGAAAATGTTAATAATGTGGTGAGTAAGGATGGCCTCAACCAAAATCTTCAAGCATTAGAAGGTAAAATGAAAGTTAACCTTCAAGTAATGAAAGGTAAAATGGAAGGTAACCTTCAAGCATTGGAAGGTAACCTGAACCATGGTTTTCAAGACATGAAGGGTGAAATGCAACTGGGGTTTGAATCAATGAGGAAGGAGATGATGTTCAATCTTTCAAGCATGAAGACTGACACAAATTCCCATTCAAGTCACATGGGTTCCTCAAGAAATGCACCCCTAGATCCAAATCAAACAAACCAAGGAGGGTCCTCTGCAAAACCAGGTGTATCTTCTAGCTAGTGGCATAACATTATTCCAAAAGTGGCAATGTGCAAGTTTAATATGTTTCAAGTCCCAAGTGGACATAAGGTGGTAGTGGCATATTTGTTTATGGAACCAAAACAATTCACCTAGTATCATTGGTTCTAAACTCAAAAGAATAAGGAGGCTCTTAATGTCACTTGGTCAGTTTTTATAGAGGACTTACAAATGCACTATAATAGTAGTGTGGTTGAGAACTACTTTAACCAATTGAAAAAACTACGGAAAATGGGGTTAATAAAGGATTATATTCAAAAGTTTCAAAGCTTGTAATTGTGTGTGGATATAATTATAAATGACAATCTGAATGATATATTCCTATGCTATCTCAAGGATCACATATAACATGAGGTATGGATCTTTGGTCCAGTCACTATTTCTGATTCTATTATTATGGCAAGTAGGGTGGAGGAAAAATTCATTAACATGAAGAGGAATAGCTTCAGTAACATTAAAGATCATAGTACCTCAGTACCATCAAAGATCATAGTACCCCTGTCCATCATTCCATCAACCTACATGGTTGAATCTGCAACAAATTGAAGAGAAACGAGTGAAATGGATATGATATAGTTGTGACAAAAATGGAGAAAAAGACATAAATATGCCGCGAAGAAATTATTCTACATTAAAGGGCCCAATAAGGAAGAAGAAGGGGACAAAGAATATGGTGAAGAGGAAGAGGTTCATAAGATCATAAATGAAGAATCTCAACCAACTATATCATACCATGAAATTTATGGCTTTAGCACCCCACAAACCCTTAAGGTAGTTGGGTTCATGAAGAAATAAAGGACGAAGACATTGATTAGCTCTAGAAGTACTCAAAACTACATCAATCATAAGTTGGCCATGCGCTTAACAACAATTTGTTTATCTAGCCCCAAAGTTTCAGGTCATGGTGGAAGATGGAGGTAAAGTTAGTTGTTCAGGAAAATTCCATAAGACTAAGCTAGCTATGGGACAATACTTGATAAAAGGTCCTGTTGTCACTTTGAAATGCACCATTTGGAGAATGGTGTGATAACTCTCCTTTCAATTGAAAAAATGGAAACACTCCTAGGTTATGGGTGACCTATATGTTGGAGCAAATCTTCAGATTGGGCTGATTCCCCTAGTGTAACACCTAAACTATTTCTTATTTCTAAAACTACTCTATTATACCAAAACTAACAAAGAAAAGGGAGAAGGAAAGAAGAGAAAAACTGAAAAATATGATGATACACCAGAAAGTTTTCAGGGTCTCAGACGTATTGGAACCACACAGATGGACCACGGGAGCTATGAACACCATATACTAACTACAAGTGACTATATTAAAGCAAAATTGTTTCATAGAAGGGTTTGAAGTTGAGTTGTGACAAGATAAAGAAAGGGTAAAAAGGCTCCACAACAAAATCATATATACAACTTGTTAAATATAGTCTATGACTTGCAAATTGACACCAAATTGCATGAAAGCATGAATATTAAACTGTTAAACCAAGGATAAACACATATCATAAAGATAAAATCAGTTTAAAACAAAGTATGCACTAAACACATATTGTAGAAAGGTAACAACAACTCCTTTATTGCTCCAAGAGGTGGGATAAGAAAAAAGAATCACTCATGACCCTTGATTTCTCACTTAGAATACTGAATTACTCCAAAAACATGAATGAAGAGGCAAAGATAATTTTTTACAATGCACTCTGGAGTTTTATAGAAAACCTCAGAGAGAGGAAAGAAGGGAAAGCCCAGACATGCAAGTCTGACTTGTAAAAATAGGAAGAAACATGGTTGGTTTATCTCCTTACTCCAAAAATAAATCCTTTTGAGTTAAGGGCATGCATTCTACATTATTTGCTTTCTTTTTCTCTAAAATAGTCTCCATATTTTGTTTTTATCCAATTCCGTGCCCAAAATAAAATATGTATTTCCAAAACAACAAAAATAGCTTTTCCTCTACTCTTGCATGCTTAGTTCTACTTAAACCATTTTGATGATGAAAAAAACTTCCCTTACATGCTTTCATCTATTTTAGACTCTTCATGCTTTGTTTTTAGCAAACTATGCTAAAAATAATATCAAGTGTGTACAAAAAATCAAAAAAATGTTTTCATGGTTAGAATGGTTTTCCCCATTTTTAGATACTCCAATAATGAGATTTCACCTATTTCTAACCTTCCCATGCTTTTACATACTCCAATTTTCCTTTTGGATGGATATAAGAGCTTAAAAATGAAATCTGGGTTGTTTCACGGGTTACGCGAAAAAACTTTTTTTTTTTTTAATTTTCCTTTGTGGTGCAGCTTTTTCTGGGGACTTTTTTCCTTTGTTGCACAATTTTTTTCCAGTGACTTTTTCCTTTGTTGCATGGCTTTTTCCGGGGAATTTTTTCCTTTGTTTTTGATCTTTTTTCCTCCAATCCAACATTTTTAAGTATGCAACATGAACAGGTGATCTGAATAAGCATGAAAGTTTATTTAGATAATAGGTCCTATGTATGCCATTTCAATGGGGGGAACATACATTATATTATGGGTCTAATGGATTGCGACATTGGGAATTATTGAGATGAACTTATAGGATTTGTTCATGTGATTCCATTATGAAGGAAGGAATTTTGAGTTGCAAGTGAGGTAGGAAAAATCTCCACAGTTGGTAATTTCTCATTAAATGTAGAAGGTGATTAAGAAGAATAAAAATGGGTTTGTGGCAAAAATATTTTCACTATAATCTCAACCATGAAAAGGAACTATACCATCATATCTAAAAAATATTAATGATAACTTAGTTGTTTTTGGGGATATGCCGAAAGGGTTACCCTCCAAAAGAGATCATGATCATGCTATTTAGCTAGTGCCAAGAAGCTGACCGCTAAAAATTCGACCTTATAGGTATCCTTATCTATAGAAGACTGATATTGAAAATATGGTCCATGAGATGTTTAAAGTAGGTATTATTCACCATAGTCATAGTGCTTTCTCTTCTCCAGTGGTGATGGTATTAAAGAAGGATGAAGGTTAGCGTATGTGTCTAGAATACATAGAGCTCAACAAATACACAGTGAAAGATACATATTTTATCCATATAATTGAAGATTGGTTAGATGAATTACACGATGCTATTTATTTTACAAAGTTATATCTTTGATCGAGATATCATCATATCATAATTCATGATGAATATTTTCATAAAACAACATTTAGGACACATGAGGGCCACTATGAATTTCTAGTAACACCTTTTGGCATTACAAATGCACTTTCTACTTTTCATAGTTTAATTAACTCAATATTTCAGCCATTTTTTAGGAAAGTTTGTCCTGGTATTCTTTAATGATATATTAATCTAACACAAGACATGGGAGGAACATTTACATCATGTCAATAAGTTTTTAGACACTCCTCAACAACAACACCTTTACTCCAAGCCCTCTTGGTGTGATTTTAGAGTAAGGGAGGTAAAATACTTGGGTCATATCACATCTCATGAAGGTGTAAAAGTGGATCCTCATAAGATCTAAGCCATGGTGTATTTGAAGATTCATAAAACCCTTAAGAAACTTAGGGGATTCTTAGGGCTTATGGGTTATTATTACAATTTTATGAATGATTAAGGTAGAACTATAACACCACTCACACTGTTATTGAAGAAAGACTATTTTCAATGGAATGAGGAAGAAACACATGAATTTGAATCACTAAAGAAGGCCATGTGTACCACTTTGGTTTTGGCTAACCCAAATTTCTTCAAAACCTTCACTATTGAATGCAATGCTTTAGGGCATGACATAGATGCAATACTAATGCAAGAGGGCTACCTCATCACATTTGAGATTTGTCAAATAAAAGTTAAGAACATATCAAAAATAACTTATGAGAAGGAAATGGTGGCTATTCTTTATGCAATATGATTAACTAAAATTAAATAAAATGGATGGGGGAAATGTAATAATAGTTAATTGAATCTAAGAGGACATAAACGCTATAAATAAATACACTAAAGTAATATGAAGTGACTAAAATTATTGAACTAGTAGAAATAAAACCCTAATATGCAAGGGGAAGGTAAGGAATGAACTCAGCTGATTATGGACGACTATCGTAGGGTGTCGCAGGTCTAAAAGTAAAATACAAAAGTTGGAACGACTACACAGAGGTCCCGAAAAGAGTGGATTTGGAAGATCTGAGAAGACTGGAGTGCCCAGGAGGGTACTGGGGCACCCTGGTATTACAGAATATGAGCCTTGGTCTTTGAAAAAGCTCAGAACTTGGTTCTTTCTAGGTCAGAAGATGCTCTATAACCTTTGCTGCCTATCGCACTGGATTGGCTGAACTACACCGAATGTGCCGAACATAGCAAGATGAAGTTGAAGACCTGCAAGAGACAAGAGAACTATCAAAACCCTAAAAAAATAAAATATGCAAATGCATGTGTCAGAATGACCTCAGCATCCACAACAATGGGCTTACTAAACTGAGCGTTGCACTACATTTCAGACCCAAATGTTGCTATGGTGTGTGTTCATGTCATTCCCTAGGTGCTCTTATGCTAGTTGCACTTTGTGAAGTAATAAGAAATAACTAAATGTACAAAATGTAATAGTATGCGTGCATGCAATAGAATAGAACCACTCCCCATATGAAGTGTGTGTTGATGTAGATTTCTTAGCCTTGATGCATGCAAGTATGTGGATGCAAGTGATGCGGCTCTAGATGGAGTGATATGAGTAAGTGACGCTAGGACCCTCATTATGGTCTCATAAATTTATATTTATAGGGTTCTCTTGTTTTAATTTCGTAATTAATCCCGACATGGCTGACTAGGAAAAATATAAGGATGAAAAATGGCTAGAAAGAGCCCTAAAAGAGGTGGGAAAGTAAAACAAGGATCGAGGTGCCCCGATTTAGGATAAAATGATGGGAAAGTACCGAAATAGCTGGGCATGTATATACAAATGTGTGGGAATGAGGAAAAAAAGATAAAACAAGATGACCAAAAGGTGGGATTAATTAATACTTTCTTCACTTAAGAACCTTCTAAATAGTAGTATGAGATTGGGCTAAATAATGCCTAAAGTGCATGATTTTGTGACTACAATTTTCGTCCACTTTATGTTGGTGAGTAGAAAGCTCGGTAACATAAAGTAGATAGAGATGTGTACCTGATATCCATGTAGAGTGTAGTAGAAAATAGGCGGAAGGACTAGACAAAAGCATGGATTGATAAAAATATGGAGGAGCGTGGAAACTATGGATGAAAATTACGCATAGAAAAAGTGATGAGAGTGAACCTAGGGCGAAACACATGTGTAGCTGCTGTAGTGTGTAAAGTACATGCATGGTTAGTAAGACATGTGTCATCACAGAATGTTGTTTTTGTCTTCGTCATGGTGGTTGTTGTTGCCCCCAATTTGACTGCTTGTTTCTCATACAGTTGGACCTACAAGGAGAAAATGATCATGTAGTCAAATATGCATGTATGTAAAAATGCTATGTAAAATACACACGTGCATAGAAATGTGAAAAAAACATAAATGTAAAATACACAAAATAAAAAGAGTAAATGGAACATGTGCAATTGATTCATGTCAAGAGAAAGAGTGTAGAAGGATATCCTGTATTGCTGTAAGTTTTTTGGGTGATCTCACGCCACCCTGGCTGAATAAGTGTAGGGAGGAAATGCTCTGTGTCCTCCAGCCTTTGACCACTTCTGCTAAAATCTGTGTGAAGAGATCTTTGTATTGTCCTATATTTTTAGGTGATCTGATGCCATTGACCGAGTAGTGTAGAGAGGCATACCCACTGTAACCTCCAAGCCTGTAACTGCTTCCCAGAAATGCTAAGGACATGTTGTCACCCTCATATTTCCCTCCATTTTTAAAGTGTAAAAATGTTAATTTTTGAGTTGGTGCCCTTGAAGTATGCTTGAAAGAGGTATTTTTGAATCTGGGACTAACCAAGGACTTGAATACTTTTGAAAACTCATTCATCAGATGGGAAATCTCTTCCCCTTTCCAAAAAGTTGAAGAAGTCCTCCTAACTCCTTGTATTTTGCAAGTTATGGCTCGGCGGACCTAAGTTGATAAATTTTCCCTGGCGGGTTGGCGGACCTACAGAGTTCCTTGTGATTTTTGCACTTTTTCACCAAAAGGGGTAAGTTAGTAAAAAATACCCACAAGCCCACGTGGAGAAATGGAGAGATAAGTTCCACAAGCCCTCAGAAGCAGCCACGTGTCCTCGGGGTTGCGGGCTGGCGGGCGCAATATTGTTTTTTGCACTTTTTGCCAAAGGGTTAAAAGTTCAAAGTTTAGCCACCCCACTGGGGCCCGCAACCAATTAGAGGATGCCACATGTCAGTGGACCTACGGAACTGCGGAGGATTTTGCGCCAAAGGATCAAAATGTTGCAAATTAAATCATGACCCCGTAACCAATCAGAAGGTGACACGTGTCCTCGTTGAAAGGTCAACGCGGACCTGTGGAGGAATTTGAGATTTTGAGTTTTTCTCCCAAAAGGCTCAAATAGTGTTTTTAGACTGCATCCCCTCATCCAATCAGAGGCTACCACATGTCAGTGGGCTGGTAGACCGACAGAGCAAATTGAGGAATCACGCTTTTTCTCCCAAATGTCTGGAAATGTGGATTTCTCCCTCAGGCCCGCCGTTGGTTGAGTTTTCGCCACATGTAGGGTCCCAATTTGAAGGCAGAAGGGGGAAATCGACTGAAATTTTTGCATCTAGTTTTTATCGCCATTAACACACCAGAGCTTTGCAGATCACGAAAATGGATCTTTCTTCATTCTGTTTTGTCAATTTCCTTATCATTTCCCTTTATAATGTGGTTTGGTTTGGTTTTGAGGTGGAATTGATTGGTTTTGGAGGTGTAAATCTGGTTTTTGAAAGGAACATAGTTTCTCATGTTCTTGCAGATGGAAAAGGGGCAAATTTTCCAGCAGGGCACTCGAGTGTTTTGGAGATGATTGCAAAGGTGAAATGGTGAGGGAAAATCAATGAGGAAACTGCCATATACTTCTGTTAAAGCATTCACATTTGAAATGATGAATTTCAACCTTTTAGGGCATCTAAATTTTCCATGAGTGCATTCTTGTTTCCTGTCTCTTTCCAAATAAATCTCCAAAAAATTTGATCCCATTGGGATATTCTTTCTTTGGAGGAAAAGAAAATATGAAATAGGATTGTTATAAAAACATGCTTTTCCATTGTATACGGGTTCTGGCATTTTTTTGGAAAGTTGTAAAAGTCTGAAAGTGATTCAATACAGAGGTCTTTTCTTTCTCATTTTCTCCTATCACTCTTTCTCTTCCCTTGCTTGGTTCAATGGATCATTTACCTTACATGCAATAGAAACTTTGTGTTCTGATATGTGCAATCTTAGAACTTTGTGTCTGCAGATTTACATGGTGTGAAGTAATTGATCTTTCCTTATATTTTCTTGTTTCAGTGTGAGTAAGGAAATACTCTACTATCTATATTTCCCCAAAGAATTGTCATTTTCTTCCTTCTCCCACCTCTTCATTCTTCCATTCCTTCTGATTGATAACCTTTCAAGTATAAAGACTTTCTATAATTCCATGATCCAAACATTGAAAATCTTTATATCTGTACATTTGTTTTTCTAATTTTCAATAAGGGAACCTCTCCCATTAAAGAGGAGGGACTTGTTGTCCCCTGAATGTGGTTTCACCTTCATGTTCCATTTTGAAACCAACAATTTTTGGCAACTCCGTTGGGAATCCATTGTGAAGGATTTCTAGTTTTGAAGAATTACTTCTTGATCATCTTTGATCTGACGACTCCAAGATACTTTAGGGGTAGGAGAACCCTTGGGGAAGAAGATTCTCATTTCGAGCTGCTGGACAACCAAGGTTTCTCTCTTCCTTCATCAATAAGAAAAATAAGAGGAGAAAGATCTACAAGCACTCCTCCTGATAGAGATAAAACTTCTGGGAGTGATAGTCCTCAAAATCAGATCAGTCCCAATCTACATGCTCTGATCCTTGCTAGTGTTACTGTTCCTCTCCAAACAATATTTCCAAGAATGGCAGCTCCTCTGCCTTGGGGCCAAAGGGTTGGGCCTCTTTCTCTTCCCCAACCATTGCATGAATTACCTAGAGGCAATAGAAAGAATTTTCCCAAATTCAGAGGTGATGGGAAAGTTCATCTAGATGAACATATAATAGCCTTAATTGTTGCTTGTGGTGTTCTTGGTGTTGAACATGAGGATGTATCTATTAGAATTTTTGTGGAGACATTGCAAGATAATGCTGCTGATTGGTTTTATCACTTGCCTGCTGGATCTATCACCAATTGGAACACCATGACAACCAAATTTGAGTAGCGCTTTAAACTATCTGAAGATGTGCATGCCCTCTTGGCTCAGATTTCCCAAATCAAGAAAGAAGCTCATGAGCCTATGAGTGATTTTGTAGCTAAATTCAATAGGCTGATCAACAAGATCCCACTAACTACACGTCATGTAGATCAGATTCAGAAGTGCTTCTTCCTTAATGCTCAATTTCCTGAAGTGAGCTATGCACTTAGTAGAGCTAATCTTGCCACGTTGGATGCTGATCAGAGGTTAGCTGTTAGTGTGGAAGATGATTTGATTATGTCTGGAAAGTTGAGGAGAGATTCATCTAAATCTAAGGAATCCTCTTCTTCCACATCTTCTCCTAGAGTTAATGCAGATCAATTAGTCCAAAAGCTTGCTAATGATCTGATTTCTCTCAAGAAATAATTAGCTCAACATGCTCCTTATCAAGATGTGCCTAGAAAAAAATTTCAGCCCAGAAATCAGTTAGCCCCTCAGACTAGATTAGCAATTGAAGGTCCACCTATCAAAGTTCCAGTCAATGCCACATGTTAAGTGTTAGAGCCTGATGATGAAGAGAAGAATGAAATATATGAAGAATTGGAAGAGGCTGATGAAGAATTGGAAGAGCTGAGTGGATCCCATGTCCATTTTCTCACTACTAAAGGTATACATGAAGAAGATGATTATGAGGAAAGAATTACAAAGATGAGAAATGAATCTTATGCTGTCATGACTCATGAGAAAACAAGCAAGAAAGAAAAGGTAGTGCAGCCTGCTAAAAGATCTAAGGATCCTCCTACAACCATTCCAGTGATTGCAAGGAGGGGAGCTCCTATTCCAACTTCTTCCATGTAAAGGTAGGCTCTGTTGTTCCTTCTTCTTCTGATCCTGCTCCTAAAATTTCTTGTCATCCTAGTGATAGAGTTGATAGATCAAAAGTCCCATCTACTACTGTTAATAATGTTGCATCTACCTCTGGCTCATTTTATATTATCGATCATCTCAAGAAAACTAAGATTCAGATCTCAGAGGCTGAATTCTACCAAAATCATCCCAAGGCATTTGCTAAGATGGTATAGACTTTGTGAATTCTAAATCTAAGCCTTCACCCCATGGTTCTAAGGGCCTCTTGCCAAATCCTTCTCCTTCATCTCAACCCAATCTTGTAGCAACAATTACTTCATCTGAGGAGAATATCAAACCATTTTATGTTACCCTCCTCATAGCTAGCCATAAACTCAACAATTGCGTCATTGATTCCAGTGCTTCAGACAATGTGATGCTCTCCAAGGTAGCTCATGCCCTAGGATTGACCCTAACCCTCACTTTTGGCTCATGCTATTCAATGGAAAGTAGAGAAGTACTGTTGGTTGGTAGAATCAAGGATGCACAAGTTGCATTTGATGCTATGCCAGAGAAAAGAGTTTTATCAACCATCTTGGTAGTTGATATACCTCCTTCTTATGGCATGCTATTGAGTACAAAATTTTGCAAGGATGTTGGAGGAGAGATCACGATGGACTGGTCACATGCCCTCATTCCAGTGAATGGGAAGATGAAGAAGCTATTTCCTGAAAAGAAAACTGAATATATTGTGCAAAAGACGGACAATCCAAAAGCACAAATACTTTATGAAGATAGAGGTCATGGAAATTACATGGTCATGTCACAAGATGAGGTAAAGCATCCCAAGGAAGTACTTATTGATCCCAACGGTGTTTGAATTTTAGAGTTTGATGGGAGCTGGTGCTTAGCTGGTTCTGGAGTTGGTGTAGTGCTCATTTCTCCTGAAGGGAAGCTTCATCTTTCTTCTTTCAAGCTTCAATTTGAAAACACAAACAACACAACAGAGTATGAAGCTCTCTTTCTCAGTCTTAACTTGGCAAAGGAAATGGGAATTAAGAATCTCCTTTCTCATGGTGATGCAAAGCTAATTGTAAAGTAGGTTAGAGATCTTTTCCAAGTAAAAAATAGAAGGCTAAAACATTACAGAAATATGATTTGGGATTTAATTGAGTTCCTTGATGCCTTCTCCATCGAAGCCATGCCAAGAGAAAGAAACACGAGGGCTGATTCATTGTCTGTCTCAGGGTCTCTATTAATTCCTCATCTGGATTTCTCCCAAGAGAAGTTCACCATTGAGATGATTCATAGGCCTAGTGTGCCAGACAATGCAAATAATTGGCAAGTCTTCAATGATGATCAACATCTGCTGTCCTTCCTGGAGCTTAGAGATAATTTTGATCAACTGTACTTTGAAGGGAGTGAAAATCCACCTAGGGAGTGTGTGCCTCCAAATGAAGAAGGTAGCAAAGAAGAAGAAATAGATCATGATGGCTGTTTAAAAATGAAAGGAAATAAAATACCCAAGGGGTTGGTGAGCTTGGAAGATTTATTCAATAAACATGACAGATATATTAAGTCAAAATATACCAAAGGAAACCAATAGTCCGCTGAGTATGAGAAGATAAATATTGGAAGTTCTCATGAGCCCAAACTGATAAACGTTGGAAAATGTTGCACACAAGAGGAGAAGGGAAAAGTAGCAGATTTGTTGAAGAGGTATGTAGATGTTCTTACTTACTCATATGATGATCTTAAGGCTTTCCAACCAAAAGAAATGAAGCATTTCATTCCTCTCAAACCTGGGATCAAACCCTTCAGGAAAAAATAGAGGCAGTATAACCTTAAGATTGCTGACATAATCTTCCAAGAAATTCAGAAATTATTGAAAGCCAAGATCATTTTTCGTATTCACCATTCAACGTGGATTGCTAATACTACGCCCGTTAGGAATAAGAATTGTGAGATCCAAATTTGTGTTGATTTTAGAAACTTGAACCAAGCTTCTTTGAAGGATACTTATCCTCTTCCCTCCATGGATCAAGTATTGTAAGCTGTCATGGTTTTAGAGATGTTATCCATGCTTGATGGGTTCTCGGGTTATAATCAGGTCGAAGTAAATGCTGCTGATCAACATAAGACTGCCTTCACCACTCCTTGGGGCACCTTTGCTTATAAGATAATTCCATTTGGCCTCATCAATGCTGGTGCTACTTTTCAGAGGGCTATGGACCTGGCCTTTGGCAGCCTCAAGGGAAAGTGCATAGTTGTTTACCTTGATGATCTGACTGTGTTTTTGAAAATCAGAACTGATCATTTCAAACACCTTGAAATAGTCCTCCAAAGGTGTAGAGAGCATGGTCATCTCCTTGAATCCAAAGAAATCAGTCTTTTGTGTCACTGAAGGAAAATTTTTGGGACACATTGTCTCTAAGGATGGGATCAAGATTGATCTGGAGAGAGTTCAGGCAATTCAGCAGATCCCTCTTCCAACCAGCAAGAAAGGCGTGCATTCTTTCTTTGGCAAAATCAACTTCCTAAGGAGGTTCATACCTGATTTTGTAGAGCTTACTTTGAGCATTTCTCACATGATGAAGGGGAAGCAGACATTTGGCTGGTCCTCTGAAGGTAAAGTTGCATTTGAAGGCATCAAGAGAGCTATAGCAAAGACTCCAATCTTGGCATGCCCAGATTTTGGTAAGGACTTTCTTATTTATTGCTATGTCATTGAATGCACTCTTGATACTGTGTTAACCCAAGAAAATAATGAAGGTCATGAGCTCCCCATAGCATTCATGAGTTATATTTTGAAAGCCCATGAGTTGAAGTACACCATGATGGAGAAACACACTTTTGCAGTGGTTAAGGCGGTGAAACAGTTTCGTTTTTATATCCTCAACTCCCATGCTATTGTTCTTGTGCCTGATACAACTGTTAAATCCATTCTAACATAGAAAGAATTTGGAACCAAGAGGGGTAATTGGGTAGACAAAGTTCAGGAGTATGACCTTGACATCAAAACCACCAAGTTGGTAAGGGGAAAGGGCTTATGTGAGCTCATTGCCGAATGAGCTGATGCTAAATTGATAGAGGAAGATGTTGATATGCCTGCTGTTCTTTTCCTCAGTTCTACTGATGAATGGTATGCTGAAATTGAATACTTTCTCAGTTATGGGGAATGCCTATCCCATTTGAGTGCCAAGGAGAAAAGAACCATCAAATTGAGATTTGCTCAATATGTATTGTGGGAAAATGCATTGTTTAAATGTGGCATTGATGGAAGGTTTTTGAAATGCGTTGACAAGGAGCAGCAAAAGAGATTATTCTCAACTTTCCATGATCAAGCCTATGGGGGTCATTTCTCTTCTGCTGTAACAACCTACAAAATTCTTTGTGCTGGGTATTATTGGCCCACATTGTTCAAAGATGCATCCGAGTGGGTAAGGAAATGTGAAGCATGCCAAACCTTTGTTGGGAGACCCAAATTGGCTGCCTTGCCTCTCAAACCAGTGGTGATTGAGGAGCCTTTTCAACAATGGGGTTTGGACTTTATTGGCACACTCAATCCATCTTCAAGTGCTAGACACACTCATGTTTTGACTGCCATTGATTATTTCACCAAGTGGGTGGAAGCCGTTCCAGTCAAGAGTACTACTTCAGAAGTAGTGTGCAATTTCATCAAAGAGAACATCCTCATAAGGTTTGGTATACCAAACAAGATTGTCACTGACAATGCTTCAAATTTCTCCTCTGCTGAGATGACTGATTTTTGCTATGGCTATGGCATTTCCCTTGCCCACTCTTCAAATTATTACCCCCAGGGAAATGGGAAAGCTGAATCAACCAACAAGAACTTAGTCACCATTGTTAGGAAGCTTGTAAATGACTCTAAGAAGAATTGGCATAAGAAACTATATGATGCTTTATGGGTAGATAGGATTACACCTAAGAGAGCCATTGGAATGTCTCCTTTTCAAGTGGTATATGGAGTTGATGCTCAACTACCCGTAACATTGGAATTACCAGCCTTACACTTGATGAAGGCCATTGAAGATGCAAGCTTTACTAGCTCACTTGACAAAAGAATTATGTACCTTCAGAGGCTGAATGAGGATAGATTGCAGGTGGTTGATAGGATATCAACTCACCAACTCAAGGTAAAAGCTCTATTTGGCAAGAAGGCTAAGTCTAGAAATTTTCGAGTGGGAGATCTTGTTCTTCTTTGGGACAAAAGACATGAACCTTGAGGCAGCTATGACAAATTTTATTCTCTTTGGCTTGGCCCTTTCAAGATACGACAATTTGCTGGTGAGAATCCTTCTATCTGGATTACATGGATGGTTCTTCTCTCCCACTTCCTTATAGTGGGTAATTTTTTAAAATTGTTCAGAACCTAGGTGCTTTGGAAGTCCTTTGTACATTTTGTATAGTCTTTTGTTTTGGTTTGTTTCCCTTTTATTTTGGTTTGTTTTCTTTTCTTTTCTTTTGTTTCCTTTCCTGTCTAGTGTGTTGTCTTATGTGTTGGTATTGCTTTTGACTCCTTTTGCCCAATGGATAAGGCACTAGTCTTCTTTTCACAAATTTTTTTGTTGTTCTTGATCTTGCCTTATATTTCATGCAGAGCCAATTCATCCCCAGAAGGAGCCAGTTGTTGTCACCCTCAAATTTCCCTCCATTTTCCAAGTCTAAAAATGTTAAATTTTGAGTTGGTGCCTTTGAAGTATGCTTGAAAGAGGTATTTTTGAATTTGGGACTAACCAAGGACTTGAAGTCTTTTGAAAACTCATTCATCAGATGGGAAATCTCTTCCCCTTTCCAAAAAGTTGAAGAAGTCCTCCTAACTCCTTGTATTTTACAAGTTATGGCTCGACGGACCTAAGTTGATAAATTTTCCCTGGTGGGTTGCTGGACCTACGGAGTTCCTTGTGATTTTTGCACTTTTTTTCCAAAAGGGGTAAGTTAGCAAAAGTGACCCGCGAGCCCGCATGGAGAAATGGAGAGATAAGTTCCGCAAGCCCTCAACCAATCAGAAGTAGCCACGTGTCCTTGAGGTTGCGGGCTGGCGGGAGCAATATTGTTTTTTGCACTTTTTGCCAAAGGGTTAAAAGTTCAAAGTTTAGTCGCCCCCCTTGGGGTCCGCAACCAATCAGAGGATGCCACGTGTCAGTGGACCTGTGGAACTGCGGAGAAAATGAGATTTTGTGCTAAAGGGTCAAAATGTTACAAATTGAATCACGACCCTGTAGGCAATCAGAAGGTGACACGTGTCCTCGTTGAAAGGTCAACGCGGACCTGCAGAGGAATTGGAGATTTTGAGTTTTTCTCCCAAAAGGCTCAGATAGTGTTTTTAGATCGCATCCCCTCATCCAATCAGAGGCTGCCACGTGTTAGTAGGCTGGCGGACCGACGGAGCAAATTGAGGAATCGTGCTTTTTCTCCCAAATGATTGGAAATGTGTATTTCTCCCTCAGGCCCGCCGTTGGTTGATTTTTTGCCACGTGTGGGGTCCCAATTTGAAGGCAGAAGGGGGAAATCGACTGAAATGTCTGCATCTGGTTTTTATCGCCATTAACGCACCAGAGCTCTGTAGATCATGAAAATGGATCTTTCTTCATTCTGTTTTCTCAATTTCCTCATCATTTCCCTTTGCAATGCGGTTTGGATTGGTTTTGAGGCGGAATTGATTGATTTTGGAGGTGTAAATATGATTTTCAAAAGGAACATAGTTTCTCATGTTCTTGTAGATGGAAAAGGGGAAAATTTTCCAGCTGGGCACTCGAGTGTTTTGGAGATGATTACAAAGGTGAAATGGTGAGGGAAAATGAATGAGGAAACTGCCATATACTTCTGCTAAAGCATTCACATTTGAAATGATGAATTTCAACCTTTTAGGGCATCTACATTTTCCATGAGTGCATTCTTGTTTCCTGTCTCTTTCCAAACGAATCTCCAACAAATTTGATCCCATTGGGATATTCTTTCCTTGGAGGCAAAGCAAAGATGAAATAGGATTGTTATAAAAACATGCTTTGCCATTGTATAATGAGTTATGGGTTTTTTTTTGGAAAGTTGTAAAAGTCTGAAAGTGATTCAATACAGAGGTTGTTTCTTTCTCATTTTCTCCTATCACTCTTTCTCTTCCCTTGCTTGGTTCAATGGATCATTTACCTTACATGCAATAGAAACTTTGTGTTCTGATATGTGCAATCTTAGAACTTTGTGTCTGTAGATTTACATGGTGTGAAGTAATTGATCTTTCCTTATATTTTCTTGTTTTAGTGTGAGTACGGAAATACTTTGCTATCTATATTTCCCCAAAGAATTGTTGTTTTATTCCTTCTCCCACCTCTTCATTCTTCTATTCCTTCTGATCGATAACCTACAAGTATAAAGACTTTCCAGAATTCCATGATCCAAACATTGAAAATATTTATATCTGTACATTTGTTTTTCCAGTTTTCAATAAGGGAACCTCTCCCATTAAAGAGGAGGTACTTGTTGTCCCCTGAATGTGGTTTCACCTTCATGTTCCATTTTGAAACCCAATAGGACACCATGTTATGTAAAATCCACTGTGTATGGAGTTTGTAGACTTGTCTGAACCCACTCACTATATGTAAACCCACAATACGAAGGGTGGAAAGTGCACTGAACTGAACTAGTGTAAATACAATGTTTTATTATGTAAACCCTCAATGATGCCCCCCTCTTAGCGGGCACATGTGACGTCCCTAATAGGATAATGCGGCCCCAAAAGAGGACGTACCACATTATGAAATCTGTAACTCTTCCCTACAGGGGGAAAGGGGGTGCACTTGGTAGAAACCAAGGCACACACAAAAAAGGATGGATAACCAAAACAAGTGTTAGTTTGAAAACACATGCATGCAATAAGATAAGTGTGAAATACAGAGACAATGTAGAAACTACCTAACACAATAGTGTAAACATGCAAGAAACAAGTAATCCACACAAAGGGGGGTTGCAAACATGGGACATCACTCACGATATCACAAGACACACAAGGCTGTCATGGCCACAAACAATAAACAAGTGTGCACACAAACATAGGGCAAAGCCCATATACAATGGAAAACAAAAGCAACAATTAGAGACAAAAAACAAGTAGCCATGGAAACATGTAATTATACAAAACAAGTATTGCACCTGGAACACCCATTAGCATGTTGGAGCAATAACCAATATGTTAAAGTGTGTATGATCAATTAATATAAGATGCTAAGCACAAAACGAAACAATAGCACCTAGATGAGATGAATGTGGATTCCCCTAGCGACTAGTATAGGAAAGGTAGAAGAAAAACATCCATACCGTGTGTAAGAGTCCTGTATCTGTGATCACACTAAACAAAGGCATGAATGTGCATGTCTGTATGATACAAATAATGACATATAATAAATAAATCCAACATGTGTAGTAAAGTGATCATGAAAAACATTATCAAAGAAGAGTAAATGCACCCAGGACAATGCAACATGCTGTGGATGGATGGAATGGAATGCAAGATGGAATGATAAGAGAAACGTGCCCCCCGAATGTATGGAAGTTTAAGCAATGAGGTTCATTTTGTTTGCCCCCTCAGTAATCCAAAATGAACTATAAAGGAGAGTGCATCATCGGGAAATGGTCGAGTAGTGTTTATTATGTCTAGCACATTGTGATGAGTATGTATATGTAATGTTGATGAGATGCAACACATGGAGAGATGTGCGTGAACCCTATAGCCGAAACATATATCACAACTTGATGAATAGGTGAGTGATAAGTTAGCCTAAGCATATACCATTATATGATGAATGGATGAGTGATGATTTAGCATTAAGCATATATCACGATAAGATGAATGGATGAGTGATGATTTAGCACTAAGCATATATAACTACATGATGAATAGAAATAGGTGATGATTTAGCCTAAAGCATATGTCACTACAAGATGAAAGGAGGGACTGGTGATTTATCCTAAGGTGTATACCACTACAAAATGATATAATAGATGATGATTTAGCCTAAAGCATATGTTACTAGGTCATAAATGTCGTATGATGAAGTGTCCCATGGTGAGTGTAAGGTAGATTTGATTTGTAAACCCTCAGTAGTTGAGTATGGAACGAGGAACTAAAGTGCATCATAGGGTAGTGAGTGTAGTGCGTAGATGACAATGTAACATGTATGACCATGTGATGAGTACGATTTGTAAATGCGTGGTGTGGGAAATGCAATATAGGATGTGTATGGTGTATAGGATGTATACTATGTAATGTGTAAAATGTAATAATAGGCGTAGAGAGGAATGTGATATGTAATGATAAAATATAAAGCTAGACCCAAATGTTATGTAACCTAGTGTAGTATATATAATTTATGTGGAAACGCATAGTATATGGTATGGCTAAGTGTGTAGATACCCTAATGGATGTAATACGTAGATGGGGACTAGTATAATGTCGAATAAGTGTATAATAGATAGTGTATGACATGCAAGGTATGACGAAATGTAATGTGTAATGCCTAAGGTTTGGTGTGTGGGTTTCAGTGTAATGTTAATCTCTCAATAGTCAAGTGTGAACCGAAGCACAAGAGTGTGTTATTGAGTAATGAGTGTATTGTGCTAATCTAAGTGTAATATTTCTTAAGATGCACAATTTTTAGTGGGTTTTTGAGTGGGTTCCCTAAAAGAGTGGCAAGGCGATATACACCATCACTAATTTTATCCGTGACAATGTAGGGACCAAGCCAATTGGGCTTAAATTTTCCTTTAAGAGGTGCCTCAACATTTGTATTTTTTTATTTTATTTCAAAACGAGGTCACCGATATTGAATTCTTGAGATATATTCTTTCGATTGTAGGCATGAGCAATGTGTGATTGATACACACAGATATGTTTGAGTGCTTGGACACGAAGCAAGTCCAACATTTCTAGTTCATGTAATCTATTTTCATGATATTCATTATCTTTAAGGATACCTTTGAAAGAGATTCACAAGGATGGTATCTCTAGGTCAAGTGGGATAACAACCTCGACACCATAAAATAATGAAAAAGGGGTAGTGTTACTAGGTGTACGAACACTAGTGTGATTAGACCATAGTGCGTAGAAGAGTTGGTTATGCTAATCGGTACCGCTAGAGTCAACAATATTGTGTAAGATTTTAACAATAGTTTTATTCTAGGCCTCAGCTTGGCCATTTCCATGTGGATAATAATGTGTAGAAAAGGATTAATTGATTTTTAACTTAGCAAAAAATTTCTTAGCATATTTATTTTTGAACAAAGTTCCATTATCAGCAACGATAGCTGAAGGTACACAAAAACATGTGATAATATGTGTGGTAAGAAATTTATAAATGTTTGTACTAGTGGTTTTCTGTAGGGTAGCCGCTTCGACCCACTTAGTAAAGTATTCAGTAGCCATAATGATAAAATTATGTCTGTCAGATGATTCAAGATTGATCATACCAATTAGATCTAGCCCCCAATGGAAGAAGGGCTAGGTTGGCGTAATGGGTTGAAGATTTTAAGCAAGTGCATGATGGAGATTGCCATGTTTTTAGCATTTTTCACAATGAGTAGTATAATCAAGACAATTTTGTTCCATTGTTGGCAAATAATATCCTTGGCATAAGAGTTTTTGTGACATAGATTTAACTGAGAAATGGCCACCACATAAGCCATCATGAATATTGAAGATAGTAGTGGAAATATCTGTGAGTGAAAGATAATGAAGAAGACAGCCATCAACAACACGTTTGAATAATTCAGTCCCGATGATGACATAATGAATGTCTTCAAAACGTAATCAGTGAGCTTTGTGAGGTTATAGGGTATCAAAAATAGTTTGTTTATATATATAATTATAAATGGGAGTGAACCATTCAACGATGCTTTGACTGTGCATGATGGTGCAAGCTGCAATAGGTAATGCAAAGATAGAGGGATGATGTAAGTGCAGGATGATGAAAGTAGCTTGTTCGTTAGTGATGTCTTGTGGGATGAGGGATGCGACACTTGCCATAACATCTGCATGGTGATTATCTTTGCAAGGAATAATAATAATGGAATAAGACTCAAAGGTATCCAAAAGATCCTTTATGAGGGTATTGCATGGAATAAGATGTTCCTCCTTGGTATTATATGTATCATTGACCTGATTGATGACTAGTTGAGAGTTGCCATGGATAGACAAGTTGTGAATGAGAAGCTTTTGAGTAGTAAACAATCCTAAAATGAGGGCCTCATATTCAATAATATTATTCATGTAAGAAAACCCTAATCAATAAGTGAAGGGGAGTGGATCGCCATGTGGGGTAATAAATACAACCCCAGATCCAGGGCCAGAGTGAAAATGAGAACCATCAAAGTATATGGTCCATGTATGGGATTCAATGGTATAAGTAGTGAAATCATCATGAAAGGAATTATAAATAGGTGACGTATCTGAGAGGGGTGATGTGACCAATTGATCAACGATGTCTTGTCCCTTGATGGATTTTTGTGGGATAAACTTAAAATCAAATTCTACGAGGAACACGATCCAATGAGCCAAATGTCCTGGGAGGTGTGTGTGGGATAAGAGATAACATAGGGGATCGACTTTGGTGATGATATGTATCTCATTGTTAAGGAGATAATGATGTAATTTGTTCGCAACAAAGACAAGACCGAGGCACAATTTTTCAATGTAGCTATAGTTGCATTCATAAGAGAGGAGAGTATGACTGATATAATATATGGCTCTTTCACATTGAGTATCATCATGTTGTGCCAATAATGTGCCTCATACATGAAATGTAGTAGAGATATATAACAAAAATGGTCGATCAGTTATAGGCAGGACTAGAATGGGTGGATTTAACAAGTAAGATTTGATATGATCGAATGCTTGTTGACACTATTCATCCCAAATGAACTTAGTATCTTTATTCATGAGTCAGGTGAATGGTTGTGTCTTATCAACAAGTTGTGTGATAAAACACTGGATAAATTGGATTTTACCTTTTCAATCTCTATGCCACGTTGGAAGATAATATATCCAAGGAGCTTGCCTGTCATCAACCCATTTTTTTTTTTTGGATTTAGACATATACAATATTGATGTAATCATTCAAATAGTATGCATAGATCCTTTGCATGGGAAGAATGCCACCTAGATTTTGCTAAAATGTCATCTACATAATCCTCAAGGATCTTGTGAATGTAGTCATGGAATATATGGGTCATTGCGCGTTGATAGGTAGCCCTTGCATTTTTAAGGTCAAAGGGCATAACTGTATAGCATAATGTACCCTATGGCATGGCGAAAGAGGTTTTTTCTTGGTCAGCTAGATTGATCTTGATTTGGTTGTAACCCGTGAAGCCATCCATAAAGGAAAGGATGTCGTAACCAGAGGTAGAATTGACAATAACATTGATATGTGGAAGAGGGAAACTATCCTTAGCAAAAAATTTATTTAGATTATGGAAATCAGTGCAACAACGAACAACCATTTGGTTTCATTACGGGGACAATATTAGACACCCATTCAGGAAAGTCGATAGTGTGAATAAAACCCACATCTAAATTTTTTTGAATTTCTTCTTTGACTAAGAGGGCCAATTTAGGATGTATCTTATGGATTTTATGTTGGACAAGTTTGGTGCCTGGGTTAAGAACAATGTTATGCATTGCAACAAAAGTATAAATACCTGGAATATTGCTATAATACCATGCAAAAATATCCAAGAAGTCATGAAGTACTTGTTTGATATCCTTTTGTTCAACAGGGGTAAGATAGGAGGCTAGCAAGACTATGCATGGATTTTCAGACGTGCCCAAATTGTATTGTATTATTTCTTCATTAAGAAGGGCGGAAGTGTCCTTAATATATGGAGTAGTTGGAATAGTTTCGAGTGGATTGAAATTGTTAATGGGGGTATCAGACTCTCCAAAGAAAACCGTATCAGCGGGTGAGGAAGGGTGGTGCCGTTTATGGTGGAAAGAGGGGAGATGATCATAAAAGCCCATATAATCAAACAACGTGTTATTCAGTAGAAAAAGTATCTAGGGTATCCTAAATAGATAGATGCGCCATCACTAATGAGTTATCGGATGTACTAGGGGAAGTGAAGTAACATGAAAAGTGGTATTATGTATCTGTAGGAGGATGTAGACGGAGGTTGATACCCTAGCCCAAAATTGTGTGATCCATGCAGGGATGTCCCAAATATTTATGAATTTATGTTCTTAAAGGTATATATTTGCATTAGCAGAAACCAAAGCGACATAAATAATCATATCCCTAACCCATACCTAGAAAAGATCTGGAGTAGCATCAGAGGGAAGTGGGAGTATCAACAGTTTGTGCAACAAATTTACAATACTCGAAAGGTGATGGGTTAGTAGGCACATCATAAATAGTTCTCTGATAAATAAATTTAAGTCATGTATGTAGTGTAGAAGGGACTACGTGCATAGCATGAATCCTAGGTCTCATGAGGAGAAGATTGTAGTTAAGGTCATTGGGCATGACATGACATGGGAGATCAATTCTACATGGGCCGATAGTGATGGGTAAATGAACAATTCCTAAAACACGCTTTGGGATATTATCAAAACCATGAATAGAGATAGACGAAGGAGTGAGAGATGCTTCTGACATGCCTATATGTTGAAGAAAAGTGATGTTACAGATGTTGAGGCCAGATCCATTATCGACTAAGACACACTTGACACCTACTTTGTTAATACAAACTTGGATATACAAGGGAGGGTCATGTTCTAGAAATGCTTGTAGTGTTAAATATTCAGATGTGAAAGGTATTTGACCTTCATTAAGGAATAGAGTCAAAATTAACTTATGATATACATAGTCAGGTGATGTATGGGGAGGAATGTAATGGGTAGCTAAGTATTTCCTATGGTTATTGAGGAAATCTGGATGATTTTGTAGATAAAAATGAATACATATGTTCATGGTGAATCAATTCTAAGATAACTAAGGAAAGAAAGATGAATGAATAAGAAGCAAATGAATAAAGGATCTACTAATAGGAAGGATGTAGGGATAACGAAGCAAAGAAAGGGGTAGGAAAAGATAGTCATGATGATGGAATATAAATTCAAGACCTATAAGGTGTTACGAAAAAGGATCGGGTTCACCAAAATGATTAACTAAAATTACCTAAAATGGATGGGGGAAATGTAATAATAGTTAATCTAATCTAGGAGGACATAAACACTATAAATAAATGCACTAAAGTAATATGAAGTGACTAAAATGATTGAACTAGTAGAAATAAAACCCTAATATGCAAGTGGAAGGTAAGGAATGAACTTAGGTGACTATGGATGATTGTTGTAGGGTGTCACAGGTTTGACAAGAAAATACAGAAGTTGGAATGACTACACAGAGGTCCTAAAAAGAGTGGATCTAGAAGACTTGAGTAGACTGGAGTGCCTAGGAGGGTATTGGGGCTCTCAGGGGCACCTTGGTATGGCAGAATAGGCGCCATGGTCTCTGAAAAAGTTTAGAACCTGGTTCTTTCTGGGTCAGAAGATGCTCTGTAACCTTCACTTCCTATCACACTAGATTCATTAAACTGCACCGAATGTGCCGAATATAACAAGAAGAAGTTTAAGACCAACAAGAGACAAGATAAGTATCAAAACCCTAAAAAAATAAAAGATGCAAATGAATGGTCGGACTAACCTCAACTGCCACAACAATGGGCTTACTAAACTGAGCACTGCACTACATTTCAGACCAAAATGTAGTTATGGTGTGTGTGTACAGGTCATTCCCTAGGTGCTCTTGTGCCAGTTGTAATTTGTGAATTAGCGAGGAATAAATAAATGTAAAAAATGTAATAATATGTGTGCATGGAATAAAATAGAATCCCCTCCTATGAAGCATTTGTTGATGTAGATCTCTTAGCCTTGATGCACAAAAGTATGTGGATGTAAGTGATGAAATGGATGCAACTCTAGATGGAGTGATAGTAGTAAGTGATGCTAGGACCCTCATTATGGTCTCATAAATTTATGTTTATAGGGTTCTCTTGTTCTAATTTCGTAATTAATCCCGACATGGCTGACTAGGAAAAGATAAGGATGAAAAATGGATAGAAAGATCCCAATAAGAGGCTAGATAGTAAAACAAGGATCAGAGCACCCCGGGTGGGACCAAGATGCCCCGAGGTGCCCTAGTTTAGGCTAAAATGATAAGAAAGTGCCGAAATAGCTGGACATCTATATAAAAATGTGCATGAATGATGAAACAAAAGATAAAACAAGATGGCCAAAAGGTGGGATTAATTAGTACTTTCTTCACTTAAGAACCTTCTAAATAATAGTATGAGATTGGGATAAATAATGCCCAAAGTGCATAATTTTGTGACTACACAATCAAATAGTGGAGACCATATCTCATGGGTTGTCACTTCAAGGTAAAGAACATGACAACTTGAAATACTTCTCGGAGAAAAGATTATCATTTGAAGAATGTCAGAAATGGGTCGCTAAGAAGTTAGGTTATAAATTTGAGATCATTTACAAGGAAGGAAAATAAAATGTTGTAGTTGATGCACCATCCAGGAGAGATGAGTCCAAAAAAGTGTTTTTTTTGTATATCATGTCCATATGTAAATTGGGTTGATCAAGCCAGATAATATTGGTAGAATGACACAAAGATTGACACTCTCATTCAAAATCTCCAACATGATCCAAGAATTTAATAAAAAATGGTATGGAAGGGGGATGCATTGTGGTATAAGGATTGGTTGTACTTATGCATGTTGTCACCCTCAAAATTCCCCTCATTTTTCAAGTCTAGAATTAAAATTTTGAGTTGGTGCCTCTAAAAAATATTGAAAACAAATTATTGTGAAATATGGTTCTTTCCAAGCACTTTTGGTCTCCTAGAAACTTCTTCATCAGATGGGAAATTTCTTCCCATTTCCAAAAAGCTAAATAAGTCCTCCTAACTCTTCATATTTTTCAAGTTATGACCCGATGGACCTGAAATGGTATTATTTGCCCAAGGCGGGCTAATAGGGCTGTGGGATTTTTTTAGCACTTAACACCTTTTGGAAAAGGGTGTAGTTAGAAATAGCTAGCCCACAAGCCCACACACTAAGATAAAAAAGAATGCATAAAGTCCACCACCAATCAGATGGTGCCATGTAGCCGTGTTGAAAAGTCAAAGTGGGGATGGGGGTCAGCGGAGAATTTTAAAGTTTTAAGATTTTTTGATAAAAAAGAGTTAAAAGTAAAAAGTGATCCGCGACCCCATCACCAAGCAGATAATGCCATGTGTTTGGCCATTGAAAATTCAAAGCAGGTGAGTGGGCCAAAATTTTCCAAAATGCCTTTTAGCTGTAAAAGTTATAAAGCATAAAGTATTCCTCCCCGTGCCCGCTCCAATTAATTTCTTCCACATGGGTGACCCAAATTTAATGTTGTAAAAGCAAATCTAATGGATCATATTTAAATTGGTGAAATAATGTAAAGAATGTATATTTGAAAAATTGGTTTTTCTGTAATTAACGTTTCTTTGCAAATCAAGAATTCAAAAGGGGCGCGAAGGATTGGAATGAGTTGTAACCATTTCTTGATTGCTCGAGGAAATTATAACCATTTATTGCTTGCTCGATGAAGTTATAACTATCTTTTGTGAGCCATTTCATGGGCTTTTGAAGCCATTATATGGGGTTGGAATTTTGATATTTTGGAACTATAATTTCAAATATGAAGAAATCAATACAAGGGTTTTCCCCCTTTTCCTCTGTTTTCTCTTTCCTTCTTGCTTTTATCTGTGAATCATTTAATCCTTGCATGCTTAGAAACTTTGCGTTCTAGTTTATACAATCTCAAGAACTTTGAGTCTGTGGATTGTGCCCATTATAAATGTGAATGGTTCTACTCTATATCTCTTTTTCTCAATACATGTAAGGGTTTTCTCTGCCATCTATTTTCCCTGAAAGTATTGTCTTTTTCTTCCTCCCTCCTCTCTTCAAGTCTTCTATCCTCATGTATTGATAACTTTCTAGGCATAAAACACATTTGAAGATATCGGGAAACCACCATTGAATGAAAGATTGTGTATTTGTACATAGGTTTTGCCCCTGCTTTCAATAAGGGAATCTCTCCCATTAAAGAGGAGGGACTTGCTTATCCCCTGACTGTGGTTTCATTCCAAGTGCAAATCTGAAACCCAACAGTTTTAGGTGACTCCACTGGGGATTTGTTCAACAGACTTATTTTCTAAAAAGAAAAACTAATTTAATCATTTCTTTGATTTGGCGACACTAAGATACACTCGTGGTAGAAGGGCTCTTGGAATTGAAGATCCCCAATTTCAACGTTTGGATCAACAAGGTTTTCAAATTCCTCCAAAAAGAAGAAATAGAAGAGCTCGTTCCACAAGCAAACCTCCTGTTGAAGACAAAGCTTCTAGTAGTAGCATTCCTCAAGCACAATTTAGCCCTAATCTCCATACCCTAATTCTTGTTAGTGTCTTAGTTCCACTTCAAGCAATATTTCCAAGGATGGTAGCACCTCTACCTTGGGGAAAAAGAGTTGGGCCTTTGGCTCTTCCTCAATCATTGCATGAGTTACCTAGGGGTAACAGGAAGAATTTTTCCAAACTTAGAGGTGATGGAAAAGTGCACCCTGATGAACACATTGCAACCTTCATTGTTGCATGTGGGGTCCTTGGAGTTGAACATGAGGATGTCTCTGTTAGGCTGTTTGTGGAGACCTTGCAAGACAATGCGGTAGATTGGTTTTACCATCTTCCTGCAGAGACCATCACCAATTAGACTACTATGAGGAATAAATTTGAGAAGCGTTTCAAACCTGTTGAAGATGTGCATGATTTGTTAGCTCAGATTTCTCAAATCAAGAAGGAGGCACATGAGCCTATGAGAGAATTTTTGGCCAAGTTCAACAATTTGATTAAAAAGATTCCACTAAATACTAGGCCTGTTGATCAGATTCAGAAGTGTTTCTTCTTGAATGCTCAATTTCCGGAAGTAAGCTATGCCCTGAGGAGAGCAAATCTTGTAACTTTGGATGTTGATCAGAGATTGGCTGTCAGTGTAGAAGATGCCTTGATCATGTCTGGAAAGCTGAAAAGGGAGTCTTTCAAATCCAAAGCATCTTCTTATTCCTCTTCTCTTGGAGGTAATGTAGATCAATTGGTGCAAAATCTGGCTAATGACCTCATTTCCATCAAGAAAAAATTGGCTCAACATGCTCCATATCAATATGTTCCAAGGAAGAACTTTCAACCTAGGTACTGCTTGCCCTCTTCTTAAACCAGGTTGGCCATTGAAGGTCCACCCCTCAAGGTGCCTGTACGTACCCAAAATTGTAAGGTACTGCACTGCGGAATGGTGTAATAAATGCCCCAATGATGATACAGGTCTCTCCGCAAGGTGTTCAGGATCCAGAAAGAGCTCCTCAAACATGCGTTAACATCCTGCATACCCCGCCTTGTCCCCGTGTGCTTTGTTTTCCCCCTTTTTGCTCGGACGAGTTTTTGAGGGAAAATTTCCCTAGGAAGGTCCGTAACCGCCGACTTAATCAAAAAGTGCGGTCACATTGTGCGTGGAATGGTAGGGACGTTCTTTGAGGTAAGTCACGTGAAATATCATGTTACACAAGGATTGGTCGGGGGCGACTTGAGCAAAAATTTCATGCCCAAAGGACCGCAGCGAATGAGGAGATGATACTTTGTTTGCCGTTTAGGAGGACAGTTTGATTTCGATTAGGGGGAAAGATTAGAAAATCTTCCAACGGGATCGTCGGGTGCGCAAAGAAGAATTTTGGCCACGATTTTGCCCCATGAACCAATAGAAATATGAGTGTTGTGGTCTAGCTAGTTTGGTGGAAGTCTTTAGGTGCGGAGTTCATTACTTTGGCTTAGTTTGCCATTGACTAGCTAGTCGGTATGCCACATATCCAACTTGTGGAAACAGTTTTGGCCCGTTTTAGGCTAATCCATTAGGAGGAAAAGAAAAAATTTGGAGCGGCCCCCATAGACTAATCAGAGTGTGACAGGTTTTATTCTTCAGAGCAGCGATAGTTTCAAGTTCTGGACGAAATTTGATGCAAGTTTTCCAAAGTAGATCCCGCTAGGAATGGCGAGAATCCAAAATTTGTACTCTTGCGCGGGCCCTCAGAGGGATCCAGAATTCTATTCAAGCCCGTGTGAATCTGAAGTGTTGACACGTATCTTGGTCTCAAACACCTGGAGGTCGGGGGCGTGGGGATGCAAAGCATTGGAAATGCTTTTCCAAAGTGATCGGCAGTGATCACAAGGGAAATTTTGAAGAGATGCGCGCTTGAGTGAATAGGAGGATGACACGTGGCGGCGGATTCGGCACTATTCAGCGGAATCCAGGTTTTAATCTTACAAAATTCTAGTCCAAAATCATAAAAAAAAAAGTAGTTAATCAATGTCTGTTTCAGTTAACCTATGGATTCAACGAGAATGTGCCACATGGTAGAGGAGCGGAGGGGATTGATAGGGATTTTTGGGGAAACTATGATTCACTCCTCAATTCAAAAAAAGGAAAATTTTAGAAGTTTCAGCCCACCAATCCATTAGTTATGCCCTAATGTTTAGCGCTAAATCTTCAGAGGGCACATAACTTTTGATCCAAAGCTTGGCTAGTTTTGTTTGTTCTTAAATGTCATTAGTTTAGTTATCAATGGCGAAATTATTCTACATAGATGGAGGTCTTAAATTTATGGATATCATTGCAAGATACAAAATGGAGAAACGTCCCTAGCATGCAAGAAATACACTTAGAAATGGTTACCAACCACCAAATTTAATGATAGTATGGGTCGTTATTACTGGATTTGCAAAACAATGTACTTCAAAGACCTAGGGATTTTCCATGGGAACCCATCATTTTTCAGAGATAATCGTAGCCTCAGCCCATTTTTTTGGTGGCAATTACTGATATTGACCAGAACCCTTAGGATACAAGTCTTTCAAACAATAACAGTTTTCCAGCAAGTTAGATCTTCCATTCTACTCGATGGATTAAACATAGAAGACGACCAATTTTGGCTACATTTGTAGTCAAGTCAGTTCAAACTACTTTTCTGCTCTAAGAAAAAACCTCCACATTCTTGTAGAAGGATCTTGAAAGGGTTGAAACATTCGGAGTGTAGAACCTTTAATTCCACATGCATTGTACGCATGAGACATTTTTACAGACATAGATACCGGTTTAAGAATCCATGTTGCGTGAACGCCCGTAGGATATTCTGGAGCAACAATCACACAACTATTGATTCTAAATGGTAGCATCTGAGAAATCCTATGCTCATTTTTTTCTTCTTTTCAGGACTTGATCCTCATCTATGACCATTGCAGGTATTTGTGCATGTTTGAATGTTCATTACAGGTTTGTGAGCTATGTTTATCCCGGAACCTTTTGGAATCCATTTTCTGTGAATTAGAAATATATCACTGGGCCTATGCATGCACTGGTATTCCAGTCCTACCCCATTTCTCACCCATCATTATCCAACAATTGTTCCTTACTGGACACAACAGTTTTAATAGATGTTCAGCATTTTCCTTCTCTAGGCCAGTATCACCATCCATAGTGTAGGATTCTATTTTTCCTCTTTTCTCTCTCTGACACTATCTCCTTGAGAAGTATACGATTACTGATCCCAGGTCATTTCCCAGCGTATGCCTGCAACCCATAGATCGAATCACGCTTGTGGCTCGGTAGTTGATAGGAGCCTTTGAGCAACCAACCTTGCTCTGGATCGAGCTTTCACACCAGTCCAAGTTAGAAGGTCCCACACTTTGGGAAAGCTCAATGATTGTGCAAATTCACACCAAATGACATGTGCCTTAGAAAAGCAGATTACCATAGGTCATTTTGGGGGTGCTGTGTCCCACCTATATTCCATCCCCACCTAATAGTCTCGGCAAGAAATCGGGAATTTGAGCCTACGCGGAAGAGTCACTTGCCCTAGATTCTCAAACTCGGTTGGCCGCTTTAAGGTCCACCCCTTACAGGTTCCTGTCAATTCAACTTGTGAGGTTTTTGAGCCTGATGATGAGGAAGAAAATGGCCTCTATGATGAACAAGAAGAGGAAAATAATGAAGAACTGGAGGATCCTGGTGGTTCTCGAGTTCATTTCCTCACCACTAAAGGTGTGGATGATGAAGATGACTATGATGATGTAGTGGCTGAGATGAACTAGTGATTCATATGCTGTTATGACTTGAGGAGAAAACCAAACAAAAATGAAAAAGTGGCGTAACCTGCAAAAAGATCCAAGGAGTACTCCATCACCATCCTCGGTGATTGCAAGAAGAGGAGCTCTTATTCCTACTACTTCCACCCAAAAGGTAAGCTCTACTAGTCCTTCTCCCTCTACTTCTACCTCTGGGAATTCTTGTCCAACAAATGATAAAGTTGATAGATCAAAATCTCCTCCTACTCCTAGTAGTGATTCCCCATACATATATGGATCTTTTGACATTATAAAACATCATAGAAATACCAAGATTCAGATTTGTGAGGCAGAGTTATATAAAACCCATCCTAAAGCCTTTGCCAAAATGGTTAACTTTGTAAATTCTAAATCTAAAATCCCATCCCATTCTTCTAAATGCCTCTTTTCCCACTCCTTCTCTACCTCAACCCAGCCTTGTGGCTACAGTCACTTCACCCAATGAGAAGATCAAACCCTTCTATGTGACTCTAATCTTAGATGGCCACAAGATTAGAAATTATGTCATTGATTCTGGTGCATCTGATAATGTAATGTCCTACAAAAGTGGTTCATGCTTTGGGTCTAACCCTAACCCACACTTATGGCTCTTGCTATTCCTTGGAAAGTAGAGAAGTGCCTTTTGTTGGGAGAATAAAGGATGCACAAGTAGCTTTGACTACTTTACCAGAGAAGAAGGTCTTGGCTACCATCTTACTTGTTGATATCCCTCCTTCCTGTGGCATTACTCCTAAGTAGGAACTTTTGGAAAGATATGTTGAAGTTGAGATCCAAATGGATTGGTCACATGCCTTGATCCCCATCAATGGGAAGATGAAGAAGTTGTCTGCTTGAGAAAAAATCAAGAGTATATTGTGCTAAAAGATAGATGATCTTAAAGCACAAATATTGTATGAAGACATTGGGCATGGGAACTACATGATCATGTCACAAAAGGAGAAAAAGTATATCAAAGGGAGTGTTGTCTTGATCATAATGGTGTGTGAAATTTGGATTTTGATGGAAGCTACTCTTTAGCTGGTCCTAGAGCTGGTGTAGTTGCTCATTTCTCCTGGGGGTAAGGCTCATCCTTTCTCTTTCAAGTTTCAGTTTGAAAATATCAACATTACTACTGAGTATGAGACCCTCAATTCTTGGGTTAAGCATGGCGAAGGAAATGGGAGTGAAGAACCTTCTTTCTTGGCGGAGATGCAGATCTAATTGTGAAACAAGTTAGAGACCTTTATCAGGTAAAGAACAGAAGGTTGAAGAACTATAGGAATCTTAGTCTGGGATTCCATTGAATTCCTTGATGCTTTTTCCATTGAAGTTTTGCCAAGGGAAAGGAACACTAGGGCTGACTCTCTAGCTATTTTAGGGTCCTTGTTGATTCATCATCCTTGATTTCCCTCAAGAGAAATTCACCATTGAGATGATCTATAGACCCAATGTTCCTGACAATGCAAATAACTGGAAAGTTTTCAATAATGACCATTATTTACTTTATTTCTTGGAGCTTAGAGACAACTTTTATCAACTATACTTTGAAGGAAGTGGAAATATTCCTAGAGAGTGTGTGTCATCAAATGAAGAGGGTGTCAAAGAAGAGATGAATCAAGATGTATGCATCAAACTGAAAGGAAAAAAAATCCCTAAAGGGATGGTGAGTTTGGAGGATATTTTTGATAAACATGACAGGTATATGAAGTATAAAGTTTCTCAAGGAGCCCGATAATCTGCCGAGACTGAGAAAGTGAATATTGGGAGTCTTGATGATCCCAAAATGGTCAACATTGGAAAATACTACACTCAGGAAGAGAAAAATAAGGTGGTGAATCTGTTAAAGAGGTATGTTGATGTTCTGGCTTACTCTTATGATGATCTTAAGGCTTTTCAACCTAAAGAAATGCAACATTTCATTCCTCTTAAGCCTGGGATCAAACCATTCAAACATAAGCAAAGGAAATATAATCCAAAGATAGTTGATACAATTTTTCGAGAAATACAAAAGCTTTTGAAGGCTAAGATCATCTTCCCCATCCACCATTCAATGTGGATTGCTAATATAGTGCATGTCAGGAAGAAGAATGGTGAGATCCGGATCTATGTGGACTTCATAAATCTAAATCAGGGTTCTTTGAAGGAAAAATACCCTCTCCCCATGATGGACCAAGTGTTGCAAGCTGTCACAGGCTTGAAGATGCTATCTATGCTATATGGATTCTCAGGGTACAATCAAGTAGAGGTGAATACTACAGATCAACATAAGACTACCTTTACTACTCCTTGGGTCACCTTTGCATACAAGAGGGTGCCATTTGGTCTCATCAATGCTGGTGCTACTTTCCAGAGGGCCATGGACTTGGGTTTTGGAAGTTTTAAAGGGAAATGCATTGTTGTGTATTTGGATGACTTGACAACATTTTCTAAAGCAAGAACAAATCACTTCCAACACCTTGAAACAATATTACAGAAGTGTAGAGAGCATGGGATTTCTTTAAACCCTAAAAATTCTATGTTTTATGTCACATAAGGAAATCTGTTGGGACACATTGTTTCAAAGGAAGGGATCAAGATTGATCCAGAGAGAGTTTATCCCATCCAACAAATTCCTCTTCCATTAAGTAAGAAAGGTGCCCATTCTTTCTTTGGTAAGATCAATTTCTAAAGGAGATTCATCCCCGATTTTGTATAACTTACTATGAGCATTTCTCACATGATGCAAGGGAAGAAAATTTTTGGTTGGTCCTCTGAAGGGAAGACATCATTTGAGGACATTAAATAGAATATTGCAAAGAATTAAATCTTGGCGTACCCTGACTTTAACAAATATTTCCTTATCTATTGTTATGCCATTGAAAATAACCTAGATGATGTGTTAGCCTAGAAGAATGATGAATATAATGAGCTCCCAATTGCATTCATGAGTTATGTCTTGAAAAATCATGAGCTAAAGTACACCATGATGGAGAAACATGCTTTTGTAGTTGTCAAAGCTCTCAAGTAGTTTAGGTTTTACATCCTTAATTCTCATTCTGTGGTGTGCTGGTGCCTGATACAACAATCAAATCCATTCTTACTCAGAAAGAATTTGGAACCAAGAGAGGTAATTGGGTAGTAAAGGTGCAAGAGTATGATCTTGACATCAAGCCAATAAAGTTGGTTTGGGGTAAGGGCCTATGTGAACTCATTACTAAGGGAGATGCTAATGAGTTGTCCAAAGATGGAGTTGATGCCCCTGTTGTTCTGTTCCTCAGCTTGAAAGATGCATGGTATACTGACATTGCTCACTTTCTAACCTATAGAGAGTGTCCATATCACTTGAGTGCTAAAGAGAAGAGAGCCATCAAACTGAGGTTTGAAAAATATGTGTTATGGGAGAATGCTTTGTTCAAACGAGACATAGATGTAAGGTTTTTGAAGTGTGTAGACAAAGAGCAACAAAAGAAGTTGTTCTCTACTTTTCATGACTAGACTGGTGGAGGTCATTTATCTTCTACTATAACAACTCATAAAATACTTCATGCTGGGTATTATTGGCCCAATCTATTCAGAGATGCATCAAAATGGGTTGGTAAATGTGAAGCATGCCAAACATTTTTTGGAAGACCTAAGTTGGCTACTTTTCCTCTCAAGCCTGTAGTGATTGCAGAGCCATTTCAATAATGGGGTTTAGAATTCATTGGAGCACTTAATCCATCTTCTAGTGTTGGGCATACCCATGTGTTGACTACCATAGATTACTTCACCAAGTGGGTGGAAGCCATCCCAGTCAAGAGCACTACTTTTGAGGTAGTGTGTAACTTCATTGAGGAGAACATATTGATCAGGTTTGGGACACCAAACAAAATTGTGACTGACAATTATTCCAAATTTTATTTTACTGAGATGATGGACTTCTGCTATGGGTATGGGATCTCCCTTATTCATTCTTCAGATTACTACCCCTAAGGGAATGGACATGCATAATCAACAAACAAGAACTTGGTGAACATAGTTAGAAATCTTGTAAATGATTCTAAGGAATTGGCATAAGAAGCTTTATGATGCACTTTGGGTTGATAGAATAACACCAAAGAGAGAAAATGGAATGTCTCCTTTCCAAGTGGTGTATGGTGTGGAAGATCAAATGCCAGTCATGGTGGAATTGCCAGCCTTGCATCTGATGAAAACCATTGAAGATTCAAGTTTTAGTAGCTCTTTGGATAAGAGAATTTTGTACCTTCAGAATCTTGATGAGGACAGATTGCAAGTGGTTGACAGGATATCAACTCATCAGTTGAAAGTGAAGGCTTTGTTTGATAAGAAAGCCAAACCTAGAGTTTTCCAAGTGGGAGACATTGTGATTCTTTAGGACAAAAGACATGAGACATGAGGAAGCCATGGTAAGTTTGAGTCTCTTTGGCTTGGTCCTTTTAGAATTAGACATTTTGATGGAGATAACTCTTTTTATCTGGATTACGTGGATGGATCTCCTCTCCCACTTCCTTATAGTGGGTAGTACCTAAATTTGTTCAAGTCCTAGGTGGCTAGGAAGTCCTTTTGTACATTGCATTTGGTTTTTGGTTTTGGCTTGTTTCCCTTTCTTGTTCTTTGCTGTGTGGTGTGTTTTTTTTGGGTCTTCCCTTTTGATTTGTTTTGTTTCTTTTCTGATCTTGTGCGTGTTTCCTTGTATTGGTTATACTTTTGACTCCTTTTCTAATGGATAAGGCACTGGTCCTCTTTCCCAAAGTTATCTGTAGTTCTTGATCTTGCCTTGTGTCTTTTTTCTCAGCCAAGTCATCCCCAAAAAGAGCTACTTGTTGTCACCCTCAAAATTTCCCTCATTTTTCAAGTCTAGACTTAAAATTTTGAGTTGGTGCCTTTAAAAATTATTGAAAACAAAGTATTTTCAAATATGGTTCTTTCTCAAGGCTTGTGGTATCTTGGAAACTTATTCATCATATGAGAAATTTCTTCCCATTTCTGAAAAGGTAAAGAAGTCCTAACTCTTCATATTTTTCAAGTTATGGCCCGACGGACCTGAGATGGTATTATTTGCCCAAGGTGGGCTGGAGGGGCTGCTGGAGATTTTTATCACTTAACACCTTTTGAAAAATGGCATAGTTGGCAATGGTAGGCCCACGAGTCCGCGCAAAGAGATAAAAAATAATGCTGAAGGTCCACCACCAATCATATGATGCCATGTAGATGTGTTGAAAAGTCAAAGTGGGAATGTGGGTCGATGGAGAATTTTGAAGTTTTAAGTTTTTTTGATCAAAAAGAGTTAAAAGTAAAAAGTGATCCGCGACCCCGTCACCAAGCAAATAATGCCACGTGTCTGACCGTTGAAAATTCAAAGCGGGCAAGCGGGCCAAAATGTTCCAAAATGCCTTTTCGATGTAAAAGTTATAAAGCATAAAGTTTTCCTCCCCGCGCCCACTCCAATCAATTTCTTCCACGTGGGCGGCCCAAATTTAAAGTTGTAAAAGCAAATCGAATGGACCATATTTAAACTAGCGAAATAATGTAACGACCATATATTTGAAAACCTGGTTTTTCTACCATTAATGTTTCTTTGCGAATCAAGAATTCGAAAGGGGCGTGAATGATTGGAATGAGTTGTAACCATTTCTTGCTTACTCGAGGAAGTTGTAACCATCTCTTGTAAGCTATTTCATGGGATTTTAAAGCCATTGTATAGGGTTGGAATTTTGATATTCTGGAACTGTAATTTTGAATCTAAAGAAATCAATACAAGGATTTTCCCCTTTTTCCTCTGTTTTCTCTTTCCTTATTGCTCTTGTGAATCATTTAATCCTTGCATGCTTAGAAATTTTGTGTTCTATTTTATACAATCTCAAGAACTTTGAGTCTGTGAACTGTGCCCGTTATAAACATGAATGGTTCTACTCTATATCTCATTTTCTCAATACATATAAGGGGTTTCTCTGCCATCTCTTTTCCCTGAAAGTATTATCTTCTTCTACCTCCCTCCTCTCTTCAAGTCTTCTATCCTCATGTATTGATAAATCTCCAGGCATAAAACACATTTCAAGATATCGGGAAACTACCATTGAATGAAAGATTATGTATTTCTACATAGGTTTTGCCCCTGCTTTCAATATGGGAACCTCTCCCATTAAAGAGGAGGGACTTGCTTGTCCCTTGACTTTGGTTTCATTCCAAGTGCAAATCTGAAACCTAACAATGCAAGAACTCTACCCTTGAAAGTCAATTTCTCTCAGAGTTCCATACTTCTCTAGTGGGTGACCATTTTGGGTTATTGAAAACTTATCATAGATTGAAACAAAATTTCTTTTGGGAAGGGTTGAAAGGAGATGTCTAGAAATTTGTGGAAGAATAATTTATATGTCAGTGTAATAATGGTGAAACCATTAAGTCTCCAATTTTTCAGCTTCTATCCATTTCTAGTGAGTAGTGGGCAGATGTTTCAATGGATTTCTTCACATAATTGCCAAAATAGGAAGGGAAAAGTATAATTATGGAATCTATAGATAGACTCACAAAGTATCCTCATTTTGTGTCTTGTCACATCCATTTACAACAAGTACAATTATCATATCTTTTATGGATACTATTCAAAAGCTACGTGGAACACCCAATATTATAGTCAATGATTATGATCCTATATTTAGTAGTAATTTTTGGATTGATTTATTCTCATGTTTGAGTACTCAATTGACTTGTAGTTCATCATATCCTCCCCAATTTTATGGACATAATGAGGTAATAAACAAATGTTTGGATGGGCATCTATGTTGCTTTACTATAGATAAAAAAGTGATATGGGTTAAAGTGGCTATCTCTTGCAAACTGGGGGTATAACACTTCATTTCATATTTCATCCAAAATGTCCCCGTTATTGGGATTGTACAGCTACAATCCACCTTCCCTCACTTTCAACTTAAGGGTCTAACCTACAATATGATAAGTTGAAGAGCACAATCAACACTAAAAGGAGGTATTATTTAGACTTAAAGAGAATTTGGTAATGGCACAAAATTTCATGAAGCAATAAGTTGATCAACACCTCAGTTATAAAAATTTAAATTTGGATACTTTATTTTTGTTTGATTACAACCATATAAGCAACTATATTTAAAACAATAGAATAAATATAAAAATATTTCACCCAATTATTGTGGCCCTTATCAAGTGTTGCGAAAAATGGTAGTATGGCATATAAACCAGAGCTTCCTCAATTAACAAAAATACATCCAATATTCCATGTTTCTTGCTTGAAGAAAGTCATTAGGAAGAAGATGTATTATCAGTCATTGTTACCAAAACTTAATGAAGAGGGATGCATCATCTTGGATCTTGAAGGATTCCTACAAATACACACTAAGAAGTTAAGGAAACGGGTCATCACCGAGTATTTGATCATGTGGAATAATTTGGACATTGAAGATGCAACTTGGGAAGATGAAGAATTATAGAAGTAACATCCAAAGATTACCAACATTTGGGACAATGTTGTTTTGAAGGGGAATGTAACGTTATGCCCCGAATCCTAGGTCATATATCATTATATGTATGATTGACTTGTGGATAACATAGTATATTATCATGTCATATCACATTCATTTATGCTTGAATATACTTAGTAGGTCAACCTTGGGGTTTCGTAGCTAGTAGATGAACATCATTTTGAGCACCCGAGTCTTAGTGTATGGTTTTAGAGGTTTCCCCGTCAAAGTGGCTAAGTCATTCTAATTGCATATTGTGATAATTTCTCTATATTTTGATGTTATAATGCTTCTGATATTCATATCTATCTAATTAATTTAATTTCATAAGTATTCATTAGGATGGAAAATGAATATTTTATTTTTTGTTTGGTATTGAATTCTTGACATCACTACTTCATTCATGTGGGTTTTTAATATCCTTATCACTTATTCTTTTTTGTTCACAAGACAATCTTCAAAATATCTTCTTATTTTAAAATTCTAGTAAATTCCACATCTTGAATGTCAATTTGTTGCCAATTTCACATTTGAAAAATATTTATTCAACATGGAAAAAAAACATGCTTGTGATTTTTTTTTCATTCCTAGTTAACAAAGTTCTACATTATTTTTTTCTAGAACCCTTTTTTGGTTTAATGATGAAAGTAGTAGTCACAAATTAACACAAGAACCATATTTCGCAAAAACATATCATGTTGGGTGACACATTTGCATGTTCTTTTATAAAATTTTAATGAAAATCAGTTGCCAATATATTTGAACATGAATTTAGAAGTAATTTCCCACCATGGAGAGCAATCCTTTCTTGATTGTCCCATTTTCCACTTAATCTAAAAAATCACTTTTTCTCCAATAATATATTTTAAGGCATATTTTATCACCATTGAGCCTTGTAATTGAAGGTTTTTGATGCATGGATGGAGTGTAAATTAGATCTGAAATACCCTTTTAAATGAAGCTAGTGATCATCTAATCTTCCCTAGAATAACTAGTTATTAAACTATTTTACTTGTAAGTGAGATTTATGACAAAATATGCATTGTGTAACTTCACATAATGAATCCAAAGCTTTCTGATCTATATATAAAATACCTACAAATAAAATCAAATCTAAATTCAATGTAATGAACATTTCCACTTGGAATTTTTTCCCATACTATTGCTTAAAACAATTAAACAACGAACAAGACTAATATAACCATTACAACAAGAATTGTATCAAATTTTAAGACAAGTAAAAGACTAATAATATGAATTAAAAATATTAAAAGAAATAAATTCAACCAAAATTGATAAAAAATAGACTCAATACGACAAGTATTATCCATTAATAATATATGATCAACATGCAAGAAGTCAATATTAGTTTAAGTGACACATATACACATATCATGTATCCTAGTCAATCTAGACGCCCCAACCCATTCAAATAGTAGAAATGGATCAATATAAGACTAAATAAATAGTAAAATAAACATAAAAAATGACACCCCCCATATTGGGGAAGAATGAATAATGATTTGAACTCAGTTAAGTGCACATCCAGTGAATTGCACTCTAATTGACACTTCCATTCTAAAATTAAATTTCTAAAAATCGAGTTTTTTATTTAGCCAAAAAATATTAAAATTAATTAATTTTTTTTTATTCTAATCAATAAATAATCAGTTCCTATATTGGCATCATACTTAACATTGCCTCTTGATGCAAATAGTAAAAAATGCCTATAATCTCTTTAAGTCTTCCATGAACTTGCACAACAATAGCTTGGGGAAAATATCATAAAATTGATATTCAATTCTCACATAATCAATAATTTTTTTATCATTGAACAAGTCTCTAATAAAATGATGCTTGAGTTCATTATATTTGGTTATAGCATGGAAAAATGGATTCTTTGACAATTGTATTGCCCCATTGTTATCATAAAAATACCTTCTGGCTCAAGTTGAGCCTCTCTAAAATCAACTAAGAGTCTTCTCAACTATATACCTTGTGTGTAAGAATATTTAAGAAGTGCATATTTAAATTTAGTAGAGGATAAAACAACTATATTTTACTTCTTTGATGGCCATGAAATAAACCCACTTCCTAATCTGAAGAAATGACATGAAGGAGAATTCTTATCATCAAGAGAACCTTCCCAATTTGAATTTGTGTATACAATAAGAAATAATGAACTTGCTGATATAAAATGAATACCATGATTATAAGTAATTATTACATATATGAAAAGTATTTTCATTTCTTATAAATGCTTCAATGATGGATTTCCCATAAATCTAGAAACTAGTGAAACTCAATAACTCTAAACTTTGTTCTTATAGACCCAATTTGTTCTAATGAAATATTTATCATGTAGAGGCTGAATAAGATTCTATGTATCATTCCTCTCAATTTTCATAGCATCAACCCACTCTTTCCTTTGAATAGCTTCTGCATAACTTCCGGGTTCACTAGTCATAGATAACAATGTAAACATAGCATTTTCATCATAAGCATCATCAAATAAATTAAATTTTTAAACTTGAAGCCTTGTGATAATCCTCTCATAGCTGTGATCCAAATTTGATTGTTGGAAGTGGATTCAAAAAACTATGGTGCTTACTTGATGTTAAAGTAGATGGATGATTAGTCTCTTGGGAAGAGTGATTGAAAGAGGGTTTAAAACCCGCAAGCGAGGATCACGAGGGACGATGTGTACATCAATGGATGTGCGAACAACAATGTGAAGAGATCTTGGGAGGAGTAAGCATCAACTGAATGTACATGCAAAGATCTGAAACACGGGCAGAACCTGGTTAAGCCATAAAACTCTCCTCTATCTTATAGATCAAATGGGGTGTACATATAGGAGGTGCTGAGTAACCCCCAGTGCTGCAATCATGACAACTCGAGTAGAGAGGGGGAGTTACATTCCTAGAATAGAAGTGTAACTCCTAATGACACATATGACGCATTGACACGTGACACACTAATGTACTAATGCATAAGACAATCTCATAATGACCCCTAAATGACACATGAACCTATGATCTCACCTAAGTGAAATGAATCACCTAATGATGTGGAAAATAAAACACACCAACACCCCCCTTCATCATAACTTAGGATGAGGTGGTAAGTCAGAAACAAGAAATGGGTCCCAACACAAAGCCTGATGAGGTACCCATGTACAAGAAAAAGATCCCAAGTAGTGAAGGAAAACCCAATGGGAAAAACATCCACCACAAGAGAACAAAACACTCTCTCATCTAAGAAAGATGCCAAATATGGGTCTCGGCCATAGACAAGCCTAAAAAGGTACCCATGTACAAAGAGGAAATCTCTCAGAAAAAAGACGAAGAGAGAAGAAGAGGGAGACGAGAGGAATGCAGAAGATGCCATAGACGGATCTAAACTCTGTAACTCTAGGAGGTCTCCCAGAAGAATGTCGATGATGAGATCCTCTGCCTCTGGATTGAAGAAGAGCCACCCACAACGAACTATGTTCCTGCCCTTAGGAAGGATAGAAATGACGTGCTGGAAGTCTGCCCACTCCACAAAGGAAACTGAAGGTAGCAACACAAAGAACTCTGAGTCTGGTGCACGAAAATGTGACATAGGTCTAGCGAGTAAGTGCCAAGGAACCAAAGGTAATGCCACATGTGTAGAACTGTCAGAGTGTGAAGAGTGAACACCTATAGAAAGGATGTCCACATGATGTAAAGGCAATAAAACATCCCCCACAACAGAAAAGGGATCCACATTTGAGGGTGGATCAATGAAGGTCTCTGGAAATGTGGAAGTGGTAAGAGTCCCAGAAGGGGCACTCCTAACAACATAGATGATGAACTCCTCTAAAATGCCTGAGATAGATGAGGGACCTGTAGAGCATCACAAGTGGACTCTGTGAAAAGATGACTAAGGTCAGGAAGATACTCGTCCCAATGAGGGGACTCAACAAATAGAAGAGTGATGTCAGATAGGTATGAGTCATCCAATGAAGGTAGAGGAGTGGAAGGGGCCTCACACATTGGAAGTGGAAAGGAGGCGGGTGTGATAATGGTATGAGGTTGAGTAAGAGACTGCTTGATATCTGATGAGAACTGGGATGTGGAAACACTCTCTGGAATAGTGAGAGAAAGAGGAGAAGAGTCCTTTGTAGTACTCTCGACATCAGAATTGGGTGCACAATCCTCATCATCAGAAGTAGAATCAAGTGAGTCTGTGTCTGTGGAACTGCCATCACATGAATAAATGGAGGAGATAATTGAATCAGCAGTAGTAACGACGACATAATGTGAAGAATGCTCTAGACACGGTGAGGTGGATTTGAGTTTGCCACATGAAACCAAAGATAATGAGAGACATGCATCATCATGTGACCAAAGATGTGGTCATAAGTATCAAGGAAGTCCTTTAAATGATGATGATCAGCGGGTGCAGGAACTGGCCCAAGAAAGAAGGGTAAAAGACCCTCATGGGTGAAGTAATGTTCCATGGAGGCACGACAAGCTGAATAGTTCCCTCTCCCGGTGAGAAGTGGCGGAGGCTGTAAAGTGATCCTACAATGCTCAAGTCTAGAAAGAGCACTCTTCATGATGTAAAATATAAAAAGTGTAAAGTGCACAAAAGCAAGACGTTGGACTCAGCCGATAATGTGTCTGCATGTGTAGGCCCAAGAGTACAAGCAACCCCCTAGAATGTGACAATTTATAAAAGTAGTGCATTTACAAAATTGGTAATGCAAACACGTAATGTGTAGAAAATCAGCAACTTTGACTAAAGAAGCGCTAAAAAATGAGCAGGGAGTCAAAACTTATAGCATTAAAACAATTCCCACAACTGATGGAAAAATGCACTAGAAGCTGTAAATGCATTAAAAAAGTGCCCAAGATGGGTGCAAAGGGTGTTGTGTGGGTACTTGTTGGAAATGGCATGAAATTTTAGTAGGGGTTTGTTTTGACTACGAGGGGGGTTAGCCTCTTGCCAACCCTAGACCTCACCCTCCATCTTCGACAAGCGTAGGAGGGTTAATTAATCAAGCCAAAAACAACCTAGAAAATTAATTACAAATGCCGTAATGAATGTTTTAATTTTTTAAACAACCTAAAACATTTAAAAAGAAGGTGGGGGGGCCCACGTTTGGAAGACTAAATTGTTTTAACCTCCAAACAATTTGTAAAAGGGATGTCCATGTGCTGAGTAGAGAGCTGCTGAGTTTGAAGGCTGAGTTGTTGGTGTCCACGTGGTGCAAGGAGTAGGTCGCTAGTGGATGCTGCAGGCTCGAGATAAGGAAGGTTTTCACGAGCTGAATGAGTGGAAAACTGAGTCACGTGTCAGAGACCAGAAGAGGCATTGACCTAGTAGTGAAATGGTCTAAAACTTCAGACCTCCACGTGGGGGGACCCACAAAAATGACAACGCAGGTCTGAGATGTCTGGCAGGAGTTCGATGAAGATTCCACGTGCCAGAAGAGAGGTTGGAGCAGGAGCTGAAGATGTCAGGGAGACCGGAGGCTGCATCAATTTATTATAACCTCCAAATTCCAGGAAGGAGGGTTGAAATGGCCATGGAGTCCATAAGAAAGTGCGTAGGTCTACTGGAGCGGTGGAGCTAGAGCGGTGGAGTTGGTGGAACCACGAGCTAGGAGCGGCTGTTCTAGCCAAGGCCAATGCAGAATTCAAAAACATTTTTTTTAATGCATACCCTGCATGATCCACTTCACAAACAATACAAAATATGTTCAATGCTGATCTAATACAAAATACATTCAGTGCTGCTCAAGCCATGGATAGTGAGTAGCCTGATGCAAATTTATTGCACATACAAACCCAACAATGATACACATGCATAATGCAGGAGGTTTGGAAGAAAATACTACAACCAAGTCATCGAGAAAACATAAAAAATGAGCAGTCTATAGGTGGAGGATGGGTGCACCAATACACGTAAAACAAACCTGAGCTGTAGATGCCAAGAGTGCAGGTTACTGGGAGCAATACAAACCGTGCTAATGACAACCCAAAGTTATGAAAAGAAGCACAAATATGCAAAATTTGAAATACATTAAAACCGGAGTTTTGAAGAGAAAATGCACAGAGTTATATGCAAAACCACCACTCCCAACACACAGAACCAAGTACATGTACCCTAAAAAAATGCAAGTAGAGCATACAAATACGAGCATATGCAAACAAGGAACTGATGAGCCCGAGAAGACACCAAACTCTGAAAACACCAAAAAATTTAACACCACCACCTCAAACACACAAACAACCCAAGGAGAGGTATAAATGCCCAAATCAATGCACCAAAGCACATAATGGAATATCCATTATGACACACGTAACGAGAACTAGATATCACGCCGGAAGCTGGAAAACACATGAGCAACGCCGAGGAATGCACGGATCCACAAGATCCACTCTGATACCATAAAAGAGGGTTTAAAACCCGTAAGCGAGGATCACGAGGGATGATGTGCACATTAATAGATGTGTGAACGACAACATGAAGATATCTCAGGAGGAATGAGCATCAACCGAATGTGCATGCAAAGATTTGAAACACGGGCAGAACCTGTTTAAGCCATAAAAATCTCCTCTATATCATAGATCAAACAGGGTCTACATATAGGAGGTTTTGAGTAACCCCCAGTGCTGCAATCATGACAAATCGAGTAGAGAGGGGGAGTTACATTAATAGAATAGAAGTGTAACTCCCAATGACGCATATGACGCACTGATGCGTGACACACTGACGTACTAACATGTAAGAGAATCTCATAATGACCCCTAAATTACACATGAACCTACGATCTCACCTAAGTGAAATGACTCATCTAATGATGTGGAAAATAACACACACCAATAGTGATATCAAAACTCTAGATTTGATAATGAATTTAAGCAACAATGATTTTAGATCAACACAAGAAAATAGAGAAAACACATAAACAAATAAAATATAGAGAATAATGGAGCAATTTCTATTGATTAGTCGAGGGAATTTTATACAAGTTATTGCTCCTATAAACATGGAGTCAAGTCTGATCATCTTATCCCCATAATTATCCTCTAATCCCTAGTCTTACTCCTAATCCCAAGATACTCTCACACACTCATATCTCTATGAGTTGTGCATGAAAAATAATTCTGCACACTCATATATTATATAAATATTAAATAATACTAATATTCAAACCATATGTTCACAATATGAACAATAATTTCCTAACATTCACCCCCTTAGTGTGAACATGGGTGAGTTCTGTTTAGAACCTGTTCATGTTCTGATGGTTTTCAAAGAGTACCATCGATTCCAATAGGTTTTCTAGTGGAACCATTAATCACTCTGTAGGTGATTTTTGAAGAGATTCACAAACTCCCAAATTGGTTTTCTAGTGGACCACCAACCACTTTCATAACAACGTACATGTTTCTTCATCCACATTTTACAAAAGAGAACAAAATATAGGAAAATATGTTCCTAACTATGAACAAGAATTATCCATCTATTCTTTATTTACTACCACACATGCTGAAAGTAAACACATAACTAAAAATGAAGTCACCATAGAAAAATGTGGCCCCATCATTGGTGACTGATGAGAGGTCCTGATCACCCTCCTTCCTCCGTTGCCTCCTGCCTCCATTGTGATGCTACTAACTCAGGTGAATTTGTCTTTGAGGATCATTTTACAATTCTATTAGGTGTCAGTTTCAACTGATAATGCACCCCCTCACTATGTACATCACGTACAAGTGAAAATACATCCAATTTTTGACAAGTGAGGAATTTTTAAAATTTATTTTTATTTTTTATAATATACTTTTACAATGACTCACTAAACTATCACTTTACCATAACACTCAATTTGGATAGAAACAATAAAATTCACAAAAATAATAATCAATAATTACTTTTTGAATAACACCCTAAAAACAAATTACAACAATAGAACTACTTAAACAATAAAGAATTATGCAACATTCATATGAATTGCAGTCTCGGATTTTAGAAATTGCTTCAGATGTTAGAATCTATTTCACATTTTCTCTTAAACCAGAAACTAGGTTATTCTGAAATTTTAAATGTAGAGAAATAAAATATGTATATTCAAACTAAAAAAATTTCAAAATATTCAGAATTTGGGTATTTGAGAAAAACACAATTTACCATTCATTTTTTTAGATCAGATTCTAGAAAATGGCGACGGAAGCTTCAAAACTCTCAGATATGCATCTTAGAGGCTATGGTTTTGTCCTGCAATGAATCTCATAACTTGTCCTAGCCTGCTATGATACTAGATGATATCAAAACTCTAGATTTGATAATGAATTTAAGCAACAATGAATTTAGATAGACACATGGAAATAGAGAAAACACAAAAAAAAATAAAATATAGAAAATAATGGAGCAATTCTATTGATTAGTGGAGGACATTTTATACAATTGCTTGCTCCTACAATCATGGAGTCAAGTCTCGTCATCTTTGAAAAAATATCCCTTTTCTCTCTCCACTTTGACATCCAATGCTATAATATGAGTCACATTTGATATCTAGTACTTTTATTCCCATCTACATATGATAGTCTCACTTCCTTCTCTCATGCTAGTGATTCTTGTTCAGAGAGAAGGTGCTACAAAAGGATGACATATCTCATTCACTCTTTGCTGCTAGAGAATATCTCTATCTTTGAAGGTTGTGAGCTACCTCTCTAATGAGATTAAAAACACCCACTAACTCTCTGGCTGCTACTGATATTGGATCTTCCATCATGGTTGTATTCATCAAGTCTATGACACCATATATGATCTCATGGTGCATTTCCTCTATCATCCTATGCCACTCTTTGGTAGTCCACCCTATAAAATCAAACCACATAAGAATTAGCCATTCTCATCTCTATATTCATCAATATTATATCAAAAGAATCCAAATATCAATGCTTATTTGGTTGTACTAGTTTCTTTGCCATTACCGGTCCATTTGCTATGCTTCTGCCTACTCATACATAGAATCCTATGACCAATGCCCAGGAATTCCCATCATAAAAGTGGCTATTTTTTCCCTTGTATACGATAAATATCCTCCTTCAGGTATATGAAATTACCACTCTCGGAGCCACGCATGAGGCCTCTCTAATTTATTCTCCTCACTAACATCATGTTTATTTGGGCTATCCTCTGTCTCTATTATTTAAGGTTCCTCAGCACCTCATCCTACTCTCCACCACTTTTTTCTACCACTTAATTACGGGGAATTCCTCACTCGGCATGGTGTCAATAGTGGCATACTTACCACCTATCATTATCTACCTCCTCTCTTTCATATGTCTTTTATGATGCTATGGGAGATGTGGGGTCACTGTATGAGATGGAAAACCAAATTGTAATAACTATTTATCCAATAGGTTTGTCTCCACCCACTACACATAATTCCCAATTATCTCTAACATTCCCTCATCTACAACTATAGTCACAAAACTAGGCCACTGGTCCACCTTCCCTTTATAAGGCTCCCATATCACCTGGTCATGTCTTACCCATGAAAGTCTCCTAAAATCCACCACTGGACTCATTATTGGGCCCTCTCACACCATAGAATCCTTAGGGAATCCCTTGGTACATGTAGCACTGTCCCTATAGGCATATACATCACAAAACATTCATCTATCCAAGATGAAAACAATATGATGAGGTCTATGGATCTCTTTTTCCTCACTCAAATCATGTATAAGTTGTGTACTAACTGTACCCATGTGGCCATACCCCAAATAAACTAAACACTATATTCCAAAGCATCATTGTAGGCTAGTAATACAAATAATGGTACAAATCCATCTACCTTGTGACCCAATACATGTGCCAGAACCATAGATATGATATCCTTTTAGATATATGGAATCTTCACAACATACATGACACTCAATCTAACCATTAAATATCTTGGGTGTGTAAATACTAAAATTTGACAATATATCCTTTGACGTTGCTGATCTTGACATCGCACACTTGTATGGAAAAATGAACTCTCCCCACTTTTTCTTAACCTGCCCTAATAACACTTCATATACTTTCTTATCTTTTCAAATATATCTGTCATCAATTTATGGAATATAATTACAAAAAATAATCGAGAAACATCTATTCTTAAGCCCATAAAGTCAAACTGTGCTTTTCTCCCTCCTATCCAAAAACATCGACTTTAGTCGGTTTGTAAAATTACATATCAACCCTACTATGTGGTTTTGGACTGACATGTTGTGCATTAATTATTTCAATTCCATAACATTTATATGGATGCATATATCCATTTTTTCAGCCTTTGATGACATAGCAACCTTGAAAATCATATATAAACAAGTAAATCATACCTCATTTAGGGACCTGGCACTTTATGAACTCCTCATGAAAAAGATAACAAAAAAGACATCCAAATCTCCCTAAAATGAAAAATATATCATAAAAATACATTAGGAAAACACCCTCCATTGGTCTGAAGTCTCCTCCCAGATCTAGGAGTTTCCATATCCATCATACAAGAAAGAAAAGTGACCCTTTCCAAGCATTTGATTTAGTGTGAAACTCAAGCAAAACATTTTCAAAGCACAATTGTTAAATTATAATTGCAATACGATAGATTTCACATGCTAGGAGAATGATGTGTGGTTTGAGCCCTCTTTGGAGTAGTGGTGATGTCAATATTGCATAAGGGTTCCCACAAACCAAATAAATTTGTTTTGCATGAACTCTTTGCACTATAAGTGCTTGAGGGTTTGAGCAGATTTTAAATAATCATTCTGAAGGTGAGCCAAGTAGATTGAAAGATAGTGACACATATCTACAGGTAGATGAAGTACTCAAGAAGCTACATACCTATATTCCAAGCATGTCGAAGACTGTACAAAAAGTTAATGACCATATAAACATTATAGACAGAGTTGTATGGTTTTTATAGGCTCAATTTCTGGTTACATTTTCATTAACAAAGCATTTCCAGTTCTAGATCTACTTGTTCCCACACTCAAATCACCCAGACTCCTCTAGATCCATACAGAATCAACTAAGTGCAATCTATCCCTTTTGTTTTGTCATTTCAAAAGTAGCTAGTCACTTTGAAAAGGGTTATTCTGATTTGTGAAATTAATGCCATAAGTTAATTAAATAAAAATATCCACATGCAACATTATTCATCATTTTTATGTATGTTATTTAAAACATTATTAAATTAAAAAGAGTGAAATCACCTAAAAGGTGAAATCATTTGGTGAACTTGACCCTCTATAATTGAACATCGTAGATTTCACCCTAGTAGCCTTAAGGTTTTCATTCTTTGGTTGTGCTCTTCAATCTCTTTTATTCATCATGTCGCTTCTTGTTAAATTCTATGGTCTCCATCTCTGGCCTAAGGTTCTAATTTCACTTGTTAGTAGGGATATCATCCCTTCAACTAGGTCCATGCCCATACTATGCCTTTGAATGAATTTCCTTATGTTGATCCCTATTATTATATGGCTAATACATCTCCTACTTATATTGACATTCAATATGAGATCATGCCCATTACTACTGATCATCCACCTCAGTTTTGTTCTATTACAATAAATGCGGTAACCACACAATGAAATAAATAAATGGTTGGGGGAAATCCACCTTTACATCCTCCACCCTCTTCTCATGTGGATAAAGATAATGTTCCATATAAAGGGTATGAATTAATTGAACAACATGGAAATTCCCCTGCTAAGATATTTATACTTGAATTGCTTCAAAAATCACTGTTTGCAAAGACATATTAAGAGATATTTTGCACTCTTTCACATTATCTAATGATACTCATCCAAATACATATTATTATTTCATGGATATATTTCAAGAACTTGAAAAGGCTATTAATTTTATTCCATATGATATCCTACTTAGTTTTGATATGAATAAATGTCCACATTTATTCATTACTACATGCATTCAAGTCTTCTTTATCAAAAGGGTATTAATAGATAATGGATCTGGTCTTAACACTTGTCCTAGATAGTTACATACATAAATAGGTATTTCTCCTCTTGAAATCAACCATTCTCCCACTGTTGTGCGAGGATTTGATGACATCATGTATCATACACTATTAATTTTGATATACTTGTTGGTATTAAGACATCAACTACTATATTTCACATCATGGACATTTATTTTCCATACAATTTTCATTTGGGTCATCCTTGGCTTCATGATATGCAAGTTGTCTCATCTAATTTTCATCATTACACCAAATTTCTACAGAATGGAACTAAGTATCCTGAACATATTGATCCTGATCCTTATCAATATTGCAAGGTAGATATGTCTAATCCATAAGAACCTTTGACAACTTCTCCACCACAACATATTTCTATGGATAAGTTAGATACATATGTTGTTAGTGAGACTAGTACTCCTCAACATTTATTTGATGCACCTCAAAATGTTGAGTCACATATAAATACTTCTCTTATAATCCATCAACATATTCTATTCCTAGTACACCACCTCTTGATAGTTCTAATATTTTAGATGGTGCTACACAACATAGTGATGAACCTAAGTCTGCTACTAATAGTGATGATGATGCAATAAAACTAATGGATTATAATTTATGCCAAATCAATTTTAATCCTATTGATGCAGACAAATTTATGTTTCATTATATCTTTGTCTCTACTAGACCTATACATTATCAACTTAAAGGAACTTCCCCTAGTGCTAGCGGTTCATCTCCTTATGATCATATTGATTCTATGATATCTACCTTGGTCCTATGACTAATATAGTCAATAATTTGGATCCTCACCTCATGTAACATCTATTGTAATTCCAGCCTATCTTGATACACCACATGAATTAATTTCTCTTTTACTTGATTAAAGTTTTATCACCTTTCCTTCTAAGCATCATCATTCTACCTACAAGATTTCTAGGCAGCTCAGCCATCCTTTATGTGATTACCATTATGTTACAAGTCATGGCACTACTAATTGTTAGTATTTAATCGTTCAAATAAACACTCTCAAACATAATTGCACTGTTACTATATTACATGATAAATCAACTCCTTCCAATGGGACTCCTCATTTTGATATGTTTACTAACATTTTGTATATCCATGAGTAATATTGGATACTATTGATGGTGAATCAAAACACCCCTGAATGTCTGCAACTCGATGGGTTGAGACTCTCAATGCGATTGCATAACATGGAGATTTTCCCAAGTGTGGGACCTTGCGAAATTAGAAAAGCTCTCCGGATGAAGGCCAGTTCCTATTCCTCTCTTCAGATGCACACGTACAAATGTAGTTGGTTTACTCAAAACCTAATCTAACTTGCCAAGGAGACAGGGTAAGAAGATCCATAAAAGAAAACCTAAACTACAAAGGTGATGCACCGAGGAATGAAGAACATCTGTCTTGCCAATAAACACAAAACCATTAAAATGTAATGCAAGATCATGCACAGATAACTAGATTTGCAGTGAAAGATCAGGAGGATGCAAATGAACATAGAAAGGGTTGAGAATCATCCACAAACATTCATTATTTGCTCCAAAGATTGATACAATACACTACAAAATGCCAAGAGGCAAAGTTGCATTACAGTTTTAGATGGGAGGTTTGAACTGAATTAATATACACGTATAAATCTTGAAGAATGACTATCAATGGGGTGCCTAATCCTTGAATTGAGTTATTCTAATATAGGCTTGATGTTTATAAAGTATCAACGGTGATGTGAATAATTTAGCAAAGCATAAGTTAAAAAGAGATCAAACTTGTCTTGTTCAAACTATAGTTGTGGTGTGAATTGACACCACTCGATGTAATTTGTACTAACTATAAAATTTAAAGATGTACTTAATAGAACCCATCAACCATGCGAAGGAGAAAATAGATAAGGAAATTTTTCAACTATTTTTTTTTTGATCAAAATAAATTTAGTGGATCTATTCCATGAGATGATAAAGCATGATCCCTTGAATGATAACAAAGGTCACCATTTGATTGAATTCTTAAATTGTACTTATCTAATTATTAATGTCTTAATTTAATTGGTTTGGTTTACCCACTCATAAAACTTGTAATGAATTTGAGTCCTAATTATTATTAAAAAGGCTGATTATCCAAACAAAACTAAAGATTGTTATTTAAGAACTAATATAACCACCAAATCTAGAGAAAATATAGTTCCTAGTGGCAGTTAATGAAGCCACAAATGTAGCACATAAGCATTCAATGGAATTCAATGTTCTTTCTCTATCTTTCTAAAATCTCAAAAAACCACCGCATGCAAGAAATTAGAATTCATTTTTGAAATGACATTGTTGGTTTGGTTAAATAAGCTCTGTATCTATTTTATGAAAAAAACCTGTTATGGAAGTTTGAATTCATGCAAGATTGTTGAGAAATTGTGCATGTTGGTAAGGTTGAGTTCATTCTTTTAAAGGATTATTTTATTTATTTGAAAAGAAGTAGATAAGATTTGCATAAAAGGGATATCTTTGCTAGTTCTAAAAATTTTGAGGGTTCGAATCCTTGGTATCTTATAAGAAAAATCAGGAAGATATTTATGAAAGAATTCAATAAATAAGTACGAATAACTTTGAGAGATTATGGTTTTCTGTGGAGTTGGTTTTGGATCAAAACCTGTAAAAAGGAGAACTTGGAGAAGAAAGAAAAGAATGGATAAACACTAACAGGAATGATAGGATCTATCTCTTCTCTAATAACGTGTTCTACTTGTTATTTGCATAAATGAAATTATTCTTTAAGATATTTTTTTTTCATTTGTGGACATGGGTTTTAGTTGTTTATTTAAAATTTTCTATATAATGTTTAATCTCTAAAACAGAATGATTCTGGGTATGTCTTACAATATCGAATTATATGGCATGTACTTGGAGATATTACCTTGAAGTTGAGTTTTTCATTATACGAATGCGATAGCATTAGATAATGCAGTGACATGAATTTATTTCAATTTGCTATGAATCGGGTTGCTATATGTAAGTTGTATATAGAATATCAAACCCTCTTATAATAATGGATTTCTGGTTTTTTAATTTTTTAGGTTATAAGATTTAAGTGTGGATCTGAATCTCCCTTAAATGTAGTTTTATATGGACTATGTTTGATCTTTTCATTGTTATCAATGGACATTACTATTATTATCTATGACTATTCTCATTTCACATATGTGTAAATTATTTAAGAGTTTATAAAATTAATACCCATAAAACTGGGATGTCATCTGAGAAATATGTATATGAACCTCCTAAATCAAATCCTTTAGATTCGATTGTAAACATTCTAGGTTACCGACTTGAGCCTCGACGTTGATATTAAAGATCTGATGGTTGAAAGGGTCACAATTATAGCCTTGTTTTTCATATGATTTTTATGGATTTTTGGTTTTTATTCCTGATAAAATATAAAATCCCTCCCTTCCTTAAGGGTTGAGAGTTTTCCTTTTTGGTTATAAGTTATGTCAGATTTATGACATTGTTTAAATGAAATCTTTCAATTTCGTCATCCAAAACTCTATCTATTACTTAAAAGGGATTTTCTATTCATCTTGTTAGATGTGAATGATTTCCTTATGAGGGTGATGCTTAACCTTTTAAAGTTGTTTATTTATTGTTTGATTGTAAGGCTTATGTATTCCTAGGTTTGACTGGTATAGGCTAAGGGTTGTAAGACTGTAATGTCGAACAATGCAAGTAATGTTTGTTTTAAATAACAATAACTTAATTACTTGTCACCTTATTGGGGTTAAGGTAAGAAAAAGGTTATCTTTGATTTTATAAAATATTTGATCTCTTGTTGGTGTTTTATATGGGCTATCAGTACTGAACCAACATTTTTATGTTGGGAATTTATTATTAATAGCCTTCATTAATGGTTTATTACGATTGTATATCCATGTCAACAGTGTTCCTTGACTAAATCAAGAACTATTGGAAATCTATGTAGGATATGTTGCTATGGTGGGAAATTAGCAGAGACAATTGTAGACACCCAAAATTGGGTCACAACCCTCTAAGCCCCTTCCAATTAATTAAATTGAAATTTCCCCCGATCATGACCCTTCCACACATTATTATTAATTTAATTACCCATATTAATTTAATAATTCCCTCATTCCTCCACCTCACCATAGACCCTTTCCAATCCTATTTATTAACCTACACTAAGTCATTTACTTACAAACTTTGACCAATGCCAAAAATGGAGAGAAAAGGCTATTTTTTACAAATATGAACTTTTCTCCCTAACCAATGTTGGTTATTACTCATTTGGCATCAGTCACCTACTATCATTGGTTCCCTTAAATAAATAATTCCAATCCATTACCCCGGGTTCTTATTCCATATTGGCTTTTGGAGTTCTTTTTATTAGTAATCGCGAGAATCCATCCAGGCAACATCACAATGAACTAGAGACCAGTCTAGGCATTCAAAACCTCCACAAAGGATCAATAATGTGTTCCAAAGCATTGGAGCACTTATAGGAAAGTCCATATCCTTTACTACTACTATACAGGATTGAGAATTGTCTCTCCTCCAACCACAACCATTCTTTCTATAACCAATTCCAATCTGCAAGTAAGTAATCTCTACCTGGTGATTTCTTTTAGTATTTTTTGTTATTAATCATTTACTTGCTTTATTTCACCTTCTACCTCTCCCAGATCTCCTTTGTAGCACCTCCTCCCCAAAAAAATTCCTATTGAGCCTTGTACTATCTCAAACCACCTATTTTACCATCTCTGAGTCTCCACATAAATCCTAGCGCCTTACTTAAGCCTCCCCAACTCTGTATAAAATCTTAAAGAGATCCTAACAAACCCATTTTAACCTTTTCATCCAATTTTCCCCTATCAACATCACTCACCCAACCGGCATCAGCTATTACCAGGTACCGGTATCAGCTATTACTAGGTACTGGCATCAGTTTCCCAACCAATACCAGTCTTTGTGACTAGGAATTTACCTCAAACCAGCGAGCTCCTAACTCACCCAAAATCTTCCTAAACCTCACCCAATCTCACCTAAACCTTCCTAACCACCTCTACCACACCTACGATCCTTGACAATACCCCACCTTTTCTATATTTAGTTGTATATTCAATATTTAGATTATACTGAAATTATATTGTTACAATAGGACCTTTCTTTTACAGTCATTTCTTTACATTAAGTTGTTTTCAAACAATAGATTGAAGACCTTTATAGGGAGTATCACACTTCTTAGATCTAGCATATGGTAGGCATTCCACTATCATATATGTTATTTAACTCTATTTTGTGGTACTTTTTACTTCTATAGGTAGTCCTTCCTATCCAAAAAGGAGATCTTCACAGTCATTCTGGTCTTCTTAACACACACAACCTTCTTCAAATTCACAGGTATTCCTCCTCACCTCACCTTTACCTTATCTATTTTATATGTAAAATTTTCATGAAACATTTTGGCATGCCCAATGGGACCATAGTTTTTTTTTTGGGTTCCTTTCTATTCATATAGGTTACATCTTGTGTGTTTTCCTTTTTAAATTTGTATTCACTTAATATTATTCTCTAGTAATCTTCTCCTTCTTTTCTAATTTGTTCTAAATGAAACAATTCTTTAAGTGCATTTAAAATAGAATCCTTCCTCTTTCTTATGTTCTTGTATTATTAAAACTCATCCTTCTTCCTATTACTCTTGTTTACATCAAATATCATATTTTGATTTGGGGCTTAAAACACTTGAATTTCATCCCTATATGTCTGCATATTTAGCTCAGATAGTTAAGTAGCCATCATACAACAGAGATCATGACTCTTTTTTTGATTGATTAATAAAGTGTAGTTCACATTTGTGCACACACTCCTTATCCAAATCACTTAACAAAATATACAAGCTTCTTAAACATTCCCTTCCTGAAAGAATTCGTCAAAGATTAAAAAAAACCTGTTGATAGTGGGAACCACCCAATGTTCTGGCAGGTTTATCATATTAGAGCTCATACCTCACGTACCAAAAGGTATATCAAGGACTCCTTCACCAAAAAAAAAAAATGTGAAACCATTCATATTTTCTTATGTACCTTCATTATCCAAACATTATATATAATTCACAGTCAATATTAAGGCACAAACCAACCAAACACAAAAAATATGATCATAAGATAACGTGTTTATTTATTTTTTTACTTGATTCAATTGTCCCCTTTCTTTCTTATCTTTTATTGTTTGAGTTGTGAGGATGTATTGACCACTCTTTCTTTCTTTTTCACACTCAACCATCAAAACTGGATAATTATGGTTTTTTCTAAGTGTGTTAAATCATCTTTGTCATACACAACATTTTAAGGGTTTCTATTCATCAAATTTAATTCAAAAAATCATATTTTATTCATTCTTCTAGTTTCTATTAGTAACTGGAATCGGTCCAGTGACCGACATCGGTTGTTTCATCATACCAACACCATTTTACTTAATAATATAGATCTCTTTATATTTTTGATTTTTTGTCAAAACAACAATCTATTCTTACATACACTCTTTCTATGTTTCTCATTCTTATGATTAACTAGTTTCTGAGTTTCTATCACCCTTAACAAATCCCAAAATACCCCATTTTTCACTTTTTTCTTCACCAAAATTTTCAAATTTCTTCATTTTCATAGTAATCGACATTAGTTACCTTCCTACCAGCACCAGTCCAGTGACTAGTATCGGTATTTCTACCTAACTAGCACCAGTTTATTGACTAGTATCTATTATCCAAAATGTGCCCCCTACTCATTTTGTGGCTAACTCCTTTCATCCTTCCTCCTCTTGTGCCTCAGTCAAAAAATTTGTTTTTTTAGGCACTCAAAACTTTCTGGAAATGCCATCATTGGATAGAGCTCTTTCTCAGCTTTCCAGAAAGGTAAAGTTTTCCTCCTAACTCCATGTATTTTTGAAGTTATGGCTCGGCGGAGTTTTTGTGGGAAATTTTCCCCTTCAAGGTCCACAGCTAATGAGATGCTGCCATGTGTCCAAGGAAGTGGCGGTGGTCGGAGGAGGACTTGGTTTTTTAAACAGTGTTTTGGCAAAGTTTTCAGAGGAAAAAATTTCCCCGCATGCCTGCCGATGAATCAGAAGCTGACATGTGTCCATGGGGGGGTGGAATTTGGAAATTTTGGCTAAGTGTTAGCATAGGGAAATTTTTGAGGATGGCCTTGCGGCCAATAAAAACATGCCATGCATCCTAAGGAGCTTGAACCGGCGGGGCACGGGGGAGAGTTTGAAAATTTGGCGAAGTGTTTTGCCAAAAATCCAAAAGATGAGTTTTTGGCCTACTACCCCCCAAACTCAAACAAGTTATATCTCGCCATGGTGTCACTAATGGTCAAAAAATTTAAAGTATCCCGTGAAAAAATCTGGAAGGACAGGCCCGCATGCAATAATCCGCTTGCCACGTGTCCCAAGCTCATCGGCCCTGCGAGATTTTTGGAAAATTTTTCAGAAATTTTCCAAAGGAAAATAGAGCAGGATGGGCCCTGCACCCAATAAGGACGTGCCACGTGGCACCTAGAAAGGCAAGCATGGGAATTTTTGAAAAAATTTCCAAATGACCAAAAAGGTGAAAAATTCAAATTTTTTGCCCGCCACCCTGATTTGGCCCTGTTTTGCCCTAAAAAATTTCAAATCGCCATATCTTTCGATCAGAGCTCTTAGTTTTTTCACGTTCTTTATATCAATGGAAAGCTGGTGAAATTCTCTACAATATTTTTGGGGTCATTTTTGAATTTTGATGGAGTTTGAGAGAGAAAATCAAAAAATATCTCTGGCACGTGGTGATGAGCAGAAATGACGTTTCAACCACCATTTTTAATGAAGAATGGCTCGCATTCTCTCCCAGCATGTTTAAAAATGTCAGGGAATGGGTATGTGTAAGGATCCCATGTTGTTTTGAATGCATTTTTGGTGGTGGTTGAACCTCTCCCACATTTTCCCCGCATGTTTCTCTCTCCTGGGGTCGTCCCTTGCACTGTAAAAGCCAGATTTGGCTCATTTTTTCAAAGGTTTGAACATTTTTTGTGTATTAACAGGTTCCCTTTCTCACCTTGGAAGTGATTTTGGTGGAATATCAAACCTTTTCTAAGAACTGCAACTCATTTTTTACCCTCTCAGTGTGTTGTAATGCAAGTGATTTTGATGTTAAAATAACAATATACAGGCCCTGTGATTAATTTTGCATCCTCTGCTAGTGTTGTTTGACTAATTTTTCTGATTCTTCATTACAGTTATCAGTTTGTGCATGTTATTTTTTTGTTGCATTTTTATGAATTGTGTCAATCTGTAGAAGTAAAAAATGCTCACCACTCCTTTGGTGTATCACCTATTAGCATTAGTTTTTAGTTTTTTTGCATTCTCTATCTCTGTCTCCTTTGGAATTTAGGGTAGGATTAGGAATATAAACCTCTGTAACTTGTAAGTGATGAATATCTGACAGAGGATTGAGGAACCAGCCTCTAAAATGGAGATTCCTTTCTCATTTTGCAAGTCCCACACTTGGGGAAAGGATTCAATGTTGTGCAATCACACTGGATGCTAGTATGATCAAACTAGAAATCTGATCAACATCAGGGGTGCTACTGATTTGCAACAATAGTTTTGGCATGCTTGGTGGGACCTAGAGAGGTCTTCATCTTCATTGCAACAAAAATTGATGTGCATTTGTTGCAAGTTTTTGCTTTAAAAGAGATATAAATTACACACATCTGGCAACTCCAAGGAAGAAGAATCAGCTGGTTTTAGCAGTGCAGACCTGAAAACTCATGAGAAGAATCACTACAAGGTCAAGCTGGAGAGAAGAAGAGGTGTTGTTTGAATATCTGCAGTTATCTCCAAGAAGAAGGAAAAAGAGGGAGGAGAATCAAAGGTCTCCATCTCCACCAAACAAACTCTCTCAACTCCTCCACCTGGTAGGCCTTTCATTCAATCAACAAGGGTTCTAAGGCCAATCAGAATGGCACAAAACAACCCCTATGTCAATTTCACTGGCAGCAGCCCACTTTCCTCTCAATGCACAAAATCCAATTCCAGTTGCAGCATTGAAGAACATTCCATATTCACTGGAGAAAATCAGACATCACCTAGTGATCATGTTAAGGATATTGCTAACATTTGTGCAATCCATGAGATCAATGAGATGCAAGTTGCTGTCAAACTGCTGGCATCTTCATTCAAAGGGAAAGCTTTGCAATGGTTCAGGAGTCTTACCTCATGTTCTATTCAAAATTGGAATCAGCTATGTATAGCCCTCCATGAGCAGTTTGGGGAAAAGGGAGACAACTTGTCCCTTTTGGAGCAGCTGACAACTATCAAAAGAGCTCCCAATGAGCAGCTGACTGATTTTAATTTCAAATTTCAAAGGACTTGGGAGAGAATTCCAGTGGCAATCAGGCCAACAACAGAAGTTACTTTTCTTTATTACCTTAAAGCTTTAAATTCTGATATTTCTATGTTAATTCAGTCCATGGGAGGGACAACTATCCCCATTGCTTATAACATTGCCATTAGAGCTGAAAATTGTTTGATTCAAGCTGACAAGCTAGCTCCTAGGCCTCCAATGTCATTATTTCCAAGTTTAGAGAGCCCAAGTACTAGCCAAGTGCCTAATTTAGCATCTATTCACACTCCTAGAAATCAGAATTTAAGTGAAGCTTCCACTTCATCTTCTAGTGCCTATTGTTGCAAATCAACAGCACCCCCTGGATGTTGATCAGATTTCTAGTTTGATCATACTAGCATCCAGTGTGATTACACAACATTGAATGCTTTCCCCAAGTGTGGGACTTGAAAAATGAGAAAGAAATCTCCAGTTTAGAGGCTGGTTCCTTAGTTCCTCTAGTCAGATTTATCACTTACAAGTTGCAGAGGTCTATATTCCTAACCCTAACCTAAATTCCAAAGCAATAAGATTAGAGAATGCAAAAGTATAAAACTATGCTAATAGGTGATGCAACCGAAAGGGTGGTGACGCTTTTTTACTTCTGCAGATTGACATATCCCATAAAAATGGCACAAAGAACCTCATGCACAAACTAATAATTTGTAATTAAGGATCGTAATTAACAAACAACCAGGTAAGAAGGATGAAAACTAATCACAGAGGTTGTATTCTTATTTTAAAATGCATCAAATCCACTTGCATTACAACACCTGATAGGACAAAATAAATTTGCAGCATGCTCTTAGAAAAAGGTCTGATATATTCAAATTATTATTTCCACCAAAAATCACTTCTACGTGAAAAGAGGGGACCTCCCCTACACAAAAACATGTTCAACACTCTTTGAAAATGAGCCAAATCTGGCTTTTACATGCAAGGGAATGACCTAGGAGAGAGAAGCGTGGGAAAACATGGAAGGGATCAACGCATTGACCAAAACACACATTCAGAATAGCATGGGCCATCTTTACAACCCATCCCCTGACATTTAGCATGCTGGGAGAGAATGCGAGCCATTCTTCATTAAAACAAGGGTGAAAGGTCATTTTGTCCATGACCGAAAATTCTAGAGTGTTTTTCAATTTTTATCTCTCTAAAATCCAGCAAATTCAAAAATGACCCTAGGAACTTGTACATAATTTCACCAGCTTTTCCATGATATAAAGAACGTGAAAAACCAAGCTCTGGATCGAAAGATATTGCCATTTGAAGTTTTAGGTCAAAACAGGTCCAATCGGGTTGGGCTGGCAAAAATTGAATTTTTGCAACCTTTTTGGTCATTTTGGAAATTTCCAAAATTTCCCTATGCTCCACCACTCTAGATGCCATGTAGTGGCATCTCATTGCCATGGGCCTTCAGGGGAAAATTTTTTCCAAAAAAACTCTGCGAGCCAGAACTTTAAAAAATACATGGAGTTAGGAGGAAAAATTTACCTTTCTGGAAGATGAGAAAGAGGCTCTATCCAATTGTCATTTCTAAAAGGTTTTGAGTGCCTGAAAAGAAAAATGTTATTACTGAGGCACAAGAAGAGGGAACAATGAAGAGGAGTTAACCACAAAAAATGAGCATGGGCACTTTTTGGATTAACAATTTTGGCAACTCAGAGGGTCACTCCGCTGGTGAATTTACCATTTGCCTGTAATCAATCCCATTGGGTATGGGAGTCCTTGAATTCGCTATTTGAGACCCCAACTGACCTATAGAAAACACTTTAAGGGTAACAGTGAATATCACCTGATGGCAAGGCCTACAACCACATCTCTAGACCACCAGATTGTGCCCCACCCTTAGGGAAAGAAAAACTAATCTATAGAAAAACAATGTGCACAAGCACTTGGAGGAATTAAAAACCTAAACTAATATGTACAGGGTGAAACATTTCCTTCAGTAGCAATGCTTCAGATTGATTCCATTGACTGGAATCTATAGTTCTTCGCCATCTAATGAAGACAACTGAAAGCATGTGTTGGCTTACACTTTGTGACCATTGTATGGGCACTTCCAAATGGCATCAAATTTGAATGCCTTCCGGTTGTACATAATCCGCATCCCATTTTTAACACAGATCTCCAACTTGGAAGGGATATAGTCTTGGCCTTTCTATCAAAGGTCTTCTTATCAAAGGTTGATTCCTTCTCCATTAATGGGATGCCTGATTTTCTGATTTCTTGGAGCGCCATCAATTCTGCATATCGGACTTCCATGGGCTCAACTCCAACAACGTCCAACTATTCATGGGTTCCAATGGTTGGCCAACTCAAAGTTGATATGGGGAAAAATTGTTCTCTCTTCCATAAAAGCTTGAATGGAGAGTTACCTGTCGATCTTTAGGAGTTATCCTATTAGACCATAAGGCTGATTTCAAATTGGTCCTGCTAAGACCTCTGATTCTATCAAGAGTTCCTCCTAATGATTCATCAAAAGTCTTGTTTGTAGATCGCCTGGCATTACCTTGGGGGGTAATAGTTTGATGAAGTATTAGGTAGATTACCGTTCTTGACAGCGTGGCCACTCAGTCACTTAGATCCAATGAAAATGCCAATGAATTATCTGATATTAGTGTGTGAGTATGCCAAATCTGGTTACTATTCCCTCATAGAAGTCTAAAGATGCTAGAGTCATTGATTCCTTGAGGCAACTGCTAGTCCATTTGGTGAAATAATCACTGGCTGTAAAATCCACTTGTGGCCTTGGCTTCGAATTGGGATTAATAAACTTCCAATGAAGTCTAAGCACCATTGCATGAATGGCTGGTAAACTAAAACTAAAATTGAATTGAATGGGAGGGCAGCTAGCTCTCTTTACTGTGATAAATGCACAATCTTGACCACCTCTTGATCCTGCATCTTGGCATAACAATACATTGAAAATCTTGGGCCAATAATAACCACCCTCATGATCTTTAGAGCTGTCACTCTGGTGCAAAATGGCCAACCAGTAGTCCACAGGAACTATTCTGCACCTATGAATCTGATTGTAACCAAGGCATCTCACCAGTACTTCTTTCACACTCTGTTGAATAAAACACCATCAACAAAAGGGCATATGGGGACAGCTTGCAACTTGAGTGTCTTCTTTGGGTATTGTCCATCTTTGGAGGACATAGACTTGTGATTATGAAACATGTAATTAGAACTTGTGGTCTAGCAAGGAGTGGGGACCCATCATTCTCCCTATGAGTGATTCCTGCTCATGGCTGTCTTGAAATTCCAAAAACAGCCTCCTTCTCGTTGCATGATTCATCTTGTTTACTCAAGATCAGCTCTCACACACTCTTTCCTCCTACCAACTGGTGACTTTGATCTCAATGTCATAACTCATGACACGAGGAATCCACCTGCCATTTTTTCATTCAAAAGTCTTGTTGAGGAGGAAGCGTTAACCCCCACATGAGAAACCAACAATGGACCTATTGTTGAAAACTAGATTGGATTGAAGTGATTCAAGCGCCTGATACTACAAGACCTGCTTTCTCAATGAAAGACGATCTCACCCTCATAGTCCTCCAGGATTTGGCTGAAGAAAGCAATTGGCTGCTCATTGTCTTTGATCTACTGCACCAAAATTACAGAATAATCTCATCACCGCCAAACGCATAGGCATTAAAATCCTGGAGAAAATGTGGGTCGGTTGATGAGAGTTGGGGCTTGAGAGATGCTCTGTGATTGCTTCAACTTTCTGTCCTTCTGCTATCCATTTGAAAGCAGGCTTTATTAGCATACTGGTGATGGTTGACAAGGGCGGCAAAATTGGGGACCAAACCTCCGAGACAAAATTTCTCTCAAAGAAAAACTTTGAAGGGCCTTCTTGGGCTTGCAATGGCAGTGCAAGTATGGCTTCGACTCTTTCCAGATCAATGGCTAATCCCTCTTAGAGACAATGTGGCCCATGGAGCTGGGCCTTCATGGGCTAGGAAAAACACACTTTTAGGATTCAAGGAGACTCCAAATCTTCTACACCTTTTGGAACACTTTGTCTCAAATGAAAAAGAGTGGTATGTGATTTTTCGAAAAAAAAAAAACAATGATATCATCAAGATATATCAGTACAATGTTTGTTAATCAAACCTTTGAAGGCAATGTCCATTGATCTTTTGAAGGTTAGCTCACAGTGTTGGAAGCCCAAAAGCATTTCCGTATGCATAAGTTCCCCATTTAGTTGTAAGGTTGTCTTGAACTGATATCTCATTCTTCACCCATAATCTGATTATACCTGAATAGCCATAAGTAGTGAAAATCTATCGGAGCAGCAACAACTTGTAAAATATGCTCCATGGAGAAGGAAAGTGGATAATGATCTTGGACGCTGCTCGATTCAAACTCTGAAGTCAACACATAATCTGATTTCCCCACTCTTATTTCTGACTGGAACAAGTTGGCAACCCAGACTAGAATGCTTGATTAGGGGAATATGATTCTTGATTCCTATCACTATTCATTCTTTTTCACGAGAGGTCCATGTGGGGGTTGATGGCTTTGGTTCTGCCTGATGGGCTTAGTTATTGGTATCCAAACTTCAATGGTGTGTTGAGCTAACTTGAGGATTGAAACCTTCAAATCTTCATACGCTCTAAGCACCCACATCAGGGAATTCTTGAAAAGTTGGATGAACTCATACCTCTTGCTCAGTTGTCATCTTACCACTTTGGAGTGACTTTTCCTATTTCTACTAAGCATGGCGGACATAAATCTTCTCCTTCACTTAGATGTTTTCTTTTTACCTTTCCTAAAACATGATCATATTAGATTGAAATGGACTCCAAGGAATACGTCCTTTGTTAGTTTGAATCTACAAACAAGAACTTGTTGAGGATCATTAGGAGGACTCTTGATGAGAATCAGAGGTCTTGGCATACCAAATTGAAAATCAGCCTTTATGGGCTGATAGGATAACTCCTAAAAGATCTACAGGTAACTCTCCATTCAAGCTTGTTTATGGAAGAGAGAGGCAATTTTTTTTCCCATATCTCACTTGAGTTGCCAACATTGGAACTCATGAAACAGTTGGAGTTGTTGGAGTTTGAGCCCATGGAAGTTAGATATGCAGAATTGATGGAGCTCCAAGAAATCAGAAAATCAGGCATCCCAAGCAATGGAGAAGGTTCAAGCTTTGATAAAGAAGACCTTTGATAGAAAGGCCAAGAATAGATCCTTCCAAGTTGGAGATCTAGTGTTAAAATGGGATGCAGATAGAGCAAAATCGGGAATGCATTCAAAATTTGATACCATTTGGAGTGGCCCATACATGGTCATAAAGTGTAAGGACACACAATGCTTTCCAATTGTCTTCATTGGATGGTGAAGAAATGTAGATTCCAGTCAATGGAATCCATCTGAAGCATTGCTACTGAAGGAAATGCTTCCACCCTTGTACATATTAGTTTAGGTTTTTCATTCCTCAAGTTCTTGTGCACATTGTTTTTTCTGTAGATTAGTTTTTCTTTCCCTAAGTGCTTTGGCACAAGCTTGTTGTTCCTGGAGATGTGTTTGTAGGCCTTACTCCATTAGGTGATATTCCATCTTGTAGTGCACGGAGTTCCTAAAAAACAAAAGTTAGTTGGGGGTTTGTGGCACCCTTGTGGCCCATTGACATTGTCACTACTCTAAAGAGGGCTCTTTATATCTACCATATTGTAATCATAATTTAGACAACTATGCTTTGACAATGTTTTACTGGAGTTACACAGTTGTTCAATGCTTGGGAAGGTCTCTTTTCTTGCTTGTATTATGAATATGGAGACTCTTAGACCTGGAAGGAACTTCAAACTAGTAGAAGGTACTTCCTAATGAATTTGCATGAGATATTTTATAGTTTAGGGAGCTTTGGATGCCTTTTGTGTAGCTTTTACATGTGGAGGTCATAAAGTGTTAGGTCCCTAAATGAAGTATGATTTACTTGCTTATATATGCTTTTCAAGGTTTTTATGTCCTAAAAATCCTACTTACGGGATATATTTTTTCATTGAATGTGATGAAAATGAAATAAATAATGCTTGACATTTTGTTCCAAACCATACATAGGGTCGATATGTAATTTTACATACTGACCAAAACTAACATTTTTGGACATGGGTGGAGAAAACATTTTGACTTTATGGGCCTAAGAATATATGCTCTATATGTATTTTGTACAATTATATTTTATAAATTGGTGATAGAGATGTGTGAAAATATAAGCAAGTACATGAAGTGATATCATGTTGTGCTAAGCAAAAGTGATGAGAGTACATTTTTCCATACAAGTGTGCAAGGTCAAAATCATCAGTGTCAAAGGGATAGATTTCCAAATTTGAGTGTCTACATTTTCCCCCGTTAAGTAATAAATTTAAAAATTGCATTCTTAAAAATTAAAATATACTTAGTGTGTAGATACACTTTATATTTTCTCATAATAACTTTTTTTATAGTATCTTGTTGTGTTGGTGTTGGCATGCTTCAAGATGAAACTTGCAACATAAAGTGTAGTCAATGCCCAGATAGGGAATTTAATTGTAACTCAAATGTAATGAAATTACTGTAAATAAATATGCACAAGAAATTTCAAAAGAGATGCAAAACGATGGAAGGAATACACTTTTTTTTGCGAAGGTAATGTGCTCCCATTCTTATTCCTTGGAGATTCTAGATTTTTTGAATTCTTATGGAGAATTGGGGGTGATTAGTCTGAAATTGTGTTGAGGATGTGTCAATTCATTAGGTGTACCAACCCAACACAAAAATTCCAAATATAAGAACCAAAAATATGAGGATCTAAAGCACCCCGTAAAGGAAGAATATTGTTTATCAAAGTTATTCATCGACTCTGACATTTTCCCCTTAAGTATAAGAGGATAGGAAATACTAACTATAAAGAAATTAGCCACCTCGATAGCTTCCATAACCCATGGACCATGTCTTTGTAGATGGATATAAGCCTAATTTTGTATATTAGGAAACAGTAGAAAATATAATAAGTTCCCCCATCCTCTTCCCATGTGTTGCCTAACTGATCAGAAACTAATTAGAAATGATGCATATTGATATCTAACGAGAGAAAGGAGACTCATGCCACCATTATTTCCAAAATTAAAAAATGAAAATGAGTACCATGGATAAAGAGATAATGAAATGTTTCATGCCCTCTGAATCTGTGTCAAACTAATTCAATATGAGTATAAAACCATATGAATATGTTGCATCGGTGATGAAAAAATTGAAACTATTGAAGATCTAGGTAAAATTCCCACTAGGAAAAATAGTATGGCAGTGTTAGAAAATTCCATACAAATCTTAACCAAGTTGTATGTTTTTGACCTTGTGTATATTTTGTTGAATTTCTAGGTTTGAGTCCAATTCTAAGGTTTTTTTTTCTTACCTCTGCATATGTCTATTCTCATAAAAATGTTTGTGTTTACTAGAAATAGAGAATAAACCTCATATGGTTTCTATAAGATGGAAAAGTGACAAGCAAGCATGGGAATCTACAAGTACCCCTTCCTCGTACCTGACTTCCCGAGGTTGTGTAAAGACAGCCGGTGAATGTTGAATGTGAATGGATATGTAATCTTAAAATCCTCAACACGCAATAATGGAATCTACGAATCTAAGGCAAAGAATGCCCTCCTAACCTAGATTGGGTGTAATGGCTCATTCAGATATAATGGATGTTCGAAGGCTCTAAGAAATTTCGAGCTCTGCCAAGATCCTATTTCTTGGTTGTTGGATACGTGGGAAAGTGTCAGGTGGGAGCTTTGTATATATCTCCAAACAAGGTCATGAAATGGTGATAGGTCATTTTAGTGGATTTTTGGGTTAGCTATGGTGGTTTTTTGGTCTAGCCCAGAAAATATTGGATTTATTAGCTTCTATGTTTAATACGGGAGAACTGTACTATAATATCTGGCGGGAGTGGTGAGGATCTAAACACTAGCATTCATAAACCGGTGTCAATACTTGACTGGTTTGTTGGCCCGTTGGGTTTTGGGACTTAGGGATCAAAACCATGAGTGTGTGGTTGTTGTGGACCTGTTATGGTCATGTGAAGAATTAATCCCTTCTTCTAACTATCAAGTAATCGTATGCCTTTTCAGCTTCTATGTTTAGAACTAGAAGTTGTATGATTTTCTTGGAGTACCTAATAGGTGTTCTGGCAACTTGGATATGTAAGCTAGTGTCTATATCACAAGGAGGTCTCCTGCGTTAGGCTGTGGAACTAAAGGATCACAACTGAATGTTTTTCTTGTTCAAACCCTTGCATGGTCATTCAGGTGTTTTATCAAGGCAATCTATAATTCGGATGGTTTGACCAGAATGTGTAAGCTTTGTCATCTTTGATATTCAATCCTCTTAGTTGCTCACTAATTTCTTGTAAGTTTTTGTGGCTCGAAAGACCTATATCCTAAGGTCCTTATCTATATCAGCTAAAGTCATGGGTAGATTTGGTTGAGGTAATATAGGTTCAAATATATAATCTCTAGGCTCTCTAGGTCCCGTGATTGTCATACAAAGATGATTCAACCTCTAACTAACATTAAATAAACTGATTTACAAAAGAGGTATTTACACTAAGCAAGCATCCTACTATTTTTATATTTTTCAATGATGTATTTCAATGAAATTGAAGAGCAGCTACTCTAGTATATCTATAAAATGAATAATTAATCTAATAACAGAATAAAAACAAGCAAAGTAGCTTGGTATGGTTATTTTCCTGTGTAATTGTGATATTATACTAAATATCTAAGCAACTAAACATATTAATTTGAAAGGCACTCTATCCTACCTCAAAAGTGAGGAGTGAATCATAGTTTCTCAGAAACTATCAATCCCCACAACTTCCCTGGAAATACCGAGAGTGAACTTTTAATTGAAATGAAATAATTCACTACTCTATTTGATATGTTGTAAATAAAACTTTGATAGCTCAAACCTGGCATTTTCAAAACAGTGGTAAATCTAGTTGTGTGTGATTTCATCCCCTCAGTGTGATCTCCTCATTCCTTCGTGTCCTCGTGAATCTAGAAAGTGTGTATATGATAGTATCAACAGAAGATAGCAATCAAACAATGGCAGCTTTAGATATAGACCAAATATAATGCGAGTAGGAGAGGGATATTGCAATTGAACAGAGCTTGACTGTTTAATTATCCTAGTGGGATTTATTGTGGGAATACAACACAAGTGTACCAAGAGTTTCAGAAATTATCCTTGTGACAAAACAAAACCTACAACTTTAATGAATTCTAGTCTAGAAATGAAGCTATTCTATGTTTTGAACTGACTGTATGCAGTAGCAATGAAACAAGACTTGAAACAAGAAGATGATATGACCTCCAATAATGCCAACAATGGAAGCAAAACCTGAAACTAACAAAATTCTAAGCAAGGAATTGAAAAACTGAACAAGAGAATTGAGAGGATGAGGGGCCATTTGTTTGAAAACAAACCAGCTATTTATAGGAATTCCCATTCACCAAAGGGTAAACTTGGAATGGAACTCTTTACCATTAAACAATGGAGAAACACTATTACAGGGAACCAAAAACATAAATACAAGCTAAGGTGGTTGAGAAAAGATGGTAAATGTTGAAAATTAATGCAATTCACGATCAAAGGAACGTGTTGGAGAACACGTGAAGAACCGCCACCCTAAGCAGGGTGGCGGTTACATGACCAACCATCCTGGTAAGGCGGAGATCACGAGACCGTCACCCCTAGCAGGGCGGTGGTTTCATTACTGAAGGTCAAAAGGCCAAGAAAAGGGGGGCAAGGGATAAAACAAAGCACAAGGAACTTGGATAAAGAATTTGGGATGCTAACATATACTTTGCAAGCTTCTCTAGATCCCGAACACCTTGCGAGGTGACCTGTATCATCATTGGGGCATGTGTAACATCGTTCGGGTAGAGTAGTACCCTACAATTTTGGGTACTTACAGTTTCCCCCTCTTTTGAGGTGTGTGTAATGAATAATGTGAGAACACGACTCAAAAGAAAATATGTATACCCATGTTTGAGAATATAATTACTTTTGTATAACCTCTTAAAAATGTATTCTATGACCACCAAGAATAAATTCTATCTACAAGGGGTATGCACGTGGTAGTATCCATGGTGCAAATAAGGGTAACAAAAAAAAGAAGCATGATAACCATAACAATGTCAATACATCAAAATAGTAATAAAAGCAGTAGTAAACCATGTGTTGGTAAAAAAAAAATTGCATACAATGGATAAAAAAGTGTAAACATATCAAATAAAGTCACACAAAAGGTGAAATTTTGGAAAACATGGGACACCCATGGTGTCACAAGACAATCAAGGCCCTTAAGCCTGCAAACAAGAGATGTACAAATACACACTAGGAATATCAAAAACATATGGAACTTTTGGTATTGCAAGACAATCAATGCCCTTAGGCCACAATCATAGTAGCAACCAAGAATATATACACACAAAAAGAAAAAAATGTGAAAAATGAGTGTAGCCAAATGATATGAAAAGCACATATCATATGATATAAAAGAGCTAGCAATAATTGTAAGCATTATAAAAAATATAAGTGTTTATCATGTTAGTCCAAAAGATAGTAAATACATGGTGTGTGTGTGTGTGTGTGTGTGTGTGTGTGTGTGTGTGTGTGTGTGTGTGTGTGTTTGTGTAACCAAGCATAACAAGGAAAGAAATGAACTATAATGGAAATTAGCACTTGGATATAGTATACAAAAGTAGAATCCCTCAGATGTTAGTAGTTTGGATAAATGGTAGGACAACACATGGCATTTTATATCACTCTATATATTTCACACATCATGCTCAATATACCACATGAACATATGTGTGTGTAAAGAAGAAATGTTATCTATAAAACCAAAGGAATAAACAACTTGTGTAACGTAAAGTTTAAACAATGTATTCCATAGAAACAGGTCTTGATTTTTATTTTTGTAAATATTTGAGTGTTTATATATTTTGAAAATATTTTTTTGTTGATATAGAGTATGCAACTAAAAATGGGAAGCAAGGTTTCACCTAGTGTGTGTTTGCAAAGTGAGGTTCAAGTATGGAACCTCTCCCTCAACAGTCAAGTTAAACCTATAAACATATTTTGTCAATGGGAAATGAGGGGGGAAATATTATAAAATCTACTAAATATCATCAAGGATATCAAAAATGGCGGGTTTAAACCCACCTAGTCTTGGATCAAAAATATTAGTAAATTTCTGGAAGTGCCTATAAATAAACAATTCTATCTCATGAAATTGATTAAGTTCCATAATGTATTCCTCATAAATGTAAGAGGGACTACCTCCTTCCGTAACATAAGTCCAATGTGTCATATTGGGTTGATAGTCAAGAAAAGAATCATTATGAATAGTGATTACTCTAGTAGTAAATGGAAAATTAATGTTAGTTCTATGCTCATCGATAATACCAAAAATACGTTGTAGCCAACATCTACCAAAAGCCAATGGGGTAGGGTGAGTATTAAGGGAAACCAAAACCTTTGTGGTGATAACATGTAACCCAAAATCTATCATGAGTGTAATATATCCTTAAAACTCAATAGGAGTGAGAGGAGGTGTAATGTTTAATTGGTTGAGTCCTAAAGTATTTAAATCCTCATAAGTGAACATGTTCTTGATTTAATTGAAATTGAGAGGCAAATGTATCTGTTGTAAATATCTCCCCCCGGGTAGATATAGACAAACAGAAGAATATGGAAATCAAAGAAACTCACAGCCTGATTTTTATTGCGTCACCAACAACCGAAGGCGCAAGTAAGAGGCGCACAACAGAAGGTGTCAACACGAAAATGGATGTGCCGAAGGCACAGGTAAGAGGCACATGACAGAAGGTGTTGACATGAAAATGGATGCACCGAAGGCGCAGGTAAGAGGCGCACGACAGAAGGTGTCGACACGAAAATGGATGCACCCTTGGCGCAAGTAAGAGGCACACGACAAAAGGTGTCGACACGAAAATAGATGCGCCGAAGGTGCAGGTAAGAGGTGCACGACAAAAGGTGTCGACACGAAAATGGATACGCCCTTGGCAAAGATAAGAGGTGCACGACAGAAGGTGTCAACACGAAAATGGATGCGCCCTTGGCGTAGGTAAGAGGCGCACGACAGAAGGTGTCGACATGAAAATGGATGCACCCTTGGCACAGGTAAGAGGCACACAACAGAAGGTGTCAACACAAAAATGGATGCACCAAAGGTGCAGATAAGAGGCACACGACAGAAGGTGTCGACATGAAAATGGATGCGCCCTTGGCGTAGGTAAGAGGCGCACGACAGAAGGTGTCGACACGAAAATGGATGCACCCTTGGTGCAGGTAGGAGAGTGTCAACATGGAAGAATTCACACCTTGGCACATGTAAGGGTATTTCGACATGAATATGGATGCACCTATGGCGTACCTTTAGGAGGCGCAACATTTTGAGCGCTAATAGGAAGCAGACCCTAACCTTGATATTCAGACGGCCATAACTTTTTACAGGGAGCTCAGATTCACGCAAGGTTGGACTTTTTGGAAATCTTACAAGGTCCTCTATCCAACTATGACTAGATATATTTAATTAGGTGGGAAAAAGTTATTAAAAATGCAAAATATAGTTCGCCACTTTTTAAGTTTGCTAGGGTTCTCACCTACCACCATAATGAGATAAATTAAATGCAACCGGAGGTGGTTGGGGTAGATTTGGATTTCCTCTCTCTTCCCTCTCTCATTCTTCCTATAAATTGTAAGGAGGGGCTTCTTTCTAAAGGTTGGAAATTCTTGTTTCTCCCCTCCCTTCTTCTCTTTGGCAGGTGAATTATGGAGTTCAAACCTCCCATCTAAAACTGTAATGCAACTTTGCCTCTTGGCATTTTGTAGTGTATTGTATCAATCTTTAGAGAAAAATAATGCATGTCTGTGGATGATTCTCAACCCTTTCTATGTTCATTTGCATCCCTCCTGATCTTTCACTGCAAATCTGGTTATCTGTGAGTGATCTTGCATTACATTTTAATGGTTTTGTGTTTATTGGCAAGACAGATGTTCTTCATTCCTCGGTGCATCACCTTTGTAGTTTACGTTTTCTTTTATGGATCTTCTTACCCTATCTCCTTGGCAAGTTATATTAGGTTTTGAGTAAACCATCTACATTTTTACGTGTGCATCTAAATAGAGGAATAGGAACCGGCCTTCATCCGGAGAGCTTTTCCGATTTCGCAAGGTCCCACACTTGGGAAAATCTCCATGTTATGTAATCGCACTGAGAGTCTCAACCCATTGAGTTGCAGACATTCAGGGGTGTTGTGATTTTCCATCAATAGTTTTTGGCACGCCCGGTGGGACCAAGAGGTCATTCCATAAGATTTGAAGGAGTTTTCAAGAAATTTGGACTAAAAAATTACAGGTTTTACAATTTCAGATTTTTCACCTTCCAGGCTGAACTTTGAAATCGATTTTCAAGGGCTTAACTTGCTCAAAACAAGTCAAAATTTCACCAGTTGATAGATCAGGGGATAATCTTCAAAAGGGTATTCTTATATATTTGGGATTTTGACTTTCAAAATTTCATGGTTTTTTGTATTTCAGGTTTTCCCAGTTGTCTTGCATGACCTGAGTTTCATCCGTACCATTCGGGGATTAGTAACTGCACAACAGAAACTGATAACCAAATTGAAGAGCTGTATCTTCTAGGTCCTTCAAGTTTAAATTTTGAGTTTAAAATATTGTCAGGTTTAGTGTATAACTTGGCAGAATCTAGCCTTTTGAGGCTCACTTTCTAACACATCTGGCGACTCTGAGGGATAGAATTCAATGGTTTAGCAGCAATAGTTTCCCAGGCGCATGAGAAGAATTCGAACTAGGTCTGATACTCAGAGAGGGGTTTTTTTCCACTTACAGCTATCACCAGGTAGAGGAAGGAGAGGAAGAAGACCACAAAGATCACCATCTCCACCTAACAGGACTTTGTCTACAACCTCCACCTGGTAAACCTTTTCTCGCATCAACAAGGGTTCTCAAGCCAATCAGAATGGTGCAACCACCAAATCCCTTTGTTAATTTCATTGGCAGCAGTCCACTTGCCCTCAATGCATAGAATCCAGTTCCAATTGCAGCATTGAAGAACATTCCATTTTTCACTGGAGAAAATCATACCACTCCTGGTGATCATGTCAAAGACATTGCTAACGTTTGTGCAATCCATGAGATAAATGAAATGGATGTTACTGTCAAATTTATGGCATCTTCATTCAAAGGGAGGGCATTGCAATGGTTTAGGAGCCTTGGACCTGGTACTATCTAAAATTGGAATCAGTTATGCATAGTTCTCCATGAGCAGTTTGGAGAAAAGGGAGACAATTTGTCTCTGCTAGAACAATTGACAACCATCAAGAGAACTCCCAATGAACAGCTGATTGACTTCAACTTCAGATTTCAAAGGTCTTGGGATAGGATTCCAGTGGCTGTCAGGCCAACAGCTAAAGGTGCTTTTCTATATTATCTTAAAGCTTTGAATTCTGATATTTCTATGTTAATTCAATCTATGGGAGGCACAACCTTACCTGCTGCTTATAGCATTACCATTAGGGCCGAAAATTGTATTATTCAAGCTAGTAAGCTAGCTCCTAGGCCTCCCATGCCCTTGTATCCAAACTTAGAAAATCTAAACACTAGTCAGGCACCCACTTTGGCTCCTATTCCCACTCCTAGAAATCAAAGTTCAAATGAAACTTCTACTTCATCCTATAGTGCTTCAAATGAACTCCAAGAGGTTATGAAATAGTTGCAGAACCTTGGAAATGAGCTAGTGACTATCAAAAGACAACAAGCTCAAAGTGTTAGACCGTATCAGCCTCAAGCGCAGTACCAGGCTAGGCCCCCATACCAACAAAATAGGTCACCAACTTAGGCTGCAAATCAAAATCAAAGCCAAGTAAGGCCTCCCACTAATAGACCATTTCAGCCCTATAACCCCAATGTCATATCTGCTTCTAAAGCATTAGTGCCAGTCCAAAAAAACATAGCTCAAGAGTATGATTGGTGTTTCCCATGCAATGAACCTCACAACCAATCTATGTGCTTTAATGGTGCTTTGAACCAAGCCTTGATGGTGACAACTACTGGCGTTGAGGGTGAAGTGAGCCAAGAAACAAATCAGCAACAAGGGATGTCTCAGCAAAACACAGCTCCAAATGATACTACACTTATGAATTGGCAAGTTGAGGATTTTTGTGGCATGAATCAAACAATTTCTCAGAGTGTAGCAGCTAACACAAGATCAAAGAAAAGGAATATAGGTGAAGGGAAGTCATTGGCTCTAAGTGATTGTAACCTTCCAGCACTCCACAAGGTGTTGGTAAGTAAAATACAGTTCCAAGCATGTAAGGACATCCCCAAACCACCTTCTAAGCCAGCTCAAATGCCAACTGTTGCTGCCCATAGCACAAGAAAGGAATGTGTAACCTAAAGGACAACAAAGAGATATTTCATCCCCATTTATCATCATTGATGAAATGAAGAAGACAAATATGAATATATCAATGTGGGAATCTTTATCCATCCTAGGCCAAAGAGATCTTCTACAAGCTGCCATGAGAATTGGTCAACTTCGAACCAGTAGGTCCATATGTGAGAGAATGTCCTCACAAATGCTGCTCATCCTGAAGGGAAACATGGAGGACAACAAGGTATAGTTTTGAAGCCCCCTCCATTCTATGTTTCATTAATCATTGGGGATAAACTAGTACACAATTGCATGATTGATTCTGGGGCAAGTAGTTCTGTCATGCCTAAGAAAATAGCTGATCAGCTCGGTCTCCAATATGAAGTCATATCAAAGGGGGTAGTGCAATTGGATAGCATAGTAGTAGCAACGGTGGGAATGATTAAAAGTTTGAATCTTACCCTGCATGCATGCCCCAATGTTACTATTTTGTAAGATGTGTCAGTGATAGATTTGCCACCACTCTTCACCCTATGCTTATCAAGGGATTTCATAGCTAGAATTGGAGGCTACTTATCTACTGACTGGTCACACATGTTATTCAGAACAAGATATGGTACTAAGGTCACAATCAGATCTGAACCGATTGCAAACTTTCATATTGAGCCTCATACTCCTAGCCAAATCAATGCCAACTGTTCAGCATTTGATCAAGAAGATTATCCAGGCACAGATGAAGCTGACACCAAAGTTTGGAAGCATTCCAGATTTGACTCTTGATGAATGGCAAGCAAGGTACATGCTTTTGATCCTACCGAAGAAGTAGAAAATCAAAGCTATGAGTCTATTGCTACCTGCATGAAACCACCCTATTCCTAACATCACCAAACCAACCCATAGGATGACAATGAAGGTATGGCATTATTTTTGAGGATCAAGGATTAGGCAAGGTGCAGGAGGAGGAGCTATGCTGTTTCACCTCAAGGCATCAAATATTATTCAGCTTTCCGTTTCTAGTTTCCTGTTCAAACAACACGGCTAAATACGAGGCATTGATTCATTGACTTCATTGGGCCAGGAAGAAAGGGCATCAAGAACTTGGCCGGTTTTCAGGGATAGTGGCTAATCGTCAATCAAGTCAGGGGAACAACATGCTACAAAGAATGAACTGAAAAGACTACCATAACGTGTGTGGGACCTCATTGAGGTTTCAAGCCTTCAATATCGTGTCCAGCTACCCAGAGAAAATGAAGCTACGATAGGCTCACGCAGGTGAGAACATTTGATGTGGTTAACAACATCAAAAGGGAAAAACGCCACCATTCCCCATGTGTATGTGAGGCCCACCCCTCGTTTCCAGAATAATAACCCAAGCTACAGGTGTTTGAGAACGAGTCCAACAGATCGGTCATTTCTTACAGAAGAGGCTGAATTCTCAGCTAGAATCATGATAGACTGAGCAGCAGTATGGGGGATCAAGTAGTGTCCGTTGCAGACAAAAAGCTTCCAAGGGTTTAGTAACATTGGAATTCTATCTTTCAACCCTAACACTAGTTTCGTAGGAAAGGCTACATCAGTCACTGAGAGCAGATTCAGAGCCATTCTGGTTGGGGGAAGGCAACACACTTCAAATTGGCAAAGTGCCACTGAGCAGGAGAAATCAGATTTCATCAACTTGCAAATAATTTCCATATTCCTTCGCTTAAGCTATGAAGACGTGAGAGGTTTCAATCCGAAGTTGGCACAACATACCATATAATTGGATCCAGATGCTAACCCATCGGAAAGCAGAGACCAGTCAACCCTCACATTGAGCCTCTAATGAATAAAGAGCTAAACAAAGTTTTAATAGAGGCAAGCATTCTATTCCCAATCAAGTCACTCAAGCTGGTCGCAAACCCTTGGTTCCCGGTCAAGAAGAATAGCGAGAAATCCAGGCGGTGTGGTAGAGGTTGTCCGAACCTCAACAGGGCCTCTCTTAAAGAGACCATACCCACTTCCATCCATGGAACAAATATTTGGCAATGGTATCCTGTTCAAGAGATCCTCTCTCTTAGATGGCTATCCTCAGGGTATATAAGGTAATGGTGAATAGATGCTATTCAGATGGGCTTTCACCACCAAATGGGGCACACCATATGTCCGACAAGAAATGCCCTTTGGCCTACAAATGCTGGACGCCACTTTCCCAGGGCAATGGATAGGCATTCAAGGGTTGACAATACAATAGTTCTGATATATCTTGAGACATCACTGTATTCCTCCAAAATGTAGGGTCGCCTCTTTCATCTGAGGCAGGTATTTCAGAGGTGTAGGAAGATTGTGTATCTTAACTAATCCCAAAAAATGCATATTTTCCTCCTCTAGAATATGCATTTTTTGGGATTTAATTGATCCCCAAAATCTTCTACACCTTGAAATCTCCTCAAATAATAGCGATCCTACATTTTGAGAATACAGTGATTTCATCAAGATATAGCATTAACATTGTATTGATCAACCCCTAATCCATATCCATTGCCCTTTGGAAAGTGGCTCCAGCATTTGATAGGCCAAATGGCATCTTCTTGTAGGCATATGTGCCCCATTTGGTGGTGAAAGCCATCTTGAACTAGTCATCTTCCTCACCATTACCTGATTATACCCTGAGTAGCCATCTAAGAGAGAGAATCTCTCTGAACCGGATACCACTTGCAATATTTGTTCCATTGATGGAAGTGGGTAATGGTCTTTAAGAGATGCCCTGTTGAGGTCTCGGAAATCTACACACAGCCTGATTTCTCCGCTCTTCTTCTTGACCGGAACCAAGTTTGCGACCCAGCTTGAGTGCTTGATTGGGAATATAATGCTTGCCTCTATTAACTTGTTTAGCTCTTTCTTCATTAGAGGCTCAATGTGAGGGTTGACTGGTCTCTGCTTCTTCCTGATGGGTTTAGCATCTGGATCCAATTCTATGGTATGTTGTGCCAACTTCGGATTGAAACCTCTCAAGTCTTCATAGCTCTAAGCGAAGGAATCTGGAAATTATTGGCAAAGTTGTATGAAATCTGATTGCTCCTGCTCAGTGGCCACTTTGCCAATTTGAAGTGTTTTGCCTTCCCCAACCAGAATTGGCTCTGAATCTTCTCTCTTGACCTGTATGTTAGCCTTTTCCTTACGAAACTAGTCGTAGGGTTGAAGATAGAATCCATGTTACTAAACCCTTGGGAAGCTTGTTTGTCTGCAACTGCACTACTGGATCCCCATACTGCTGCTCTAGTCTATCCTGATTCCTAGCTGAGAATTCAGCCTCTTCTTGTAAGAAATTGACGATCTGTTGATCGTTCTCAAACACCTGCTAGCTTGTGTTATTATCTGGAACTGATGGGCTCACAATCACATGGACATGTGGTTGCGTTTTTTCCCTTTTGATGTTGTTAACCACATCAAATGTTGCTCCAACTGCTGTGAGCCTATCTGTAGCTTCATTTTTCTTCTTGGGTATGGACACGATATTGAAAGCTTTGAAATCCTCAATGAGGTCCCACACCCTGTTCTTGTAGTTCTTCATCAGTTCATTCTTTGTAGCATGTTGTCCCCTGACTTGATTGACGATTAGCTCACTATCCCTGAACACCTGCAAGTTCTTTATGCCCTTTTTCCTGGCCCAATGAAGTCCATGAATCAATGCCTCGTATTTAGCCGTGTTGTTTGAACAGGAAAACTAGAAACGGAAAGCTGAATAATATTTGATGCCTTGAGGTGAAACAAGCATAGCTCCTCCTCCTGCACCTTGCCTACTCCTTGATCCATCAAAAATAACTGCCATACCTCATTGTCATCCTTATGGTTTGGTTTGGTGATGTTAGGAATAGGTTGGTTTCCTTCATGTATGCAATAGACTCATAGCTTTGATTCTTCTACTTCTTGGTAGGGATCAAAAGCATGTACCTTGCTTGCCTATTCATCAAGAGTCAAATCTGGAATGCTTCCAACTTTGGTGTCAGCTTCATCTGTGCCTGGATAATCTTCTTGATCAAATGCTGAACAGTTGGCATTGATTTGGCTAGGAGTATGAGGCTCAATATGAAAGTTTGCAATCGGTTCAGATCTGATTGTGACCTTAGTACCATATCTTGTTCTGAATAACATGTGTGACCAGTCAGTAGATAAGTAGCCTCCAATTCTAGCTATGAAATCCCTTGATAAGCATAGGGTGAAGAGTGGTGGCAAAATCTATCACTGACACATCTTACAAAATAGTAACATTGGGGCATGCATGCAGGGTAAGATTCAAACTTTAATCATTCCCACCGTTGCTACTACTATGCTATCCAATTGCACTAACCCCCCTTTGATATGACTTCATATTGGAGACCGAGCTGATCAGCTATTTTCTTAGGCATGACAGAACTACTTGCCCCAGAATCAATCATGCAATTGTGTACTAGTTTATCCCCAATGATTATGAAACATAGAATGGAGGGGGCTTCAAAACTATACCTTGTTGTCCTCCATGTTTCCCTTCAGGATGAGCAGCATTTGTGAGGACATTCTCTCACATATGGACCTACTGGTTCGAAGTTGACCAATTCTTCATGGCAGCTTGTAGAAGATCTCTTTGGCCTAGGATGGATAAAGATTCCCACATTGATATATTCATATTTGTCTTCTTCATTTCATCAATGATGATAAATGGGGATGAAATATCTCTTTGTTGTCCTTTAGGTTACACATTCCTTTCTTGTGCATGGGCAGCAACAGTTGGCATTTGAGCTGGCTTAGAAGGTGGTTTGGGATGTCCTTACATGCTTGGAACTGTATTTTACTTACCAACACCTTGTGGAGTGCTGGAAGGTTACAAATCACTTAGAGCCAATGACTTCCCTTCACCTATATTCCTTTTCTTTGATCTTGTGTTAGCTGCTACACTCTGAGAAATTGTTTGATTCATGCCACAAAATCCTCAACTTGCCAATTCATAAGTGTAGTATCATTTGGAGCTGTGTTTTGCTGAGACATCCCTTGTTGCTGATTTGTTTCTTGGCTCACTTCACCCTCAACGCCCAGTAGTTGTCACCATCAAGGCTTGGTTCAAAGCACCATTAAAGCACATAGATTGGGTTGTGAGGTTCATTGCATGGGAAAACACCAATCATACTCTTGAGCTATGTTTTTTGGACTGGCACTAATGCTTTAGAAGCAGATATGACATTGGGGTTATAGGGCTGAAATGGTCTATTAGTGGGAGGCCTTACTTGGCTTTGATTTTGATTTGCAGCCTAAGTTGGTGACCTATTTTGTTGGTATGGGGGCCTAGCCTGGTACTGCGCTTGAGGCTGATACGGTCTAACACTTTGAGCTTGTTGTCTTTTGATAGTCACTAGCTCATTTCCAAGGTTCTGCAACTATTTCATAACCTCTTGGAGTTCATTTGAAGCACTATAGGATGAAGTAGAAGTTTCATTTGAACTTTGATTTCTAGGAGTGGGAATAGGAGCCAAAGTGGGTGCCTGACTAGTGTTTAGATTTTCTAAGTTTGGATACAAGGGCATGGGAGGCCTAGGAGCTAGCTTACTAGCTTGATAATACAATTTTCGGCCCTAATGGTAATGCTATAAGCAGCAGGTAAGGTTGTGCCTCCATAGATTGAATTAACATAGAAATATCAGAATTCAAAGCTTTAAGATAATATAGAAAAGCACCTTTAGCTGTTGGCCTGACAGCCACTGGAATCCTATCCCAAGACCTTTGAAATCTGAAGTTGAAGTCAATCAGCTGTTCATTGGGAGTTCTCTTGATGGTTGTCAATTGTTCTAGAGCAGAGACAAATTGTCTCCCTTTTCTCCAAACTGCTCATGGAGAACTATGCATAACTGATTCCAAGTTTAGATAGTACCAGGTCCAAGGCTCCTAAACCATTGCAATGCCCTCCCTTTGAATGAAGATGCCATAAATTTGACAGTAACATCCATTTCATTTATCTCATGGATTGCACAAAACGTTAGCAATGTCTTTGACATGATCACCAGGAGTGGTATGATTTTCTCCAGTGAAAAATGGAATGTTCTTCAATGCTGCAATTGGAACTGGATTCTATGCATTGAGGGCAAGTGGACTGCTGCCAATGAAATTAACAAAGGGATTTGGTGGTTGCACCATTCTGATTGGCTTGAGAACCCTTGTTGATGCGAGAAAAGGTCTACCAGGTGGAGGTGTAGACAAAGTCCTGTTAGGTGGAGATGGTGATCTTTGTGGTCTTCTTCCTCTCCTTCCTCTACTTGGTGATAGCTTTAAGTGGAAAAATAACCCCTCTTCTTGAGTATCAGACCTAGTTCGAATTCTTCTCATGCGCCTGGGAAACTATTGCTGCTAAACCATTGAATTCTATCCCTTCAGAGTCGCCAGATGTGTTAGAAAGTGAGCCTCAAAAGGCTAGATTCTGCCAAGTTATACACTAAACCTGACAATATTTAAACTCAAAATTTAAAACTTGAAGGACCTAGAAGATTACAGCTCTTCAATTGGTTATCAGTTTCTGTTGTGCAGTTACTAATCCCCGAATGGTACGGATGAAACTCAGGTCATGCAAGACAACTGGGAAAACCTGAAATACAAAAAACCATGAAATTTTGAAAGTCAAAATCCCAAATATATAAGAATACCCTTTTGAAGATTATCCCCTGATCTATCAACTGGTGAAATTTTGACTTGTTTTGAGCAAGTTAGCCCTTGAAATCGATTTCAAAGTTCAGCCTGGAAGGTGAAAAATCTGAAATTGTAAAAACCTGTAATTTTTTAGTCCAAATTTCTTGGAAAACTCCTTCAAATCTTATGGAAGACCTCTTGGTCCCACCGGGCCGTGCCAAAAACTATTGATGGAAAATCACAACACCCTGAATGTCTGCAACTCAATGGGTTGAGACTCATCAGTGCGATTACATAACATGGAGATTTTCCCAAGTGTGGGACCTTGCGAAATCGGAAAAGCTCTCCGGATGAAGGCCGGTTCCTATTCCTCTATTTAGATGCACACGTAAAATGTAGATGGTTTACTCAAAACCTAATATACTTGCCAAGGAGTAGGGTAAGAAGATCCATAAAAGAAAACGTAAACTACAAAGGTATGCACCGAGGAATGAAGAACATCTGTCTTGCCAATAAACACAAAACCATTAAAATGTAATGCAAGATCACTCACAGATAACCAGATTTGCAGTGAAAGATCAGGAGGATGCAAATGAACATAGAAAGGGTTGAGAATCATCCACAGACATGCATTATTTTCTCTAAAGATTGATACAATACACTACAAAATGCCAAGAGGCAAAGTTGCATTACAGTTTTAGATGGGAGGTTTGAACTCCATAAATTCACCTGCCAAAGAGAAGAAGGGAGGGGAGAAACAAGAATTTCCAACCTTTAGAAAGAAGCCCCTCCTTACAATTTATAGGAAGAATGAGAGAGGGAAGAGAGAGGAAATCCAAATCTAAACCCCAACCACCTCCGGTTTGCATTTAATTTATCTCATTATGGTGGTAGGTGAGAACCCTAGCAAACTTAAAAAGTGGCGAACTATATTTTGCATTTTTAATAACTTTTTCCCACCTAATTAAATATATCTAGTCATAGTGGATAGAGGACCTTGTAAGATTTCCAAAAGTCCAACCTTGCGTGAATCTGAGCTCCCTGTAAAAAGTTATGGCCGTCTGAATATCAAGGTTAGGGTCTGCTTCCTATTAGCGCTCAAAATGTTGCGCCTCCTAAAGGTACGCCATAGGTGCATCCATATTCATGTCGAAATACCCTTACATGTGCCAAGGTGTGAATTCTTCCATGTTGACACTCTCCTACCTGCACCAAGGTGTGCATCCATTTTCGTGTCGACACCTTCTGTCGTGCGCCTCTTACCTACGCCAAGGGCGCATCCATTTTCATGTCGACACCTTCTGTCGTGTGCCTCTTATCTGCACCTTTGGTGCATCCATTTTGTGTTGACACCTTCTGTTGTGTGCCTTCTTACCCTGTGCCAAGGGTGCATCCATTTTCATGTCGACACCTTCTGTCGTGCGCCTCTTACCTACGCCAAGGGCGCATCCATTTTCGTGTTGACAACCTTCTGTCGTGCACCTCTTATCTTTGCCAAGGGCGTATCCATTTTCGTGTCGACACCTTTTTGTCGTGCACCTCTTACCTGCACCGTCGGCGCATCTATTTTCGTGTCGACACCTTTGTCGTGTGCCTCTTACTTGCGCCAAGGGTGCATCCATTTTCGTGTCGACACCTTCTGTCCGGTCGCCTCTTACCTGCGCCTTCGTGCATCATTTTCAATGTCAACACCTTCTGTCATGTGCCTCTTACCTGTGCCTTCGCACATCCATTTTCGTGTTGACACCTTCTGTTGTGCGCCTCTTACTTGCGCCTTCGGTTGTTGGTGACGCAATAAAAATCAGGCTGTGAGTTCTTTGATTTCCATAGTCTTCTGTTTGTCTATATCTACCCGGGGGGAGATATTTACAACAGATACATTTGCCTCTCAATTTCAATTAAATCAAGAACATGTTCACTTATGAGGATTTAAATACTTTAGGACTCAACCAATTAAACATTACACCTCCTCTCACTCCTATTGAGTTTTAAGGATATATTACACTCATGATAGATTTTGGGTTACATGTTATCACCACAAAGGTTTTGGTTTCCCTTAATACTCACCCTACCCCATTGGCTTTTGGTAGATGTTGGCTACAACGTATTTTTGGTATTATCGATGAGCATAGAACTAACATTAATTTTCCATTTACTACTAGAGTAATCACTATTCATAATGATTCTTTTCTTGACTATCAACCCAATATGACACATTGGACTTATGTTACGGAAGGAGGTAGTCCCTCTTACATTTATGAGGAATACATTATGGAACTTAATCAATTTCATGAGATAGAATTGTTTTATATAGGCACTTCCAGAAATTTACTAATATTTTTGATCCAAGACTAGGTGGGTTTAAACCCGCCATTTTTGATATCCTTGATGATATTTAGTAGATTTTATAATATTTCCCCCCTCATTTCCCATTGACAAATATGTTATAGGTTTAACTTGACTGTTGAGGGAGAGGTTCCATACTTGAACCTCACTTTGCAAACACACACTAGGTGAAACCTTGCTTCCCATTTTTAGTTGCATACTCTATATCAACAAAAAAATATTTTCAAAATATATAAACACTCAAATATTTACAAAAATAAAATCAAGACCTGTTTCTATGGAATACTTGTTTAAAACTTGACGTTACACAAGTTGTTTATTCCTTTGGTTTTATAGATACATTTCTTCTTTACACACACATATGTTCATGTGGTATATTGAGCATGATGTGTGAAATATATAGAGTGATATAAAATGCCATGTGTTGTCCTACCATTTATCCAAACTACTACATCTGAGGGATTCTACTTTTGTATACTATATCCAAGTGCTAATTTCCATTATAGTTCATTTCTTTCCTTGTTATGCTTGGTTACACAAACACACAACACACACACACACACACCACCACACACACACACACACACACACACACCATGTATTTACTATCTTTTGGACTAACATGATAAACACTTATATTTTTATAATGCTTACAATTATTGCTAGCTCTTTTATATCATATGATATGTGCTTTTCATATCATTTGGCTACACTCATTTTTCACATTTTTTTCTTTTGTGTGTATATATGCTGGGGTGGCTACTATGATTGTGGCCTAAGGGCATTGATTGTCTTGCAATACCAAAAGTTCCATATGTTTTTGATATTCCTAGTGTGGTATTTGTACATCTCTTGTTTGCAGGCTTAAGGGCCGTGATTGTCTTGTGACACCGTGGGTGTCCCATGTTTCCAAAATTTCACCTTTGTGTGACTTTATTGATATGTTTACACTTTTTATCCAGTGTATGCAATTTTTTTTAACCAACACATGGGTTTACTACTGCTTTTATTCACTATTTTGATGTAATTGCATTGTGATGGTTTATCATGCTTCTTTTTTTGTTACCCTTATTTGCACCATGGTACTACCACGTGCAAAATACCCCTTGTAGATTGAATTTATTCTTGGTGGTCAATAGAATACATTTTTAAAGGTTATACAAAAGTAATTATCTTCTCAAACATTGGTATACATATTTTCTTGAGTCCGTGTTCTCACATTATTCATTCAACCACCTACAAAAGAAGCCCCTCCTTACAATTTATAGGAAATGGAGAGGAAGAGAGGGAAATCAAATCTCACCCAACCACCTCCGGTTTTGCATTTAATTTATCTCATTATGGTGGTAGGGTTGATAACCCAGCAACTTAAAAAGTGCGAACTAATATTTTGCATTTTTTAATACTTTTTCCACCTAATTAAATATATCTAGTCTCGTGGATAGAGGACTTGTAGATTTTCAAAAGTCCAACCTTGCTGAATCGGAGCTCCCTGTAAAAAGTTATGGCCTGTCTGAATATCAGTTAGGTCGCTCCTATTACGCGCAAATGTGCTCCTCTAAAGGTACGCCATAGGTTGCATCCATATTCATGTCGAAATACCCTTCATGTGCCAGGTGTGAATTCTTCCATGTTGGACACTCTCTACCTGCACCACGGTGTGCATCCATTTTCGGGTCGCCACCTTCTGTCGTGCGCCTCGTTACCTACGCCAAGGGCGCATCATTTCATGTCCGACACCTTCTGTCGTGTGCCTCTTATCTGCACCTTTGGTGGCATCCATTTTGTGTTGACACCTTCGGTCGTGTGCTCTTACCTGTGCCAAGGGTCATCCATTTTCATGTCGCACCTTCTGTCGTTGCCCTCTTACCTAACCCAAGGGCGCATCTTTTCGTTTGACACCTTATATCAGGGTGTCGGCACACTCACTTAGACGAGTTGACCCCCAAAGGGCGTACCATTTGCTTATGTACGAGAGGACACATTCTCATTAATGTACTTAGCCAACCAACTCATTACCTTCGGGGACTTCTGGTGCTCAAAATCCTATGTTCGGGGGCGCACCTGGTTGGTCGGGTGCCTCGTCCTTCGCCAAGGGGGGCACCAGTTTCGTGGCGACCCTTCGGTGTGCGTCCTCTACCTGCGCCTTCGTTGCATCCCATTTTTCATGTCAACACCTTCTGTCATGTGCCTCTTACCTGTGCTTCGGCACTCCATTTGCTGTTGACCCTGCGGTTGTGCGTCCTCTTTACTTGCGCTTCGTTGTTGGGGACGCATAAAAATCAGGCGTGGTTCTTTGATTTGCCATGCCTTCTGTGTGTCTATATCTACCCGGGGGCTATATTTGCACACCAGATACATTTGGCTCTCAATTTCAATTAAATCACGAACATGTTCACTTATGAGGATTTAATACTTAGGAACTCAACCAATTAACATAGCACCTCCGCTCACGCCCTATGAGTTTTAAGAGATTTACAATCATGATAGATTTTGGGTTACATGTTATCACCACAAAGGTTTTGGTTTTCCCCTTAATACTCACCCTACCCCATTGGCCTTTTGGTAGATGTTGGATACAACGTATTTTTGGTATTATCGATGCGCATAGAACTACATTAATTTTCCATTTACTACTAGAGTACTCACTATTCATAATGATTCTTTTCTTGACTATCAACCCAATATGACACATTGGACTTATGTTACGGAAGGAGGTAGTCCCTCTTACATTTATGAGGAATACATTATGGAACTTAATCAATTTCATGAGATAGAATTGTTTATTTATAGGCACTTCCAGAAATTTACTAATATTTTTGATCCAAGACTAGGTGGGTTTTTACACCCGCCATTTTTGATATCCTTGATGATATTTAGTCGATTTTTATAATATTTCCCCCACTCATTTCCCATGACAAATATGTTTATAGGTTTAACTTGACTGTTGAGGGAGAGGTTCCATACTTGAACCTCACTTTGCAAACACACACTAGGTGAACCTTGCTTCCCATTTTTAGTTGCATACCTCTATATCAACAAAAAATATTTTCAAAATATATAAACACTCAAATATTTACAAAAATAAAAATTCAAGACTGTTTCTATGGAATACATTGTTTAAACTGTTACGTTACACAAGTTGTTTATTCCTTTGGTTTTATAGATAACATTTCTTCTTTACACACACATATGTTCATGTGGTATATTGAGCATGATGTGGTGAAATATATAGAGTGATATAAAATGCCATGTGTTTGTCCTACCATTTATCCAAACTACTAACATCTGAGGGATTCTACTTTGTATACTATATCCAAGTGCTAATTTCAATTATAGTTCATTTCTTCCTTGTTATGCTTGGTTAACAAACACACACACACACACCACACACACACACACACACACACCAACACACACACACCACACCATGTATTTACTATCTTTTGGACTAACATGATAAACACTTATATTTTTTATAATGCTTACAATTATTGCTAGCTCTTTTATATCATATGATATGTGCTTTTCATATCATTTGGCTACACTCATTTTCACATTTTTTTTCTTTTTGTGTGTATATATTCTTGGTTGCTACTATGATTGTGGCCTAAGGGCATTGATTGTCTTGCAATACCAAAAGTTCCATATGTTTTTGATATTCCTAGTGTGTATTTGTACATCTCTTGTTTGCAGGCTTAAGGGCCTTGATTGTCTTGTGACACCATGGGTGTCCCATGTTTTCCAAAATTTCACCTTTTGTGTGACTTTATTTGATATGTTTACACTTTTTTATCCATTGTATGCAATTTTTTTTTACCAACACATGGTTTACTACTGCTTTTATTACTATTTTGATGTATTGACATTGTTATGGTTATCATGCTTCTTTTTTTGTTACCCTTATTTGCACCATGGATACTACCACGTGCATACCCCTTGTAGATAGAATTTATTCTTGGTGGTCATAGAATACATTTTTAAGAGGTTATACAAAAGTAATTATATTCTCAAACATGGGTATACATATTTTCTTTTGAGTCGTGTTCTCACATTATTCATTACACACACCTCAAAAGAGGGGGAAACTGTAAGTACCCAAAATTGTAGGGTACTACACTACCCGAACGATGTTACACATGCCCCAATGATGATACAGGTCACCTCGCAAGGTGTTCGGGATCTAGAGAAGCTTGCAAAGTATATGTTAGCATCCCAAATTCTTTATCCAAGTTCCTTGTGCTTTGTTTTATCCCTTGCCCCCCTTTTCTTGGCCTTTTGACCTTCAGTAATGAAACCACCGCCTTGCTAGGGTGACGGTCTCGTGATCTCCGCCTTACCAGGATGGTGGTCATGTAACCGCCACCCTGCTTAGGGTGGCGGTTCTTCACGTGTTCTCCAACACGTTCCTTTGATCGTGAATTGCATTAATTTTCAACATTTACCATCTTTTCTCAACCACCTTAGCTTGTATTTATGTTTTTGGTTCCCTGTAATAGTGTTTCTCCATTGTTTAATGGTAAAAGAGTTCCATTCCAAGTTACCCTTTGGTGAATGGGAATTCTATAAATAGCTGGTTTGTTTTCAAACAAATGGCCCCTCATCCTCTCAATTCTCTTGTTCAGTTTTTCAATTCTTGCTTAGAATTTTGTTAGTTTCAGGTTTTTGCTTCCATTGTTGGCATTATGGAGGTCATATCATCTTCTTGTTTCAAGTCTTGTTTCATTGCTACTGCATACAGTCAGTTCAAAACATAGAATAGCTTCATTTCTAGACTAGAATTCATTAAAGTTGTAGGTTTTGTTTTGTCACAAGGATAATTTCTGAAACTCTTGGTACACTTGTGTTGTATTCCCACAATAAATCCCACTAGGATAATTAAACAGTCAAGCTCTGTTCAATTGCAATATCCCTCTCCTACTCGCATTATATTTGGTCTATATCTAAGCTGCCATTGTTCGATTGCTATCTTTTGTTGATACTATCATATACAAACTTTCTAGATTCACGAGGACACGAAGGAATGGGGAGATCACATTGAGGGGGAAAATCACACACAACTAGATTTACCACTGTTTTGAAAATGCCAGGTTTGAGCTATCAAAGTTTTATTTACAACATATCAAATAGAGTAGTGAATTATTTCATTTCAATTAAAAGTTCACTCTCGGTATTTCCAGGGAAGTTGTGGGGATTGATAGTTTCTGAGAAACTATGATTCACTCCTCACTTTTGAGGTAGGATAGAGTGCCTTTCAAATTAATATGTTTAGTTGCTTAGATATTTAGTATAATATCACAATTACACAGGAAAATAACCATACCAAGCTACTTTGCTTGTTTTTATTCTGTTATTAGATTAATTATTCATTTTATAGATATACTAGAGTAGCTGCTCTTCAATTTCATTGAAATACGTCATTGAAAATATAAAAATAGTAGGATGCTTGCTTAGTGTAAATACCTCTTTTGTAAATCAGTTTATTTAATGTTAGTTAGAGGTTGAATCATCTTTGTATGACAATCACGGGACCTAGAGAGCCTAGAGATTATATATTTGAACCTATATTACCTCAACCAAATCTACCCATGACTTTAGCTGATATAGATAAGGACCTTAGGATATAGGTCTTTCGAGCCACAAAAAACTTACAAGCAATTAGTGAGCAACTAAGAGGATTGAATATCAAAGATGACAAAGCTTACACATTTTGGTCAAACCATCCGAATTATAGATTGCCTTGATAAAACACCTGAATGACCATGCAAGGGTTTGAACAAGAAAAAACATTCAGTTGTGATCCTTTAGTTCCACAGCCTAACGCAGGAGACCTCCTTGTTGATATAGACACTAGCTTACATATCCAAGTTGCCAGAACACCTATTAGGTACTCCAAGAAAATCATACAACTTCTAGTTCTAAACATAGAAGCTGAAAAGGCATACGATTACTTGATAGTTAGAAGAAGGGATTAATTCTTCACATGACCATAACAGGTCCACAACAACCACACACTCATGGTTTTGATCCCTAAGTCCCAAAACCCAACGGGCCAACAAACCAGTCAAGTATTGACACCGGTTTATGAATGCTAGTGTTTAGATCCTCACCACTCCCGCCAGATATTATAGTACAGTTCTCCGTATTAAACATAGAAGCTAATAAATCCAATATTTTCTGGGCTAGACCAAAAAACCACCCATAGCTAACCCAAAAATCCACTAAAATGACCTATCACCATTTCATGACCTTGTTTGGAGATATATACAAAGCTCCCACATGACACTTCCCACGTATCCAACAACCAAGAAATAGGATCTTGGCAGAGCTCGAAATTTCTTAGAGCCTTCGAACATCCATTATATCTGAATGAGCCATTACACCAATCTAGGTTAGGAGGGCATTCTTTGCCTTAGATTCGTAGATTCCATTATTGCGTGTTGAGGATTTAAGATTACATATCCATTCACATTCAACATTCACCGGCTGTCTTTACACAACCTCGGGAAGTCAGGTACGAGGAAGGGGTACTTGTAGATTCCCATGCTTGCTTGTCACTTTTCCATCTTATAGAAACCATATGAGGTTTATTCTCTATTTCTAGTAAACACAAACATTTTTATGAGAATAGACATATGCAGAGGTAAGAAAAAAAAACCTTAGAATTGGACTCAAACATAGAAATTCAACAAAATATACACAAGGTCAAAAACATACAACTTGGTTAAGATTGTATGGAATTTTCTAACACTGCCATACTATTTTTCCTAGTGGGAATTTTACCTAGATCTTCAATAGTTTCAATTTTTTCATCACCGATGCAACATATTCATATGGTTTTATACTCATATTGAATTAGTTTGACACAGATTCAGAGGGCATGAAACATTTCATTATCTCTTTATCCATGGTACTCATTTTCATTTTTAATTTTGGAAATAATGGTGGCATGAGTCTCCTTTCTCTCGTTAGATATCAATATGCATCATTTCTAATTAGTTTCTGATCAGTTAGGCAACACATGGGAAGAGGATGGGGGAACTTATTATATTTTCTACTGTTTCCTAATATACAAAATTAGGCTTATATCCATCTACAAAGACATGGTCCATGGGGTTATGGAAGCTATCGAGGTGGCTAATTTCTTTATAGTTAGTATTTCCTATCCTCTTATACTTAAGGGGAAAATGTCAGAGTCGATGAATAACTTTGATAAACAATATTCTTCCTTTACGGGGTGCTTTAGATCCTCATATTTTTGGTTCTTATATTTGGAATTTTTGTGTTGGGTTGGTACACCTAATGAATTGACACATCCTCAACACAATTTCAGACTAATCACCCCCAATTCTCCATAAGAATTCAAAAAATCTAGAATCTCCAAGGAATAAGAATGGGAGCACATTACCTTCGCAAAAAAAAAGTGTATTCCTTCCATGTTTTGCATCTCTTTTGAAATTTCTTGTTGCATATTTATTTACAGTAATTTCATTACATTTGAGTTACAATTAAATTCCCTATCTTGGGCATTGACTACACTTTATGTTGCAAGTTTCATCTTGAAGCATGCCAACACCAACACAACAAGATACTATAAAAAAAGTTATTATGAGAAAATATAAAGTGTATCTACACACTTAAGTATATTTTAATTTTAAGAATGCAATTTTAAATTTATTACTTAAAGGGGGAAACTGTAGACACTCAAATTTGGAAATCTATCCTTTGACACTGATGATTTTGACATTGCACACTTGTATGGAAAAATGTACTCTCATCACTTTTGCTTAGCACAACATGATATCACTTCATGTACTTGCTTATATTTTCACACATCTCTATCACCAATTTATAAAATATAATTGTACAAAATACATATAGAGCATATATTCTTAGGCCCATAAAGTCAAAATATGTTTTCTCCACCCTGTCCAAAAATGTTAGTTTTGGTCAGTATGTAAAATTACATATCGACCCTATTGTATGGTTTGGAACAAAATGTCAAGCATTATTTATTTCATTTTCATCACATTCAAATGAAAAAATATATCCCGTAAGTAGGATTTTTAGGACATAAAAACCTTGAAAAGCATATATAAGCAAGTAAATCATACTTCATTTAGGGACCTAACACTTTATGACCTCCACATGTAAAAGCTAACACAAAAGGCATCCAAAGCTCCCTAAACTATAAAATATCTCATGCAAATTCATTAGGGAAGTACCTTCTACTAGTTTGAAGTATCCTTCCAGGTCTAAGAGTCTCCATATTCATAATACAAGCAAGAAAAGAGACCCTTCCCAAGCATTTGAACAACTGTGTAACTCAAGTAAAACATTGTCAAAGCATAGTTGTTAAATTATGATTACAATATGGTAGATATAAAGAGCCCTCTTTAGAGTAGTGACAATGTCAATGGTGCACAAGGGTGCCACAAACCCAACTAACTTTGTTTTTTAGGAACTCCTTGCACTACAAGGTTTTAAGGGCCTGATCAGAGTTTACAAATCCATTTTGAATGTAAGTGAAGAAGATTGATAGATAGTGGCACACATTTCTAGGAGGAAAATCACTCAGGAAGTTACAAACCTAGATTCCAAAAATATCAAACACCATACAGAAGGGTTAGGATAGTATAAATGATATAGACCAAGTTTTATGATTTTGACCAGGCTCAATTTAAGGTTACATTTTCATTGATAAAGAATTTCCAGTTCCATATATACTTGTTCATGAAATCCGATCACATTGAATCATCAATATCTGTACAAAATAATATAAATGCACTTTCTCCCTTTTGTTTTGGAATTTTTAACTAGCTAATCACTTTGAAAAGAGTTATTATAATTTGTGAAATTAATGTTAGAAGTTAATTAAATCGGAATATCCATATGTAAAATTATTCATCATTTTTTTGTATGATAATAAAAACATTCTTAAATTAAATAAGAGTGAAATCACTTAAAAGGTGAAATCAGGGTGATACTCATCACTTCTTGTAGCTCATCATGCACTTTCTCTCCTACCATCCATCTCCATCGACACATCACAAAACATGCACACTCCTTAAATTGGTAGTTCCTGGATGGCATGAACATCATGCAATGTCATTACAACCTCTAAAATATATCCACCAACCCTCTACATAAAGGCATTAGACCTAAAATCCCAATGCATCAAGAATGTTTCTATCAAATATTCATAAAAAGGGACCCTCACAATCTTCATAATGCCTCCAAATATGAGGCCATGTAGTTATGTAATTTCCTATGCAAATAACATCCTTAGTATCTCAAGTAACTATGCAACATCCATGGATCTCCATAGCCGAATCCTCCATGACACTAGAAAACATCAAATAACAAGTACCCATTGGATCTCAATCCAAATCTATCATCAACAATAATAAAAATATCACAATTTTACACTACATCATCCTTGTTGGCTTAACACCATTTTCCAAAGAGAAATTTTCACTAAATTTCTATACTTTGGCCTGACTACCAAAGTTACATTGATCACCATAAAAAATATCCCTCCTGCCAAACACCATTGGCCAAGATACAAATGGTAATCCTACCATGGACAAAGGTGTCCATTTTAGGGTCATGTGAATATTTTTTCATTAATTACAAAAGTTTACCCTAATGACATCAAAATTCAAAACAATCTGAAATTTACTTAGACATTGACATTTAAACTATATTTGGGGAAAACTTCACTTGCCAGATTTTCCCTAACATGCATTTCCCCATTTTCACCTAACTACATATTCCCAATTTATCAACATCACATAGCATGGGATTCACACCAATGCGTGCCTTGTCTTGACCACCTCATCCACCACAACATAATCTCATCATCGTCACTAAATCAATTAATTTGGGTTACTCAGAGAACAATCTCTCTCAATATCAATTAACAAAGTAACAAATGAATTCTTCCCTTCACTATTTATAGTAATTATTTCAAACTAAATTTCACCATGATCTTCTCTAACCTTCAAACCTCCATAGATTTCACATTAAAAACCATAAAATCATACCATACACTATGCCACGCTCATGGTGTTAATTCAATCATTTAAATATATTACACTTATCTCTATAATCTCTTACCAATATCCTCATTTTATAATCATTTCAATGTTAGATATCATCCCTCTTATGCCCGCCTTAGCTAGGTGATTTTTGTATTATTTTAATGATTATCTTCTAGTGTTTCTTTTCAATCTTTCTTATTCATGGTTCCAAGCAGCTACTATAGCCATCACAGGAAATAAAAGTAACACTAATAGGTAAGTATTAGGTATGTATATTTCATTTAGCATTTCATTACTTCCTTTCAAAACTTTCATTTCAGATTTACTTTCAACATTTCCTTTCAATTTTATGTTGCATATATATTTTTAGAAAGACCATTTCATGTTTTACTATTATGACACATGATGATATTTAGTTGGGGAATATGTATACACAATATTTTTTACACTTTATAATCATTGATTTTGTGCAATGGTTGCTATTGAATTCTCCTCCTAAGTGGATACCTTAAAGGGCATGCAAAGATTGAGATATGATCAAATTTTTTGATGCGAGCTAGACTAAAATATTTGAGAGAGGTCACCATTATCCTTAGTCACCATTCTTGCCTTCCTTCCTTCCTTTGTTCACATATTTCACTCATTATGTCCACTTATCCCTTCATGTACACTTCTTCTTATTACATGCTATTATCCCTTTATTTGGTCATCCTGGACCTCTGTCATTCATCACCATTTATTTCTTGACATCCATTCCTCATTATTTTAGCTCTTGACCTTAGGGTTTCCCTGAAGGACAATGCCCTCATTCATGGGAAATGATGTCTATTTTGGATTTTTCCATTGATGATGCCGTCAATCGTGGTAGATGAAATCAAGTATTTCTGTATGATATTTCTCTTTGGAGGAATATCACTCTGCAAACATTTGCTTATATATAAATTATGCATGATCTTCTCTTTCTTGTACTATTTCACACTTAGGTGATTTTGCAATCTTGGATTTTACCTATTTTGAATTTGGGTCACCAATAGTTCTTTAGGATTGTAGATATTATAATTGAGACTTCCCCTTCTCCACCCATAGTGAATTTATCTTAGTGCTCTTGTCTCTGGGGGGATTATACATCAACAGTCACAAACACAATTTTGGTAAGTATTTTTAACTCTCTTTATTTATTATTTTTTATAGATGTACTTCTATTTCTAGTCATTCATTTCTATAGGCTAGAGTATATGTATATTTTCTTTGATTTAATGGATTGTATTATTGTTATTACACCCCTTGGATTTATATACCTCTTGGTTATTTCCCATCTTTATTTCAGAATCCTAGTAGGATACCTATATTTATCTTGGTTGTAGGCCTTGGAAACCTATATATAACCTAGTGTTAGGACTATTATTCTCTAGATTTATGAAACTATCACTCCTTGAGCACCTTTGTATCTACATAGTGTGGATGGTCTTAGATAGGATGCCTACAATTTATAACCTATATGAGAGCCTTTATTTTACTTGTCATACAATGATAGTAAAAGTGTGAGAAATGGGATGGACAAATGATAAATGTGTTAGAAAATGCAGGGAAAAATACTAAATACAAATTAGATATCCACTATAAATTTGCCAAGGATTATAGTTTATGACTGCACAAAAAATTATATTGAATTAAACATAGATTACATATTTATAGGGTACATTATAGTTTAATGTAAAGAGCCCATAACACATTACCATTGAACACAACACAAGATTTAATTGGGAAAAAATTTCAGTAAAAAACCATTGATAATATCACTTATCTTTATTGAGAAGTTAATTTCACCCAACACTCCCACTATTTTTGGCAGATCCCCTACAATTAAACCTTAATAAGGAATTACAAACCTTCGCTAACATTCACTCATGTGTAGGGATACACCTTGCATCATTCACATCATGTTATCCTCTTTATTACTCGCAATATCACACTATCGTGTATATATTCATTATGTATATTCAATCTCAAATAAGATCACATTGTTTTATACAAGGCAAGTGACCCATTACATGGGACACTCTTATAATTCAAATTTGAATGATCAGCTTCCTTACACTGGTTAGCATGGGGATATGCCTACTTATGTTTTTCAACATAAGTTATAAGCCACAATTTTTAGTCTTTAGCTGGTTTAATAAAAAAGGTTTCCCACTTAATATTACAAATCCCAACACTCCCCCCAATATTAAATAGGGAAACATACAAAATCACCTTTTTATACAAAAGAATTTACAATCCATAAATCATCAAAGTGATTTAGGCTACCATGTAAACATATAACAATTGTTTCTCATAACACATGCCAAGTCACCTTTTTGTACAAAAGGAATTATAATCCATAAATCTAAATGTGATTTAGGATAACATGCAAAAAAATAACTTTCATATGTGGATTTTACAAAATCCGCAATACATTACTTTAGTCTTTCATGGGTTTTGAAGAAAACATGTTGTGATGCCAAGATTTAGTGTTTCATGGATTTTGGAAACTCTGTGGTGTAAGGCTTAGTGTTTTGCGGATGTTGAAAAGATGAAACAAAAATATTTTATGTCCCATGGGTTTTAAGAAAAACATGTCGCGATAAAAATATGTAGTGCTTTACAAATTTTGGAAAAGCCACAATACACTGCATAGTGTTCCGTGGGTTTTAGAAAAACCACAACATAGATATTTTTAATGTCCTATAAATTTTGAGAAAAAACATGCTGCGGTGTAAAGGTAATGTTCCATAGATTCTGAAAAAAATCCACGGTGCACAGGAAAAAAAATTCTGCAGAGAAAGTGATAAAATATGAATTCTTACATACGATTATGGAGTCTTTTATAAAACACATATATCTCATATCTAACGCTTTACTCAATATTACAAGTAATATCACATGAAGTGATTATTTACTTAAACACAATGGAAATAGTTTAGGAAGTTTACAATTGGCACAACCATGCCAATAAGAGGTGGAATTGACATGCTCACTCCTGCTCAAGGGTAACTCTGAAAGGCCATAGACTTATCTGATTCAGAGGTGAAGAACAACACCATCCATATGATCATTTGAGTCAAAATTTGAAATGCATAACTAGTGTCCAAAATAACCCCCTCCACTAGGATATTTTGATAACTTGTAAATCTGATTTTGGACTTAGGAAAAATTTGGTTAAAAATCTGTAAAACACTGCATCTCAATGTTGTGCATAATCGAGGAACATAATGTTTCACAGGTTCTCCTAACCTACAAAACAAAGCGAACATCATATGGAATTAGATGTATTTTTGAGGAACTTATTGTTCCATTGGTTATCCTAACCCATGAAACAAAGGAGGTAAGTCCAAGGACTTAGGCAAAATTTTGGATAATAAAATCCATGGAACAGAGGATCCTAATGTTTTGTGGAGTATGCAAACAAAGGGTTTTGCGGGTTCTTCTAACCCATAGAACAAAGGAATTGGGTTTGGGTCTTCCAAAATGATGGAAAAATAGACGTGCTTTGTAGAATAAAGAGAAGGGTGTGGTCTACCACGCAAGAGAAATGATGTAAAGGAAAGGTGACATAAGTAGCCGCAAATGAAGGAGGAAAAAATAGTGTTTCATAGACTCTCCACGTCTATGAAATGAAGAAATTTTCTTGTGAGTTTGAAAATACACAAGGCATAGAGAGAAATATATATTCCACTTGCTTGTTCAATAGGTTCTCCCAACCCACGAGACAAGAAAGTGGAATCTAGTGTTTTTTGGGTTTTCCTAACCTGCGGAATGAGCAAGCGATGTCTAAAACAACGAGGTTTAAAATATGTAGAACACTATCCTAGTGTTATATGGGATTATTAAGGATTAATGTTCTATGGATTTCAAAAATTGTAAAACAAAGGAAAATGGTCTCCAATTTCAAAATCCATGGAATAAGAAAAAGGACACGAAACAAAGGCAAATCATCTTGGAGTTGTCTTCTTTATTTCTACTCTTTCATTTGTGATTGTGTATTCATTATGTTTTTGCATAGTTTCATGTCATTTGTGTCAAATTAAATAGGTTTGTGAGATGATTTAGTTGTAGATTTTGGTTGTGGAAAGAATATGCTCCTTCAATATTGAATTTAACATCCTTACTTCCCTGAGAATTCAAGAGAGTGATCAACCCCTTCTTGGTGCTATCACCTCTATTTATAGCTTAGTTTGGTTATGTTCCCTTCTCCCTCTCTCTCCTTGGTTACTTGGATGTGTTAGAGTAGGCATATGTTAGAGATAATTTTAGTGTTAGCATTAGAAATAGATAGAGGAAGTATCATTATTTATAGGTTGATCTCAATTTGCAAGTTCTACATTGTTGAGATCATTCAATGTTATCCAAAATTCTTGATCTACCATGATCAAATATTAGGGTGAAATTATGAGACAAAACAATTTTGGCATGTCTAGTGGGACCAAAATTATGAGATTTATATCATTTCACTAAGATTGATGTTTGTATTGGTGATACCCATCGTTGGAAGGATTTACAACAACACATCTAGTGACTCCTAACAACATATCTATTGGTTTCAACAGTGAAGTTTCTAAGTTTCATGAGAAGAGTGCAAACAAGAAAAAATAAAAAAGAAGCGAGTTTTTTGAATACCTGTAATTTTAATTAGCAAAAAAAGTAAGACCAGCTGAAAGGTTCCTATTCCCATCATGTATATTCTGTTCAACTCCCCCTTATACTAGGTATTCCTCTCCTAAAATAAATCTAAAACCTACCTCTCTTATGGACCTTCACAGGAACTAACCTTTTATTACCTTCAATGGTGGTTTCCCATGGTTCTAAATGCACATCATGATATTCCAATTTCTTCCCTTAAGAGTATCCCATTTTTCATAGGAGAGAATTCAACCACTCCCATCGAACATATTTTAGATGTTACAAATGTCTTCTTTGTCCACCTTATTAATTAAGATGATGTAACACTTAGATATTAGCTTCATATTTTAAGGGGAAGGCATTGCAATGGCATAGAAGTCTACGATCAAACTCTATCCATACATGGGATGATCTTGGGGAGAAAATCTGTAAAACTTTTGAAGCTAAGAGAGACCATCTATCTCTCATTGAGCAACTTACTACCATCAAGAGAGCCACTCATGAAGTTATGACAAATCTTAATATCAGATTTCAAAAAACATGGGAAATAATTATTCCTCTATTTAATCCCTCTCCAAGAAATGCATTTCTATATTTATTGAGAGCCTTGAATAGTGATGTGGCTATTATGATTCAATCCATGGGAGGGAATATCTTAGTAGATTCTTAGAAATAACAATCAGGTCTGAAAATTGTTTAGTCCTAGCTGGGAAGATAACCCCTAGGCTACCAATGCCTCTATTCCCATAACCCCTCCTAATGAAACCTATTTTGGCACCCATTCTTGGAGTAATTAGTCATTCAATCCCTCCTACTTTTCTCCCTAATGAGTTAAATAGAGTTATAATTATGTTAAAAAATATTTGAAATGAAATGGTGTCCATAAAGAGGCAAGTATCCCAACAAGGAAAACATTACCAACCCCTCAATCAAGCATATTAACCCAATAGACAACCCTATAAGGGTCATACCTAAGGAAAAGGTAAAATAGTTAACCTAGACCATTAAACACAAAATACCCTAGTACTGTAGGATCTTCTAAGGCTATTGTCCTAATTAAGAACAACTTATCACATGATTATGAGTGGTGTTTCCCATGTAATAAACCTCATGATAAAAATATTGTAGAAATGGATTTCTCTTCCAATATCTAATGGTCCAAGGTGCATCTACACTCCAATAGTAACATGAATATTCATCTATAGGGGGAAAGGAAGCTTAGGGAAATTTATCAAATAAATCTACCCTTATCAATTGGTAGGAGGGTAAGTTTTGTGAAGTAAATCAAGAAGTTACAAACAAGGGCACTAATCCAGTTGTAATCAACATAAGGTCTAAGAAGAGGGAAATAGAAGGAGAAACATCTCCCCTAGGTGGTCAAGAAACTATCTCCTAAGAAAAAAGAGAAGATATAATTGCTAAACCCTATGAAGTAAAAGAAAATTAAACTGTAAAAAGGAATAATCTACCTAGAAATAAAACTCAAAACAGTCAACAATTGAGAGAAGATGTTGCTACAACAAAGGTCCATGTAAAGGTTAGCCATGTCAATATAGTGGAGAAATGAAGAAAATCAATATGAATATGACTATGTGGGAATCCCTCTCCATTTCATCACAAAGATATTTATTACAAGAAGCTTTAAAGCATCTTGATGACACCAATGAACTAGAAAAAAGGTACATTAGGTGCCTATACAAGCTTGTGTCAGCCAAGAGAAGGAGGAACAAGAAATATAATCAAACTACATCCCTTCTATGTATCCCTAATGATAAATTCTAGAGCTATCAATTATGTTATGCCCAAAAATATTGTTGATTTATTATGTATAAAATATACACTAATTACCAAAAGGGATTGTTTAATTGGATGAAAATTTTGTTAACACACTTGGGATCATTAAATATTTGAATCTTACTCTACATGCATGTCAAATTATTTCAATCTTATAAGATATTTAATTCATTTACCTCCCTCCCTTCTTTTCCATATGCCTTTTGAGATATTTTATTGTAAAGTTAGGAGGATACTTGTCTACAGACTGGTCACATATGATTCTTAGAACTAGATATGGAACTGAAGTGACTATAAAATCTAAGTCTATTTCCCATAACCACATTAGGACTTATACACCTGGGCTTGTTAATATGAATTGTGTTATGCATGATCAAGATGAAATTGATGATATTCACAAGGTTTCCACATATGTAGAGGAGGTTCCTGAAATTATACTTGAAAATTGGGAAAAGGAACACTTTGAGTTCGATCCTTATGATCACATGTAAGAAATATGGTTAGGGACTTATTATATACATGAGGATAATTCCCTTGCACCTAAAATTATGAAGTCATAGGAACATCGTGATGGTGTGTGGAAGTTGTATTTTGATGGATCAAGAAGTAAGAATGGAGTTGGTGTTGGGATTATGTTGGTTTCTCCTAATGAGGATAAATATTTCTTTGCATTCAGACTCTAGTTCAACTATACCAATAATGTGGTTTAGTATGAGGCATTGATCCAAGGTCTATGATTGGAAAAAAATCTTAGAATCAAATTGTTACAAGTATTTGTATATAGTGAATTGGTCATACATCAAGTCATAACTCAATGTGTATGTAAGAACAACGTACTGAAGGCCTATAAGCATAGGGCATGGGACATGATTGAAGGTTTTGATGCTTTCAACTTCCAAGTGATACCACCGGTGAAAAATTAAGATTCTAATATAATGTAAGTAGTTATATCCCAATATGACATTCCCCAAGACATTAATAATGGTTTCAACCAACATGTCAAGATTGTGGTTAGACCCTCAATTCTAGATAATGTGACCCGCTAATTAGTTTTTGACAGTGATAAGAAAATAATAATATTTTTACAAGAGGAGGTGGAGTTCTCCACTAGAAATCAGTCAATAATGCAAGGTCAATATGAGGATTAAATCATCCAACTTAAGACCGAAAAATAACCTAAAGGATTAATCACCTTAGAAAACATCTTTAACCTCGATGATCAGTTCAAAGGGGAGAAAATGAACATGACTGTCAAGGAGGTAAGCTATGAGTAGGTGACCATTTCAGGAGGCAAGTATTTAAAGTTTGGAAAGGTATGTAGTATTTTTGAAAAGTAATTTATTTTTGACCTATGTAAGGATTATGATGATGTGTTTTCTTGGAATTATGAGGAAATTAAAGGTTTTGGTCCAAGCCTTGCATAACATACTATTTAATTCGATCCCAAAAAAAACTATTAGACATAAACAAATACATATCAATCCAAAGGTAGAGTCCTTGATGAGAAAATAATTTACTAAGCTCATGGAAGAAAATATCATTTTCCCAATAAAAAATTCTTCTTGGGTGGAAAGCTTGGTTCCAGTTAGGAAAAATAATGGGGAGATCAAATTGTGTGTAGACTTTAGGAACTTAAATAGAGAATATCTAAAGGAACATATCCTCTTCAATCCATGGAACATATCCTTAAAATGGTGGGTGGAGTAGATATATTCTCTCTCTTAGATGCTTATTCAAGTTATAACCAAGTCCTTGTGTGAGAATAAAATCAGTTCAAGACAACCTTCACTACTAAGTGGGGTAAGTATGATTACAAGAGGATGCGTTTTGGATTAACAAATGATGGTGTAACCTTACAAAGAGAAATGGATATGGAATTTTGAGGAATTTTTAGTGACATGATCTTGGTGTATTTGGATGACATGACTATTTACTCAAATCATAAAAGTGAACACTTGGATCATTTGAGGAAGGTATTTGATAGATGCCGAGAGTTTGGTATTTCCTTGAATCCTAAGAAGTGTGTGTTTTCTGTTCATTAAGGAAAGTTATTAGAATATGTGGTGTTAAAAAATGGCCTTACTATAGATCCAGATAAAGTGGATGAAATTCTATCCCTTTCTCCCTAAGCATAAGAAATGTTTTCAAAGCTTCCTAGGAACCATAAATTTTGTAAGAAGGTTTATTACCAACGTTTCTACTTTAGCTAGAATTATTACCTATATGCTCAAGAAGAAATATGTCTTTAGTTTGTCAAATGAAGGAAAGAACAATTTTGAAAATTTCAAGAAAGTCATTTCTCATCCCCCCACTCTTCTAAACTCTAATCATGCTAAACATTTTATTTTTTGCACACTTGGAGGAAGTGACAACATTTTTGCCATCCTGGTTTAGAAAAACAATTATTTCTTGGAGTGACCTATAGCTTTCTCTAATCAAGAACTCAAATATTATAAGGTTATATACATTTTTTGTTGAGAAAAAATTCTTTTCTATCATCTGCGCACTTAAGAAATTAAGACACATGCTTTAACATGATAAGATTTAGCTAATGGTGTCTCATACAAGCATGAAATATTTCCTCTTGAATAAGGATGTGAATGATAAAAGAGTTGGATGGATCACCAAGGTCATGGAATATAACATTCATATCAAAGTCACTAATATTTTGAGAGGCAATTGAATGTGTGAATATATTGCAATGGATTTAGGAGCTGATCAAGAGGTCTACATGATATAAGAAGACTAACTACCTCCTCCCCACGTTCATGATAGCTGATATCAAGATATGATGACCTTCTTAAAAATAGGTGGCTATAATGAAAGTTTGAACAAAACAAAAATAAGAAAATTCAAATTGCAATCTATTCCCTATGTTCTCACAAATGACATCTTGTTTAAGAAGGACATTAATGGTGTTCTTATGAGGTGTGTTGATGCCAATTAGATAGAAAACGTTTTATAGGAACTCCATGATGGAACTGCGGGAGGAAAAATTTCCCCAAGATCCACAATACTCAAGATCAGGGAGGGTGGTTACTATTGGCCTAATATCTTTAAGGATTTCCATGCACGAGTCAGAAAATGTGGTAAGTGTGCTTTCTTTATAGGAAAATAAAAACTTACAGCCCTTCCCCTCTACCCAATTTTAGTTGAGAAACCATTTATGTAATGGGGGTTGGATTTTATAGGAGTGATTAACCCACATTAAATCTTGGGGCATAAATAGATATTGACAACAACTAACTATTTTACCAAATGGACTGAAGCTATTACTTTGAAGGAAGAAAATGAAGTGAGTATATTAGACTTCTATGCAGGAATTATAACCATATTTGGATTCCCTATAACCATCATATCAAATAATGTCTTAGAATTCTTGAGAGATGAAATAATTAGATGGGTTGTGAGAAATGGAATCCATTCAAGCACATCCTCAAACTATTATCCCCGAGGTAATGGGATTACTGAATCAACGAATAAGAATCTTCTAAGGATTATTAAGAGGAAATTGGGATAAAATCAAAGGAAATGGCATACACAACTAAAATAAGTCTTGTGGGATGACATGATCAATCCTAAGAGGTCAACTGATAGCTCACCATTCAAACTTGTTTATGAAAAGGAAACAATATTTCCATTCTCCTTTAAAATTCCAGCCCTGAAACTCATAAACCAACTTGATATGTTTGAGGAAGAAGAAATGGAGGTCAGATATATAGATTTGATGGAGCTAGAAGAACTGAGAGACAAGGAAATGAATATAATGGAAATGTAGCAAGCCTAATTGAAAAATTTCTTTGACAAGAAAGAAAAGACAAGAAATTCAAGTAGAACTTGACCTCAAATGGGATAAAGATATGTTGGCATGTGGTCTAATTAGGTGTTGTCATTGATGTAAAACCACATTAATGAAAAAGTGGATGTTGGATTAGGGTAATTTGATGATGTATATGATACTAACATGATGATTCAGATGTGTTTATGCTGATATAATGAGATTTAGTCAGGATTGCTTGCTCTTGCAAGCCTATTCAGGTGCCCAAGTGATGTAACATGACAATATGAGATTCTCAAATGATTGAGAATTTTTTTGAAATGATGGATACCATGTTTGAAGAGGGTTTAGACACCCACAACAACTATATGATATATATACATGTGTTTAACTATGTTATAAGTGCTCATTGGGAGCAACTATGATTGCTAAGATGAGAGAGATTGAGTTTTGGAGCTATATGAGCTCATGGAAGAATGAATTCAGGTATATAATAGTATATAAGGTATTTTTGGGTAATGTTTAGAGGTTTTATGAAGAGTTATTGCATTCTTTCAGTTGACCCTAGCTTCTACAATGAGAATCCTTAAGGTGAAGCTATGCAAATGAGATAGGATGGAGAGTTTGATGTATGGAATTGACATTTGGATTATTAGAGATGTTATTATTATGTTTCATGGTGCTTTTAGAAAAATTTCAAGCTGCTAGGATGTGAATTGTGCAAGATATTATAGTTTATGTGAGACAAGGTAAATAACAAGTAGAAATCCAACTCGAATTTGAAATTTTGATGCTCATTTTGAATTATGTGATTTGCATGGGACCTTGTGTATTTTAGGTATGTTTATATGGGGAGTTTATAAGGTTTCAAAAAATAAATCAGGTGGTTTTATTGTCAGGTTTTTATTAACGAATGTTAAGAAGGTAAAGTGGTCTAAAACCCTAGTTAAAGCCTAGCTAGGAGAAGTCTGCAGAAGATGAGGTATAGTGACAAATTTTTGATTGAATAATAACAAATTATGATTCGATGTTATATATTAATCTCTTATATTTCCATAAAGGTATGCTTGAGGTCATGGTGATGAGTGGGCCCCACTCAAATAAGTCAGTTTATGAAGAAGAAGGTTTTGGGACAAGGTTGTCCAAAGGAGGTATGTGCTAAATTGATGGTATGGAATGTATGTGATATTATATTTATTTACATGGAGTTTTTAGGACATGTTAATGCAGGTACATGGTAATTTGAGGCCCATTCAGGTTGACTGGTCAAAGGGTAATCTTGGGGCCTCAAAAAGTAAGGTTCAATAAAATGGATATATCTTGAGCTACATGCGGAGTTTGAAGATGATTAAAGTTGTGTTGGAAAGAAATACATATATATTTAAAATAATATAAGGTTTTATTCATAATGAGGTAATTTGATATGGTTTATAGGTAATTATTTAGACAATAATATTTTTTGCAGTGCAAGACATGATGTGTTTTGCTGCAAGTTTGGAATTATTTGAAGCATGATATGGATTGGGTGATGATTTATATCACATGGAATGTGAATAGGGATGAATAGGGAATAAAATTAATCCATGTTTAGATATTTAATATTTTTTAAAAATTATTTTATGAGCTAACCTTTAGAAACAATGTTTTTGGCAGGTTGATTTGGTGAAGACAAAAGTGACTGTGGTTTTAAAAGTTAGTTGATTCAAGGATTATAAATTGCTTATAAGTGTTCTACAGGTTCTGAAATTTTAAATGCATTGTAACATGGCATGGATTTTTTGAGTAGAAGTGATTTGGTAGCATAATTAAATTTCCAGGGTGTTGAAGGGTGTAGGAAACAACTGTTTCGAGAAGTACAAAGAGTACTAGGTCCATTAAATGAAATAATTTGATTGGTTGAGAAAAATTAAGTCTACATATGAATGTAAAATTATATATTAATCATGTTTTAGAGTTTATGGGTCACAAATATGTATGATTTTATGTAAGGGCATTTTTATCTTTGTGCCCATGGGGTTTTGAGCAATTTTTGGCACATGTAATGAAGTTTTTTGCTAGGCCGATCTACTTGGGTCATATGTAAATTTTGTAATTAAAAGTCTGGATGTTTCCTTGATGTATGGATATATCCAAAGGAGGGAAATAGTTTGTGTTTGAATTTGAAATCATGAGGAGCTTATAAAAGAATAGTTTTGGGTGCTTTTACAAGCTAGTGGTGTGTGTGTGCAATGTGTGCAACCTAGGTGAAAGATATTTTAAGGTATTGGAGAATTAATTGAGGTTGAAAAAAGTGTGTTTCAGGTTGAGAATGATCATCAAGAATGTTTCCAAGAGTTTGAAGTATTGAGTTGTGAAGAAAGAGCTAGATTGTGCAAGGTGAATGTGGACACCCTAAAATTACACACCTATTTCCACATGTTCCCAGTGCTATCCTAATACACCATGTTATTCACCCATTTGTGATTAATTTATTAAATTGATTAATTCATACACATTGTACCCTTTGGATTAATTAAATTAATCTCATGTACCCCTTTGTGCTAAGTTAATTATCGATTATTAATTAATTAAGTGTGTGCACATCCTAGTCAACTACCACTTAGTCAATATCCACTTAGAATCCACTTGGAATCCATATCCTCATCCTAGTTAACTACACTTCTAGAATCCTAGAAAGGTGGGGGCAATTTAATTGCACGTACAACCACCTTCCCGGATGCAACTTCTATAATTAATTCATTTATTTCCCTTAAATGCCCCAAAACTATTGTAACTTCCTCCAATGCTATTTTTAGCATGAAATTAAACCATGTTTAACTAATTTATAACTACTTTTGCCTCTATATATTGCATGCTTACTCTCTTACAAATCCTCTTGGATTTAAGTACAATAACTCTACTAAGTTTCCAAACCAAAGAATTTGTGTTTGTAGCATTCACACTCACATTTGGAGAACATTCAAGAGCACCCACATCCATTTAAAAGGTTCACAAACAAAGTTTCTATAACCTTTACTAAGGTTTTCAATGAAGGATTACATGAAGGTTTGCATTGTATTTTGTTTGTCTTCCATTCTCGGGTAAATTTTCATTGCATACATTTTGGCACTCCCAGTGGGACTCACACCCCTCTTTCATATTTTTTTCATTATGTTTGTCTCATTTTGTTCTTGGAGTGCTTTTGTTGTTTTTTGTGTTTCTATGTAGGTTTGGAAGCAAAATTTATTTTGTTGGCAACAATAATTTGCAGATCACAAACAAACAACAAAATATTATTTTTTCTACTGTTTTGCTGATTCATTTTGAGTGCAAAAAATTGGTTTGCAGGTTTTTTACATCTTTTTTGCTGTTCTGGTTTTTGCCCTGTTAACCTTGGTACATTTTCCTGTAAACAAAAAACTAAAAAAAACCAAGAGTTATATTTTTAAAAAATAACAATAACTTTTTTTTTAGGTATTGTTTAAAAAATCAGAAGTCAATACAAAAAAATAAACAATAAAAAATACAACCCTACACTACCCATTTCCCCTACCTCCCTACCTACCCTGGCTCAGATAGCTCGGCCGAGACACATCCTCATAGCCCTCCTATGACCTAGCTCCTACCCCGTGCCACCTTAAGCTAACACTACTCGCCCCACCCCCTTCCCTAATCATCATGTCCTCGTCCTAACTACCTGGCCCGAGCCACACGTTGACAGACCTGCCATCATCTCACTTCACATCCCCCACCGTTCCCTTGACTCATCTTCCAACCCACCCCCTGAGCTCATTCAATATCCCCTTGTTCTCTAACAATACCCTGTCCCATCCCCGCCCTAACTCTACCCACCCTGCTCCCTCACTCCCTGGCTCACCGCCCCAACTCGATCCACTCCCCTCACATAGACCCACTCATCCCTCCACAGCCTCTTGCCTCCACACTGCACTAATTGCCTCACTACCTATTTTTTTTTTTAGCTTGACACACATACAAATTTTAGGTTTTTATTTAGGTTTATATTTTAGGTTGCTCATTTCAGGTTTCTTGTTAACAATTTCGGTTTATATTTTTCTTTACAACTAATGTATCTTTAGTTTCTTTTACATTTAATCATGTCCGCTTATTTTAACTATATTTAATTAGTTATATAGTTTGGTTGTTCATAATGTGTATTACTTGTTTTAGTGATTTCATATTATTAATCCACCAGTTACTTTGTTTTACATTAGTATATTTCTGGTACTTATTTTATTTAGGCTTTTTCATACTAACATTAATCCTTAATTATTTTATTTCCATATATTTTCGATCTGATTGGACTAATTGTGTACACTTGCTATTACAGGGCTTGTGGGCATCTTAGATCCACTTTCTCTTCCCTCTTTGAAGACTTTTTGTCATCGTTACAACGTTTCAACCCCTTTTCCACTGTTATTTTTTGTCCTTTTCACAAACAATCCTAATCATGAAGGTTACACATTTATTGTTATTGGACATTTTGGTCCAAATTTCTCCCTCTTTTTAGCCACTTTTTACACACATTTAATCATTTTTTCCCATCCACTAACGCTTTCTAACGTGTTGTTTTTGCATGCTTCTCTTTCATCGTTTTCTTTTAATTTTGTGAGACTAATCATGACACGACCACATGTATGCTCTTCCCTCACGCTTCTTAAGCGATCTTGGGAATCAGAAACATGGTCGTTTCTTTTTTGTTTTTTGGGGAATTAACGATTTACTTAATCAAAGCCAACCCACACATATGCTCTTTCCTTGCACTTTTTAAGTGACCTTGGAAATTAGAAATGTGGGTTCACTTCTGATATATTATCTTTTACCTCCTTCGGATAAATTTTCTAATCTTTTTTTTTAGGACCCACTCTTAAAAAGGTGGATAAAACACTCAAAAACTACCAACTGTAGGTTACTAAATGGTGTACAACTAAACCACATTAAGCTCACAAGATAAGAAAATACACCAAATTCAAAACACTGTATTTGCAGGTTCGGTTAAGAGCTACGGCTCGACCACTTATCTAGAACATAACCCCCTTGACATAAGCCTTAAAATACAACAAAGGGGGTGGTTCTAGGAACCCCAAATTATTCCAAACCTTGAGGGAACTAGTGGATGATACGAGGACATTTTTATTCTACCTAACTAGTAAAGCCTTGTGAGTTAGAGTCACAGATATCCTTAGTGGTGACTCCAGTGCAATTCATTCTGAGAAAGATACTTTCTTAGGGTTTCAAAGGGGGTAAAGTAAATCTGTCAGCTAGTAATAATGTTACACTCACTCAGATATACTACTGACACCTAGTCGAGAGAGCCACCTAGGAAGCCAAACATTGTCCAAGCCAATTTAAGGTAGAGGCCACAAACAAATAGTTAAACAAAAAAATTCCTATTTTCATTTTATTCTTTTGTTTTCTTTCTTTTTGTAGTAGTGTTCCACACTCACTTTTTACCAAACACTACTTGTTTGGGATCCATCTTTCACGTTTGTATCTTTTCACTATTTTCCAAACAATCCTTGTTTGGATTCTACTTTCATCCTTATTTCATCTCTCTAAGTACACTTTACTTGTATTATTTTTCACTTCCTTTTCGCAATCCAAAATACTCTTTATTTGGGTTCATCTTCTATTGTGTTCATTGTCTCTAATTTTATCCTTATTTGGACATGACATTTAATTATTTTTATCATCATCTTTTCTCTTCATCATCAGTCATTAACTAACTTTCATTTTACCCTTGAAATTCCCATTTTTGGAACTTTCATCTCTTTCTCATTATTTCAATTTTTTTCATCTTCATTGAGTTCTCCATTTTATCTTCTTTCATTCATTTGGAGTTCTCATTCACTTATTTGAGCCTTCCTCTTTTACAGTCATCAAATTCTTATATCTTTCGTACTCACCTCATTTTGAGTTCATCTCTCATTTCGTTCGACACTTAAACATTTGGATTACATTTCCCAAAGTTTCAGTTTTCATCTCCTTTTCGAAATTAAGTCTTGAGTTGTGGATATCCACGTCCTTGCTCAAGCATTTTCATGTTATGACTCGCATCTTGACAGTGTTGTGTTCCACTTTGTCACAACTCAATTTAATCACATCTTATCTTCATTCTCTTTTTACATCCTTTAGTTTTACATCATTATTGTTAAACTATATACGTTTGCTTTCCTCATGTCTCTAACTTGACAAAATATTTGTTGTGTTTTAGAAACTTCATCATATCTTCTTTTCCTAGCACTTACATTATCAATATTTGAGTCTTATCCTTTCATTAGCCTCTTCCTTCTTAACTAATACTTGTTAAGGGTTGATAACATCACATAAGATTTGACTCCTTTTTCATACCCTCTTCCCATCTAGCATTCATTTTGTTAAGTGTTAGAGTGTATTTGTAATCAATCTATCCTCACTTATCCACTCTAGCATTCACATTGTTAGAGACTGAACATACTTAGAATTTTTTCACTATAACTCTCCTCCATTCTAGCATTCAATTTGTTAGAGGATGAGAATATTCACCACATTGAACCACTCTCCCATCTCAGAATTCACTTTGTCAACGGTCGAGTTTATCAAACACTTTCACACTCTTCCATCTTGACATTCAATTCGTTAAGGGTTACATCATTCATATCTTCCAAATTTATTGTCCATATTTGCATTCAATTTGTTTAGGGACAAGTTATTACTAAACTTAATTGCACATCTCTCTTCCATCGTCACATTAAATTTTCTATGGGTTGAGTTATCTTTCACATATCTCTTTTTCTCCCTCACTCTTTTAAAAATGGTGGGAACACGACACAAATATTATAGTCCTTTTGGAAGGAACGAACAACATCAAGAGCATGTTGGAAATTTTGATAGTGAAAATGACCATAACTCTGAGGATGATCAAAATGACATCTCACTCGAAGAACAATCCCATGTCAAAAATATCTTATGTATGAATAAGGAACAATTTTTACTTCATCTCCTTGAGATGGCATAAAAATTACCCTCTAATTTTTTACGAGGATATTCTACAAAAATTACTTGGAAAACCACCACCTAATAAGGGTGAAACTTTCCTTTCGATAAAAAATGACGATGAGGTAGGACCTAGTCACAAAAAAGAAGAAGATCGAAACAAGTCCATCTCAAACAACACCAAAGGCAATGAATCAAACAAAGACAAATTAGAGGAAGGGAACAAAGGAAAATCAATTGATTCAACCATCAATCCCACTCAAGCCCTCATGAATAAAATTAATGACATGTCTAAACAACTTGCTATATTAAATTCCAAAGTCACCAATAAATCCCATAACAATGAGGCACCAAAGAAAACTAGTGATGCTTCATTTAAGAGTCATACTGCACACACCAAAGATAAAAAAAAATCTACGAGTGATGGTTCCTTATCTTTCTTACAGAACAACTCACCATTTACCCAAGAATGACAAATGATGAAGGACACCATCTCAGGTATGCAACATCAACATAAACAATTCAACTTTGAATAATTGTGTCCTTACCCCTTTGATAAGGATATTTTACATGTACCCTTTTCCAAATATTTTGAGACACCTAAATTTGACAAATACAAGGGAAATAATGATCCTAGAGATCATATCAAGGATTTTTATTTGGATTTCCAAGAGGTGGCCTATAGTGATGTCTTCTTAATGCGTCTCTTTCCACTAAGTCTAGGTGGACAAGCCTTGGACTGGTTTCTACACCTCCCCAAGGTATCTATACAAAATTTCATGTACCTCTCAGAGAATTTTGTTAAACATTTATCATTCAACCTAGACTCTAAAATTACAATGATGGATTTATGTAATTCCAAAAAACAAAAAAATGAAACCTTTTCACAATTCCTATAACTATGGGGTGGGATTGCTAGTCGTTTCCCATGCTCCATGCCTGAGAAACAACTTATGAGTATATATTTACCTAACCTCAATAGTGAGCTATCATTTCACATGAAAATGTATTTCCTTAATAATTTTGAAGCATTTATCGAGAAAGGATCGCATATTGAAAAATCCCTTGTCACAAAAGGTATGATTAAACCTCATTCAAAAGATAATGGGCAACATAGTAACCATCCTAATAGCTCTCACCAAGTCAAATATAAACATGTTAATCGCAATTGTAATATGGTCAATTATGGTGTTACAGAAAAGTACAATGTCCAAAACCTCTAAAACACTTAGAATAGACCAAAAAAAAGTAAACAACCTCTTGTTATTTTTAGAAAAGAGGTTTCCTCCTATCTTGATTCTAAGCGACGTCATTTCACCCCTTTAGGAGATCCTCTATCAAGTGTCCTCCAACAAATTGTTAATGCAAACATGGTTACTTATCCCATCACCAGACATTGGGTTGAGGGAGAACCCAAGCTTACTTGGTATAAAGCCAATACTTATTGTGATTTTCATTGCGTTGATGGTCACCCAATTGATCAATGTTTTCTCTTATGTCACTTTGTCCAAGACCTCATTGATAGTGGAGATATCACTGTTGAAGAACCATCGCTAAATAAAACACCCAAAAAAAGTCTCAAAGTTTTCTCAAACCCATTTCCCAAACATGGTGGTGACAATAAAAATGATGATAAAGGTCCCTCTACCAATAACACTGATTTCAATTCAATTATCTCATTTATTGAGGAAGTAACATCTACAATGGTGACCATTAAATTCAATCCTTTAAGTAATACTGTGACCACACACCAAAGGAAGATTTGGGTTCCTACGGAAAACCAACCTTCTACGTCTTTTTCAGAACCTCAAACGTCTAAACCAATAACTCTTTCAAATCAAAAGTCAAACTCTAATGCCAAATATCCCATTCCTAGTCAGTATGACTTCATCAAATAGTTAGCAACCATGCCAACACATATCTCTCTAATGGAACTATTAAAAGAGTCACCTAGCTTTCAGGATATTTTCACTTATGCTCTAAATGAATCATGTGTTCCTCATACTCTTAATGTTCAACAATTTTAGGCTATGATCATAAACCTTACATGTGAAACTCCTATCCTATATTTTGGCCTTCAAGATATGTTGAACTCAAATCTGATTAGCAATAAATCCTTGTACATCGAATCCTACGTTATAGATCATAAGGTCAAGAGAGTTCTTATTGACAATGGAGTAACTCTTAACATTTTATCTATAAAAAATGCTCTACTACCTTGGTCATACAATAGATTACTTAGATGCTAATATCATTACCATTCATGGTTATGATAATATCGAGTGCCAATCCGGTGATATCATCACTCTTCCCATAAAATTAGGCCCACAACTCCTCGATAATGTATGTCATGTAGTTGATGCAGAAATGTTGTATAAAATTCTTCTGGGTAGACCTTGCATAAATGTGATGCACACAATACCTTCCAAATTCCATTAATGCATAAAGTTTCCACATAACGAAAGAGAGTTCACCTTGTATGGTAATACTGACCCCTTTGAATACTGTAAATTTTTTGAAGCAAGGTATAAAAAAGAAAATTATTGTCCATCTGCTGATAGCACAACTAGATCTAGTGTAACTCCTATTTTTACCAACCGTATTGACCTTGACATAATATTGCGCTCTCATGTTTCAGCATATTCTTTTGAAGAATCTACATCTAAAGCATCACCTGAGGATATTCCTCACGCCTCTATTACTTCTTCTGAAGCATCTAAATTTAAGGTGTCACCTAAAGTTACATTATCCCATAGAGGCTTAGGTTAGTACACACTCGATAATGCACTTCTTGTTGGTAAACTCCCATTATCGCCTCACAGCTATGGGTGTCCTAACACTCCTCATCTATGAGAAAATTCATATTACTATCTTGGAAACACTCTTTGGAGACAATATGGATATCTAGAAGATAAATATATTCCAATATCTGAGGACTCTTCACTATACGAAGACAGGATGACAGAATGCTATGAATCCATTGATTACACCAAGGGCCATAGAATGATGAAAAACATGAACTGGAAAGGAAGAGGACTTGGCCCACAAGGACATGGTGTTATTGAAACTATAAATGTCAAGTGTAATATTTATACATGTGGTCTAAGATATGATACATATGAGAAGAGGGCTATAGTATTTGATGTATTACCTACTGATGGGGACTCAGATTCCGAAGTTGAGACCGGTTCCACACATATCCTTTTTGAAGACCTAGCTGAGAGTATGATTTTCCTCGAATACTTATCCATTTGAACCCTTGATGTTGTTTATCCTTCCCTCATTGATCAAGACCAACGGTGTCATATTTCCATGGAACTCATTCAAAATGATGAGTCCATCTAGGAGTTCCTTGGGGTTCGAGACCCTTTTCCCTTATCGGATCAAAAGAAGGATTTCGAATAAACCTTGATGCTACCACCTACTTTGGCAAAGCACTTACAATATCCAATCCTAGAGAAAAATAAATTAAACACATAAAAAAGAAAAATTATATCTCACATAGTGAAAACATTTATGAGGAAATATGTGAGAAACAAAAAATGAAAAAGAAAAAGAAGGAAAAGGATGCATATCCTAGTGAAAACCTTTCAGAGGCGCTAGAGAGAGGAGATTCAGATCCAGAAATATCAGACAATCTACACAAACATGATGTATAATTTTAAGATAATGACACTTCTAAGCTATTGGTAGAAGAGAGGACAATTATCAACATTGGAACTGAAGACCAACCAAAGCTGTTACAACTAGGTGCCAGTTTATTAGAAACTAAAATCAAAGCTTTCACAACATTTCTAATCAAGTTTTATGATGTATTTTCTTGGTCTTACAAATATATGCCATGCCTTAATCCTTCTCTTATGGTTCATCACCTTGTGGTGCACCCAGATGCTAAACCTATAAAGTAAAAACTACGTAAAATCCATCCCAAGGTCGCATTTCTTGTTAAGGCTAAACTACAAAAAATATTGGATGCAGGCCTCATACGGTGCATTGACTACTCATAGTGGATATCCAATATGGTACCAATTTTTAAGAATACCCCTAGAATCCATATTTGTATAAATTTCTGTGACATTAACAAGGCATGTCCCAAGGATGACTTCGCTTTGCCTAATATTGACATGATTATCGATTCTACTGTTGACCATGAGTTGTTATCCCTTATGGATGGATTTTCTGTGTATAACAAAATTCAAATTGATGAAGAAGACCAGCATAAAAAAACTATTACAACTCCATGGGGAATATTTTGTTACAAAAATGCCAGTGCAACTTATCAATGTGCCATGACTGTTATTTTCCATGAACTTATTCATGACATAATGGAGGATTATGTCAAGAATATTCTTGCTAAATCAAAGACTAGAGTGGATCATCCAGTAATTATTAGGTGTATATTTGAGCGGTCAAGGGAGTACAAGGTTCACCTTAATCTAAAAGAATGTGTCTTTGGTGTGACTTTAGGGAAAATTTTGGGATTCATTGTCTCATGAATAGAATTTGAAGTGGACCCTACTAAGGTCAAAGCTATAATAGATATGCCACCTCCTCAAAACCTTTGAAAACTAAGATTCCTACAAGGAAAAATACGGTCTATTCATCACTTTATTTGTCAATTTCTAGATAAGTTCCATCACTTCAACTAGTTTCTTAAAAAGGATGTGCAATTCAAATGGACACAAGATTGTTAAGAAACCTTTACGAAATTGAAAGAATATTTGTCATCTCCATTGGTACTCATGCTTCCTATACAAGATAATCCTATGTTGTTGTATACATCTACAACAGAACATGCCATTAGGGCATTATTGGCGCAACACAATGATAAGGGCCAGGAACAAGCTATGTATTACTTGAGCAGAAATCTGCTTGAACATGAGGCTAAGTACTCGCAGGATGAAAAAGGATTGTTTAGCAATTACTTATACCTTTGGCAAGTTATGAAACTATCTCCTAAATCATACCACCAATCTAATTTCAAGGGTTGATCCTCTTAAGTACTTACTTTCGAGACTGGTCACAACATGACAAATGTCTAGCTGGATTGCACTACTCAACAAATTTGACATTGAAATTGTCAATCAAAAATCTATCAAAGGTCAAGCACTGATAGATTAATTGACCACAACACCACTTCCAGGTTCACAACCATTAAATTTTTAATTTCCATATGAAAACCTTTTTTACATAGAAGTAACCCCCTTATGGATGTTATTCTTTGATGGATCTTGCAACATCCATAGTTCTGGATCAAAAATTATCTTGTGTACACCAAATGGAGACCTCATACCTAAATCTCATCATATCAGCTTACCTTGTACAAATAACATAGCCAAGTATGAGGCATTGATAGTAGGCTTAGGGTTTGCTATCTCATGACGCCTATGAGAATTGATAATTCTTGGTGATTCTCTTCTCATCATCAATCAAGTTAATAGAGAGTATCAAGTAAAAGATGAAAATATATTAACCTATAAAAGAATGGTTGATAGCCTTAGAGGGTATTTGTAGATTATCAATTTTGAACAAGTTCCTAGCATACAAAAGAAAGCAGTGGATGCCATGACAACTATCACATCCCTTATTTCATTTGACACTAATAAAACTCACAACGAGTTCCTCGTCGAAAATATTTTGGTGCATACATATTAATTTACGGAGTCCACCATGGTCTGTGAGAGTGTTGGTCCTCATCATCTATGGTGCCACAATATATATACCTTCATTCAAACCAAATCCTACCCTCCTAGTTTTAATTCAACTAATAAAAGAGCCTTAGCAAAATGTGCTTCACGCTACACCCTTCTTGCTAGCACCTTGTATCGAAGAGGTTATGATGGGAATATCTTAAGATGTCTCAATCAGGATGAAGCTAATCAGATGTTAGCTGAAGTACATTTGGGTATTTATGGTTCCCATATAAGTGGAATGGTCCTTGTGAAGAATATCTTGCACATTGAATACTAATAGACCACAATAGAGGAAGATACCTGTAACTTTGTGAAGAAATATTAGGCTTGCAAAAAACATGGTAATATCATTCATGCACCATCCCAAGCCTTGCAACCCATTACTTCACCTTGGCCTTTTTTAAATTGGGGACTCAATTTAATTGGAAAAATAAATCCCAAATATTCTGATGGACACACATTTATTATAAATACCATTGAGTATTACACCAAGTGGGTTGAGGCTATGCCTCTTATCAACGTTAGTTGCTGTAATATTTCTAAATTCATTTTCAACCATATTATCTATTTTTTTGGCATCCCCGCCACTATTGTCACTGACAATGGTGGTTCTTTCAAAAATAAGAATCTCAAGGCCCTAACTAAAAAATATAATATCTGCTTAAAATGGGCTACACCATACTATCCACAATGTAATGACCAATCTGAAGCGTCAAACAAGAATATCAAATCCATTCTAGAAAAGACAGTTAATAAACTTGGACGTAATTGGAATACGTAGTTGTATCTCGTCCTCTAGGCATACTACACTTCCTTTTGTACAACTACATGAGTTACTCATTTTTCCCTAGTTTATGGATCTGAAACCATATTACCTATTGAAGTTAAATTGCATTCACTTCATGTCTTCCTTCATAATCTCATTCATGAAGAGGATTACCATGTTGCACACCTTGTAGAGCTTGAATTATTGGAAGAGAGATGGCTTCGCACCTTAGACCATATGTAGGTATATCAGAATCAGCTGCACCATAATTATAATTGCAAGATCAAACATTGACATTTTAAAATCAGTGATTTGGTCCTAAAGGAAAATCAGAAGAACACAGCTAAACCATGAGAAATACATGGAAAATTTGAGCCTACTTGGTTGAGTTCTTATGTTATAATTGCTAAATTTGGATCTGGTGCATACAAAATATATATCGAGGATGGAAAACAGTTAAAAGAGCCTATGAATTCCATTCATCTGAAGAAGTTCTACTCCTGAGTCTTTGAAGAGTAACCCTTGTGCTGGGGGCATATTAGTACATCCACCTATTTCATCATTTCACTTTGTTTCCTGCTTGTAACTTTTCACCTTGCCGTGTTTCACATGTTCTCCTTGGTAGGTTGTCATGCCCATCGTCTACCACTATTGTTCACCTTCCATTATGCTTTCGTCCACTTTCTTCATACGTAGCATGTGTTAGAGTAGGTATTTACCTTAGCTCATATTCACCTAGGTACTTTATTTACCTTTATTGTATTTATCCTCACAAACTTATGTTTGAGGATATTTATTTTATCTTATTTAGATATTAGGAGATATTATCTAGTTGTTAGGTATAGTTCTTTCCTTGATCTATGGTATTGACTAGTTCTTCCTAGATCTATGGTATTGACTAGATCCTTGATGTCTAGTTCTCTCCTAAATCTATTAGAAGTCTTGACTAGTTCTTTGATGACTAGTTATTTCCTTGATTTATGCCTTATGCTTGATCTACGACCTTGAATGGATCCTAGATTGTTATTCCTTCCTATTTAAGAAAGGCCCATTCTCAATGTATTGTATTGAGTTCCATAATAATATATGATATTGTTTCTCATTTGTTTGCAAAGGTTTATTTAAAGTTATTCTAGTGAATTACTTTTATCTTATTGATCTTGATGTTTGATTAGCATCTATGTTCTTAGTTTGGTATGATCTGGTTATCGTTCCTTTCAGCATGTTGGTTTTTGAATTGGGAATTTCCTTTCCCTCTTCTTTGGCATGTGGTTCAAAATTCCAAAAAGACCAAAAAATATTAAAAAAGGTTTCACAAAACTTCAAAAATAATATAAAATTGATCAAAATCCCAAAAACAATATAAAATTGTTAAAAAATACAAAATATAAAATATTTCGAAAATGCTTTCCAAAAAAAAAACACTTGCGACTATGTAATTTTGTTTGCTGTTTTCTTCATCTGATTGTTCCCAATCATCTTTTCCAATCAATCAAGCCACTCTTTGCAATGTAACTTTGCTTAGGACATCACTTGGATTTAGCTTTCTCTTGGGGGAAACTTGACATATGTACATTTCTATTCATTGTATAAAAAACTCAGAAAGTATTTGGACATTATTTTTGTGATTTGTGTTATATCATACATTTCTTGTTAGTATTTAACATTGGTGTGTATTGTTCACTAGCTTGTTTGTTGTATTTTCTTGTTTAAGGTTTGTACATATGGAATGTTGTATTTTCTATTCTTAGCTTAGTCTCTTATGTTAGTTAGTTAGAAAAACTAGTACTCTGTGTATCTGGAATATGCTTATGGACCAATTGTAGGAAATTTATTTACATCTTAGTTCACATATAACTTTTGTGTGGATTTTTGTTGTTCATATTGGGTTTGTTTCTATTGCTTGTTTTGTATCTTTTTGTCATTTGCATGTGTTGTGTTTTTCTCCTATTTTATTTAAGCCATGGAGCACTTTCCTTTTTACTTTATATTCATGGTTTCTTACATTTTATTTGCATTTGTAGTTTTAATTCCTTCTCAAATCATTAAAAAAATCAAATATTTCAAAATCTAAAAAAACCAAATATTTCAAAAAATAAAAAAAATTACAAAAATTCAAACAAACATTCACTTATCATAGAAATCCTACAACTGGAAAACCCTTGAAGTGAATATTTCAACATTTCAATACAATCTTGATAAACATCATACATTTATCTACTACCCTAGTGATCATTCCATTCTTACAACTATGACTTTCTTCCTTTTGCATGGCATGCTAACTCTGTTTGGGGCAAGTCAAAAAATTGTTTTTCCTCATGATATAACTTCATCTATGGGAAATTTCAACTTTGATCATTTTCACAATGGACTCCAACAAGAGTGTCATAAGGATTCACTTTAACTATGCTCTTCTAGTCTGGTCCTATTCCCACTTGGGAGCATTTACATCTACTTAATCTTCATTGTGTCATGTATTAGTGGCATAATTGATTGCCTTCTTTTTGGACTTTGTGTTGCATTGTTGATGTTTACCTTTTGGACCGCTTCCAAGCAGTGTGATTACATGTTGGTTTCTTTATAACCCTGATGCTTGCATCTACTTTGTATATTGGGTTTGTTTCCCTTTTTATCTTTTCTTTGGTGCGTGTGTTTTTTTACACGCATCTGTATTAACCATATTGATTCTTTTATAATCATGGTGAAAAATCTATTGTGTAACAACAAAAATAAGTTTTTTCTAAAAATATTATCCAAATGAACATTCATGTTACGAGCACAGTCCTTTTATCGTCGTTGTTCCAATCCCTTGTTTTCCTTCCTATCAAGCGGGTTTCCACTGCCTTGTTGTGTCATCCACCCACTTGAGGCAACATTCCTCTACCATTCTACTTGCTAGGGCATCCTAATGCTTCATTCCTTTTTGGATAATCAAAATCTTACTCCTGCTTGGGGCATCCCTAATGCTTCACAATTTTCTACTTGTTGATCTACATGTGTCTACTATCTTTAAAGAATTATTACTTCACAATAGCACTTTAAAAAGGGGGAAAATGTAGACACCCTAAAATTACACACATGTTTCCATATGTATCCTAGTTATCCTAATACAAACTATTTATTCACGCATTTGTGTTTAATTGATTAAATTGATTAATTCATACATATTGTACCTTTTGGATTAATTAAATTAATTCATAGTACTCTTTTGTACCCCTTTGTGCTAAGTTAATTATCATTTATTAATTAAATGATTAATTAATTAAGTGTGTGCACATCCTAGTCAATTGCCACTTGGTCAACATCCACTTGGACTCCACTTAGACTCCACATCCTCATCCAAGTTAACTACAACTTCTAGAATCCTAGAAAGGTGGGGGAAATTGAATTACACATGCAACCACCTTCTCGGATGTAACTTTTGTAATTAATTCATTCATTTCCCCTAAATGCTCTGACACTACTGTAACTTCCTCCAATGATATTTTTAGCATGTGACCATTCAAGCATATGTAACCAATTTCTAACTACTTCTACCTCTATAAATTGTAGGCTTCCCCTCTTACAAATCCTCCTGAATCTTAAGTAAAATAACTTCTGATAAATTTTCAGGCCAAAGTAACTGTGTCTCCAGCATTTGCACTCACATTTAGAGAACATTAAAGAGTACCCACATCCATTTACAAGGTTCAAAAGTGAAGTTTCTACAACCTTTACTGAGGTTTGCACTAAAGGATTACACGGAGGTTTGCATTGTATTTTGTTTGTCTTCCATTCTGAGGTAAATTTTCATTACATACAGTGAAAACCTAGGATTTGGAAGAGTTTTGAGCTTATTATTTGGATCACTATCAGCCATGGTATCAACACATTTTCAATGGTCATACTTCATCAAAATATTATGTGATGAGTCATATTCATGCAAGTCTTTTGTTGTGTGTAATATCAACAATGGTTTAGGGCTAGGTTCTCCTTGTAGGGTTGGTGCCTCACTAAATAAATATATTGTGATGTGTAATATTTACTTGATTCTTTGTTGTGTGTAATATCATAAAAGTTTTTCAGTGGGTTTTTCCCCTTGAGGGTTTCCCACTTACATCTTGTGTTATGGTGTTACTTATCTTGCACTTGGTTTATTGAATGAATGTTTTATGTTGTTGTGTACACATTAATGAATGGATAATTAATTAATGGTTTATATGAGTGATATGAAATTGAAGTTTAGTTTGTAAGGATTGATTCACCCCCCTCTCAGTCCATTGTTATTCAAATAATTGGTATTAGAGAAGGTTATTTTAGAGAAGTTTGAAAACTTGAAAGGAGATCCAGAAGAAAAAAATAGCGAGTGTTAAAGTCATAGGAAAGTCATCAATGTTTGATGGAACAAACTATGCATTTTGGAGGCTAAGGATGAAGACCTACATTATGTCACAAACATTTGATGTTTGAAATACCGTGGAAGATGTATATACTCCTTTAACCAATCCTATTACCAATTAAGCAAATAAGGATGAATATGAACACAAATCTAAGGCCTTCAATGCTATCATTAAGGGTCTTAGATAATCTGAGTTGGGAAAAGTAATGTATTGCAAATAAGCAAAGGAAAAATGGGAGAAATTTCAAGTCCTATATAAAGGTGAGTCAAAGGTAATAATTTCTAAACTTCAAACCTTTAGAAATTAGTTTGAATCTTTTAAGATGAATGATGAGGAGTCCATTATTGCATATCTACTTAGGGTTGACAAAATTTTCAATAACATGAAAGGGTTAGGAGAAGAAGTGGTTGTTTAAAAAGTTCTAAGGTCATTAATTCCAAAATTTGATTCCAAAGTATCTGATATAGAAGAAGTAAAGGATTTTACTACTTGGAAGATGGATGATTTTCATGGTATCTTGACTATTTATGAGATGAGAGTAGGTGATCTCAAACCAGCCAAGAAAGAGGTTGCATTCAAATCTGAAATGAAGACTAAAAGAAAGAAGGTGAAGGATGATGAAGCTGCTCTTGAGATTGAAGATGGAGACCTCTTTTCTATGATGGATCGAAGATTAAAGCTTAGATTTGGTAGGTACAAAGGTAAACTTCATTTAAAATGTTTCAAATGTGGTAAGATAGGACATTTTGATGTTAATTGTCCTCACAAGAATAATAAGGAAGATCATGATGAACATGACCATGATAGTGATCATGACAACAAGCACAAAAATAATGAAAAGATTTAAGAAGTTTGATTACAAAAGAGATAAAAGGATTTTTTTAAAAAAGGAAAATGATGAACTATATGATGCAAGTAGTGGTGTTTCAGATTCTGAATTTGAATCAGATTGTGAGAACATTGGAAATGAGGCCTTATTCATGACTAAAGAAGTTATGAGGTATTATAATGATGTATCTTATTTGTTAGGATATTTTATTTCATGTTATTGTAGTTATTCTGTTGAATATGATGAGGAAGACAAAGATGAATTTAAAGGAATTCAAAAGAAGTTAAAGCAAGCTGAAAAAGAAAATCAAAAACTAATTTTGTCGATAAAGGAATATGATAATCACTTTCATAAACTAGAAGAACAATATGTTTTTGAATCTGTTAAAAAAATGAGTCAAATAGAATGCTAGAAGAAAAGGTAACGTATCTGTTAGTTTTTCAAACATGCACCCGTGTCTCAGATCTAGAAGAGCTGAGCTGTTTGAGACAATAATGGAACCATCCCCAAGTTGTGGGGCCTTATGTGCTTAGGATGGGTATCTGGAGAATGTTGGTTCCTCTACCGACCTTAAACACTACTAATACTACTAATGCTGAATGAAAATCCTAGAATAAACATGTTGAGGGACCAGGGATAAAAGGATGTGCAAAAAGGGGAAATCCTAAGCTATGGAAGGTGATCACGCCAGGGAAAGGGTTGATCTATCTCTAAAGGTGGTGAAGGAAATAGATAGGGCATGAGAGAAGAGGGAAGATGATGCATGCCATAGATCAATACGTGGGATCAGCCTTTCAGTACGCACAACACATGAACATGGGGACTGCAACCACATGAGTATGCACAACATGCTAGAAAATGCAAACAAAGAGGAGAGATGTAATGAAAATGAGAAAGGGAAGACACGAGTTCCACAAAATGTGATTTTATTGCTTAAGGGACACATGATCATTTACATTCATGGAAGGAGGTGAGAACACATTGTAGAGACCATGCCAAGGTTTGAGATATATGGGAAGTTGACATCCATTTTAGCATGGCACCGTTACAATAGAGAGGATCCCTTTTTACAAAGTAGAACTTTGCTATTTATAGAAGAATAAGGAGAGAAGAGAAGGAGAAAAAGAGGGAAACTTATATTCAAATCTTCAACCACAAACAAAAAGTGATAAATACCTGCAAATCCACCTACAAGGCTATCAGATGCACTTCCCCATGTCTATTTGGCCTATAGAAGAAGGAAGAAGGCAAGATGTGAAGAAATCTGGTGGTTGGGGTCGATTAGATGTGTGCATTGATGAGTTGAGATACGTTTCCCTATTTCTTTCCTACCAAATCCCACCCATATTTGAATTTAGATAGCCCAATGTGTATCTTGTGTCAACAACTCTCTAACAAGTCTAGGCATGCATCGACCAAAGCTCTGTAGTAGACGATATGACTATCGGAAGATGTTAGAGTTGTCTGGGCACATAATACATGTGGCATGCACAAATTGAATGAAGGAGTTAGCCAATTGTTGACCTGATTTGTCATTTTTGCCATGTGTCATGAAGTGGTTGGTTGTCAGGATTTGATGCCTTGTTGGTGCGCTTTGATAGGTTGTGTGCATCACACTCAAGTCTGATAGATGATGTGGCACAATGACTGGCATAGAAGAAGGCATAAAGCATTGAAGAAAAAGGAAAGAGAATGAAAGGTAAACAAAGGGAAGGTGCACGAAGGTGCACATACAAGATGAATAGGAAAATACTTGCAGGGGGAAATTATGGGAAAGGGATGCGAGCTTTCAACTAAAGGAGGTGCATGGTGGCATAAGAGAAAATGGTGTGCAAGGGATTTTAGTGTATGCAAGCGTGCAAGAGAAATTCTAGGGACTTAGCTATTTTTGAAGGCAAGTTTGAAGAGGTGCGCACAAGGAATGCGTGACAAGATAGGGAATAAAGTGGGCACGTAGAAGGAAGGCGCAAAGAGAAATGGAAAAGGAGATAATAAAATGCATAGGGAGAAGAAAGAAGGTGCATAAGGGCATGCAGAGGAACTACAATTGTGCCAAGGTGTTAAAAGAACAATCTTAAGTGTGCGCAACCTGAAATGTGAAACATGAGAGTCAGAATGAAAACATAAGTTATCCAGATAACTAGGAGAGTTATTTGGATAAATTTTTTGGAAATTTTTGAGGGCTATCGACCTGTTAGATGAAGAGATCAGTAGCCTTAGAAGTCCATTGGGCATGGAGTCAAGCGCTAAACTTGAAGATTTGATTTGTAACTTGAAGAACATCCCTGAAGTCACTTACAACACTTGTCTGAACTCTGAACTAAATTGCTACTCTCATATGAAGATATTTTGAATTAGATTGATGAGAGTGAAAGATGTGTGCCGACTATTAGAACTGCCTCTGTCAAAATTGAATTGCATCCCAGGAAGCAACAAAAGGGGCATACGGGAGGGACAGGAAAGGAAAGGTGACAAAGGGAGTGTAGTAAAATAGAAGCACAAAACTACGTAAAAAATTTGAAAATCATACATGTCTGAAAGGGAACATGCAGAGTGTGCACAAGTAGTTGTTTTACTGAAATAAAACTTATTCTACCCTACACTAACCAGAGGCAAAGGGCACTCAAGTAAAACCTGCAACATGTAGGGAGAAGTAGCTTCTCTTCCTCACAAATTTTGACCATGTAATTGATTTGGCATTGAACATGGTCGGAAATAAGAGTGAAAAACCACCTTACAGATGGTGTTTCACCCTCCTCAAAGTATCAAAAAACAAAATATATACCTCCAGAAGTTTTTCTACGCTTGGATCTGGGAGGCACTGTTGCTGACCTTTGGTGCATTGAAGCTCTACCTCATGCTCTAAAATGAACATGACCGGTGGAAACTCTATTTTTGGCTCTAGACTAGCTAGATATCTGATAGGGCACGTCTGATCCTTGTGATCTGCCCATTGATTTGAAGCTCAATCCCACAGATGGGATTTTCTTATAGAATTTCCTCCTGAAACGGGGTGCTTGTAGTTTAGGTCACACAAAGATGGAATGCACATGGTTCTGCCTCTATAAGAAGCTTGGTCTCCTCTAGAACTACACCCTCACAAAGTAACTAATTTTATTCTAAAACAAGCACCCGTATGTTTCCCTCTTTTCAGTTGAAGTCACACAAGTCATGTCATTCTTCAACTATTTTGCAGTCATTGAACATGATGACATTGGTTATGAAAGGCACATTGGTAGGGGGCTAATCATTTATGGTACAGTTAGATAGAGGGGACTCGGAAGAAGGTGGAAGGATGGGTGTAGAAGGTGAAAAAGGAACACATGTAAGAGGAGTGAAGCACAGTGTGCCTAGGAGGGGTGATGGTAGATAAATGAAGGTGAGAGTATAGAGGAGGGGAATTCTTAATGGGGGCAGTGTACAAGAAGCTAGGAACACATGTAGCGGGCTGAGATGATGTAAGTTAGCATGGAGGAGTGGGAGGGCTGTAAGATGGTAGTGTAGGGTTGCCCCATTGATAGGGTTTTCGCATGCTAGATTTTTGAACCTCCATTTCTTTCCCACTCTATAATCTGGGGAAACATCTTAGTGATAAATTGTAGCTTCTGTTGTGTTCTAAACCAGCCTAGGTACAGGGCCGACCCATGGACTTGGGACCTTGTAGCCAAATCTAGGTTCCTTAATTAGAACTTGAATCTGAGATGCATCATGTCCATCTCCATCTTTTTCACCTACCTTTTAGAATCAGATTCAACTATGGAGTTTCCACCATCATCTCCATAAACCTATTCTTCATAAACATTTTGGTTATAAAAAAGTGGGTTATATGCATTTTCAGGATAATGGGGCTTATAAAACTGATTTGGAGGAGGATTTTGAAATTGTGGTGATGGAGAAAAATAGTTCTACTATTGCAAATGAGAATTCCTTGAAGGGAGAGAAGTCATGATTTCAAAAATTCAAAAAGAGAAAGGTGGAACGGCAGAAGAAGGAAAAATGAATGACAGGAGGGGAGACTAGTTTGCGAATGAAATAATGGGTGTGTTGAATCATTGGAGTCTCTAGATGCATTGAAAGATGCCTCCAAAGGTTGGATCTCAACAATAACACATCAAACATTGCCCGAGATGAAGATGTATAATCTCTTCAAACTGGTCCCACCAGAGCATGCCAAAAACTATTGGTTCGTTCAAACATGCACCCGAGTCTCAGATCTAGAAGAGTCTGAGCTATTTGAGACAACAATGGAACTGTCCCCAAGTTGTGGGACCTTGCGCACTTGAGGATGGATCTCCGGAGAAGGTCTGGTTCCTCTACCTACCTCTAATTCCTACACTACTCCTAATGCTGAATGAAAATCCTAGACTAAAAATGCTAATGGACTAGGAATAGGTGGATGCACAGAAAGGGGAAATCCTAAGATAAGGAAGGTGATAACACTAGGGAAAGGTTTGATCTCTCTCTATGAGTGGCGAAGGAAATAGAGAGGCAACGTATAGGAGAGAGGGTGGACAAGGTGCACACCATATATCAACAATGCAAAAGCTTCAGTTTCCAGCACACGACAACACATGAATGTGGGGACTGCAAGCACAAGACTACACATAACATGCTAGAAAATGCAGACAAGAGAGGAGAGATGCAATGATAAATGAGAAAATGGAAGATAGGAGTTCCAAAAAACCTAATTTTATTGCTTAAGGGATGCACAATCATTTTAAATTCATGACAGGATGCAAGAACACATTTGACATAGACCATGCCTAAGGTCTCAAGATTCCTGGGGAAGTCAACCACCATTTTGGCATGGTGCCGTTACAACATATTTGATTCCCGTTTTACAATGAGCATAGCTCTACTTTTATAGAGGAAGAAGGAGAGAAGAGGAGGAGAAAGAAGAGGGAAAATCATATTCAAATATTCAACCACCAATATCAAGTAGATTGAATGCATTGTAAATACACCTAAAAGGTTGTCAGATGTTCCCCAATGTATTTTTGGCTATGTAGAAAAAGGAAGAAGGCAATATTTGATTGAAATCCAATGGTGGTGGAGATTGATTAGATCTATGCATTAATGACCATGAGATATGTTTGCTTATTTTCCATGCCTACCAAATCCTACCCAAATCTGAATTTGAATAAGTAGCAACATGTAGCCCACATATGACTATTTCAAAGGTTTTAGAAGCATGTGTCAGGGCCCTATCAGAAAAACTTATGGTCTGTCAGAGTCTACAGTACTGGGCATGAACACACAATACATGTGGCACACACTGGATTGACTGAAGGATTGGCCAACTGTTAATCGGATTTTATCATTTCTGCACATGTGTCACACACTAGTTGGTTGTCAGGATTTGATCACCCTATTGGTGCACTTTGATAGGTTGTGTTGCACACTCAAGTCTGATTGATGATGTGGCACAATGACTAGCACATAGAAGAAGGTGCAAGGTGGAAGTAAAAGGTAGACTACAAATGTGAAAGGAAAACAAAGGGAAGGCACACGTGAAGGTGCACATGCATAAAGAATGGGTGATAATATCATTGGAGGGGACAAGTATGGGGAAGTGGTGCGAGCATTCAACTGAAGGAAGGCTCGCGGTGGAAGAAAGATAAAGTGGTGTAGCGTGAGGGAACTTAGTGTATGTAAAGCGTGCATAAGAGAAATGCTGCGAGGACTTAGCCATTTTGGAAGGTAAGTCTGCTAGAGGTGAGTGCAAGGGAGTGCGTGACAAATAGAGAATGAAAATGTGGCATGTGCAGAAGGAAGGCGCAAAGGGAAAATGGAAAAAGGAGATAACATGTGAAATGCTTGAGAGGGAGAATTAGGAAGGTGCAGGGAAGGCGTGCACACAAGAAAGTGACAACTATGCTAAGGTGTCAAAATAACTATCTTGATTGCGTGTAACTGGAAATGTGAAACATTAGAGTCAGAATGAAAATATAAGTTATCCAGATAACTAGGAGAGTTATTTGGATGGAAATATATTGTCTCAAAATTTCAAGATAAAGAGAGTTTCTGTTCAAAGTATGAATAAGACATAAACTTTCTAAGGGCTGAGATACTTGAAGTTAGCAAGAAGACTATGACCTTCTAGAAATTTGAGAAAATTACAAAATACCTAGATGATCTACTTGGAAAACAAATAGAAGTAGATAGTAGGATTGGTTTGGGATTTAAAGAGGAATCTAAAGGAAAGGAAGTCAAGAAAGAAGACATTCCAAGTTGAGAATATATGTGAACCTATCACCAAGGAAGAGAAGAAAGTGACAATTATGAAGGACAATGTGAAACCAAGATCTATTAGGCATCCCAATGCCTCAAGGTATGAAAGAAATTTCAATGGGCATTGTTTTACTTGTAATTATTTTGTTCATATGGATAGAGTGTGTAAAATAAATCCTAGAGACTCTAAGCATTGGAGAGATAATAGGAGTGAGTTTTCTAAGAAGATAGTGTGCTACAATTGCAATGAACAAGGTCACACTACTAGGTATTTCTTGTATGATTCACCTAATCAAGACGGAGGTGTCAAAAGAAATATTTTAGTAGTATGCTAAACCTATAATGAGATTGGTCATGTGGAAAGATTTTGTTTTCATACTTATTCAAGGTAAAAACATATGACTCAAGGACCTAGAGTTCATGGAAGTAACTTTCAAAGGTATAGAGTGTAAGATAGTGGTCCTAGAAATACTTGACAACCAAGAAGAGGTCTTGTTGGTACCCCAAGAATAGTAAATGATGAAAGAAGGGGTTTTTCTCATAGTGTAGTTTAGAAAAGAGAGGATGAAGGAGTTTTTTAGGTGCCTAAGAAGGCTTGGGACCTCATCAATACCTTCTTTTAGGTCATTATGGTTCATATACCTTCACTATGATTTTTGAAGGTATATCAGTGCATATGAAGCATTCATTTGAGGGGGTATAGTCTGAGTCAAAGTATGCCTCCTCCCTGTGCATAAGGTATCAAAATATATCTTAATATGGATGGTGTGATCAAGTGAAAACTTGATCAATAAAATGGTTCAAGAGGTTATCTGTGACCAAGGTATGACAAAATTAGGTGTGCCTAGACCAAAAGATGGAGTGTTTTAGGTATGGATTTGGTCTTATATGCTTCTTAATATTGGTAAAGGACTTTTAGATGGTTAAAGGATCAAACTAAAGATGAAAATTCGTCCTAATGGTCATGAAAGATAAATTTTGTGTATTTAGAAGGATCTCTGCCTTAGACTGTGTTTTTTCATAGTGACTGCGACTGTATTAGTGGAAACTTTGTTTTAGGAGCTCTAATGATGGAGTTATGGTCTAAGAATTTGTACATAACATCTACTCAATGAGGACTAAAGGATTCAATTGGTTTCAAGTCATTTGAATGCATATTTTTTAGGAGCTTCTGAAAGTTTGAGAATTCACAGTTTAGATGTCAAGGAGACCTAATTCTAAGATGTGTATATTGAAAACTAAGTATAAAAAGCTCAAGGACTTGGTACAAGGCTTATGGGGAAATATGTATGGTATAATGGGTGTCTGTATCTGGTATGGTTCCATCTTGAATGTGCCTTCATCAATATTTTGATATAATTTTCAATCGAATAAGGATTAGTAAACTATGTTTAAGCTCTAGTTGACAAGGTGAAGGAAGAGCCTGTGGCTTCTAATGCAATGGTGTAATCTTGGTCATAACTGAGCCCTTAGAATATGGATTATTCATTTTTTGGAGTATGTTTTTTAAGTTTTTAAGATCGTTCATTATAGAGTAAAGGAGCCTTGCATGTAACTCATTCATGATTTGAGCTAGTATTGGCATGCTACAATTGTAGAAGGTAGAATATACACTTTATCATGTATGAATACTGACTTACAACAAATTTTGATATATCCAAGACCTTATGAAGATTATATATGCATAAGTAAAGATGGTATAATTTTAGGAGTGGAACAAGTTACTATGGTTCTTAGACGTGCATTGAAACAAATTGACCATCTTCAGTTATCTGGTTTCTCAGAGGCAGAGTATCCTAATCTACAGGTATGGATATAGTTCTACATTACTCTTCTTGTGATCATAACATGTGGATTTAAGTACAAGCATTGGTAAATACCTCACTATTCTTAGGAAGAAAGCTAGAATATGATGTTAGAAATATATAGAATTGAATGTTGCTAGCATGATAAGTTATAAGATCTGTGCATATGAAGGGAAGATTATGTGTGTCTTCTCAAAATATATGATGTGTGTCTAATCTCTCTTGAATGATAAAGGTATTCTTGATATGTAAAATTCGATCTATCTACATGGTCAAGGATAATCTAACTCTTGGTATGCTTACTTAGACTCTTTTGATGACCTTTGTATAAGATGGATAACTACAAGTAAGGGCAATGGTGTAATGCATTGTAGAAGTGTCTAAGATCTCAAGAAGATATTATATTTACTTGAATTATGGTGATGAGACATCTTGAAGTTACTAAAAAGAGGTGGCATGGTAATTTTATTGTTCATGAGCTATCTAGCTGGTTAAGACACAATTCTAGCAAGAAATAGAGCGTGATAGTCTTAAGAGTGATCCCTACAAGTTTATGGGTGTCTAGTAAAGTGTGATAGTGATGCATACTACTTTTAGAATGATCATAAAGGTTGTGAAATGAGAAGTGACTATAATGAAGCTAATGGGTTGGTTCTCAAGACAAGTTAAAGATAAAAAGGTGGTTTTTTCTCTCTTGAGGAGTATAGTGCTACAATGACATGAAGAAGTTGTTTCTATAGGTATGAATTTGTTTCTCAGGTGTGTATGATGCATTTATGCTAGGGGATCGCAAATGTATGCTTATAGAAGATTATATGGTTCTTCTCAGGCCATTTAAGGTATGAAGTAGTTGTGTAAGTCAAGACTTGGGTATATTTGATTCATGAATGCATGATTTCAGTCAAATATGACTATCTCAGACTGAAAAAGTTGTTTGGGACATAGCAAAAGTGTCTTAGATGATTTATAGCCATGATTGCAAGGTAAATCTCTCAAATTTGTGATTTTGAGCTATATATGGTGGTCCTAAGTCCAAGGGGATTCATTATATACATGGTAGAGGTATGAATGCTAATATAAGGCTTGTCAAAGTTGATGAAAAAGTTACTGAAATGCTACTTTAGGGAAACTAGTCTTGGTAATGGCTTGAAGTCAACAATGTTCAGTGTTAAGATAAAATTGGGCCTAGATAAATAAATGTATGATCTTGAATGAAGGAATGGTTGACCTTGTAGCCCATAGATGACATTTTTTGCATGATCATGAAGAATATGGTACATGAATAGGTCAAGTACAATGTTTCCATGAAGGGAAAAACATGGATAAGATTGAAAATGCTTGATTCTGCATACCTAGGGGGTGAAATGTGGTGTCTTGGCTTAAAATGAGGTAAGTGGTTGACACATTCATGATTTATTTATTTAGTTCAGATGTTATAGATACTCTTCCCAGGGGGCATGGAGATTTCATGCCTAAAAAGAAGGTAAAAATAAATTTTTGTGCAAAAATCAAGGTATTGAGCTTGAATGATATCTTTGGTTCATGTTTCTTACCAAAAAATGATGATTTGAAGCTATGGAAGATGAATAATATGTTGCTACGGGTATTCCTTTGCCATTAATGTAAAAAGAGGGAGACATTCAGGGTGTTTTCCATCAATGAAAAAAGGGGCAGATTGTTGGCATGTGGTCCTATTAGGTGTTTTCATTGATGAAAAACTACATTAATGACAAGGTGGATGTTGGATTAGGGTCATTTGATGATTTATATGATGCTAACATGATGATTCAGATGTGCTTATACTGATATAATGAAATATAGTGAGGATTTCTTACTCTTGTAAGCCTATTCATGTGCCTAGGTGATGTAGCATGACAGTATGAGCTTTTTGGATGCTTGAGAAGATTTTTTACATGATGGATAGTAGGTTTTAAGAGTTTCTAAGCACTCACAACAAGTGCATGATGAAGATACATGTGTTTAGCTATGTTACAAGTGCTCATTGGGAGCATGTATGGTTGCTAGGAGGTGAAAGATTAAGTTTTGGAGAAATATGAGATCATGGAAGAATGTATTTAGGTATATAATGGTAGATCAGGTATGTTTGGGTCATTTTCAGAGGTTTTATGATGAGTTATTACATTCTTTTAGTTGACCCTAACTTTTACAGTAAAAATCCTCAAGGTGAAGCTATGCAAATGAGTTAAGCTGGAGTTTTTGATGTATAGAATTGACATTCAAATAATTGGAGATGTTATTATGACGTTTCATGGTGCTTTGATAGTTTATGTGAGACATAATCAAGAACAAGTGAAAATCCAACTCAAATTTGAACTTCTGATGCTCGTTGTGAATTTTGTGATTTGCATGGGACCTTGTGACTTTCAGGGATGTTTTTATGGTGAGTTTAGAAGATTTAAAAAAATATTTAGGTGGTTTTATTGAAATTTTTTTATTAATGAATGTTAAGAAGGCAAAGTGGTCTAAAACCCTAGTTAAACCCTAGCTAGGAGTAGTTTGTAGAAGAAGAGGCATAATGACCAAGTTTTGATTGATTAATAAAAAGGTATGATTTTATGTTGTATATGAATCTCTTATGTTTCTATAAATGTATGGTTTAGGTCATGGTGATGAGTGGGCCCCACTCAAACATGTTAGTTTCTAAAGAATAAGATTTTGGGACAAGGTTTTCCAAAGGAGGTATGTGCTAAATTAATGGTATGGAATGTATGTAAGCTGATATTAATTTCGATGGAGGTTTTAGAACATGTTCATGGTCATTTGAGGTCAATTCAGGTTGATTAGTCAAAGGGTAGTTTTGAGGCCTAAAAAATCAAGGTTCAGTAAAATGGATATATATTTAGATATAAGTGGAGTTTGAAGTTGATGCGAGCTGTGTTGGAAATAGGATATATATATATATATAGTTCAATTTATATAAGGTTTTCTTCATGATGAGGTCATTTGATATGGTTTTCAGGTTATTCTTTGGACATGAATATTTTTGCTAGTGTAGGACAATATGTGTTTTGCTACAATTTTGGAATTTTTTGAAGCATGATATGGATTGTGTGATCATTTATATAACATTTAATGTGAATAAGGATGAATTAGAAATCCAATTAATCCATTTGGAGGTCTTAAACGTTTGTATAAATGATTTTATGAGCTAACCTTTGGAAACAACGTTTTTGGCAGGTTGATTTGGTGAAGACAAAAGTGATTGTGGTTTTAGTAGGTGGTTGATTCAAGGATTATAACTTGATTAAAAGTGTTCTATTATTTTATGAAATTTCCATTGAGTGGTCACATGGCATGGATTTTTTGAGTAGAAGTTATTTGGTAGCATAATGAAATTTCTAGGGTGCTGAAGGGTGTAGAAAACAACTGTTTTGAGAAGTACAAAGAGTAATGGGCCCATTAAATGAAATAATTTGATTGGTTGAGAAAAAATACGACCAATTATGAATGTAAAATTATATTTTAATCATGTGTAAGGGTTTATGGGTCATGAAGATGTATGGTTTTGATGTAAGATAATTTTTATCTTTGTGCCCATGGGATTTTGAGCCATTTTTGGCACATGTAATGAGAGATGCAAAATGTCCCTTTGTCCAATAATAGTCAAGGATTCCCACATTGAAATTTTCAAATTAGTATTCTTCATTTGTTCAATAATGTTTAAGGGATTGGAACTATCCTTCAACTATACCTTGCTTACAACAATTGTTTCTTGTATTTGAGTTGATGTGGAAGGAACTTTAGGCTGCCCTTGTAATATTGAAGTCATATTTTTATGGCCTCCTTGCACATTATGATCTTAATTTTAATTTCCAACACTTTTAAGTTCTAGAATAGGTTGAAAAGGACCTACATTTTTTATTTCCCCCTCTTCCACAACACTCGTTTTGGATCTAGTATTAACTGCTACACATGAAGGAGAAGTAAGATTTATTCCATAAAAATAATCCATTTTCTAATTCACAAGTGACACATACTTTTTTTTCTCTTGAGAAGCCTCTTGTGGTGGAGATTATTCTACTGATGCAAAATGAGAGAAAAAGGTATTTTGTACCATTAATGGCTAGTTTAGGATGGCATTTGGGCAAGTGGCTTGATTATGAGCTTGGTTACAAGGAAAACACCATTCATAAACCTACACAAGGTTTTTTTGAACTAGAACCAAGGCTTTAGATGAGATGGATGTGTTAGGATTATGTTGTTGGAATGGCCTTGCATGAGACATTTGACCATGAACATGAGGATTTTCTTGGTAAGGGGATTTTTTTAGCTAAAAAGGGGGCTTGCTAGGTTGGTATGGAGGTTGATAAGGTCTAAAATTATGAGCTTGTTGTCTCTTTAAGGATACTAAATCATTCCAAATTTTCTGCAATTTTTTCATTACTTCCTGCAACTCATTTGAAGGGCTTGTAGAGGTAGGTGCTTGGATTTGAATTTGGCTATTTGGGGTTGCAATAAGGGCTACTTCAGGTGTTTGGTAAGGTGTATATGTTCCCACCTTTGGGAAGATATGAATTGGATGTCTAGGTGTAATTTTTCTATCTTGAATAATACTATTTTCAGCCCTTATGGAAATGTTATAGGCATCAGGGAAAGTTCTACCTCCCATGGATTAGATCACGACTGAAATTTCACTGTTCAGAGCTCTAAAATAATAAATAAAAGCATAATGATATGTAGGTATTACCATTTTTCAAATTATATCCCATTTCATTTGAAATATCATATTAAAACCAAACATTAGCTCATGTGGTGCCCTCTTTGTTGTAGTAATCTACTCCAATAAAGATAAATGGTCTGATTTATCTTCAAATTAGCTGCAAAGAGATTCCCCTAACTCATCTCAAGTGGTTCTCAAACCCTTGTACCATTGTAGATATTTTACCTTGAAAGAAGTGGCCAATAATTTGAATGATGCATTCTCTTGTGTAATGTGATAAAATGAGCATATGTTTGCAACATATTTGATATGTTTTACAGAAGTAGCTATGTTCTATCTAATGAAGAGGGGAACACTTTTCATAGATGTAACTAGTATATCATCATGTTGAGGTAAAAGTAGATGAATTATTCCATTAAATGTTAAAAATGCTTGATTTATTTGTTGATCCATGAATGTGATGGGTCTTAGAGCCCTAGAAGATGAAAAGGAAGGCCTAACAAGAGGAGTAGTAGTGAGAAATATATATGGAGATGATGGTGATATTTGAACTAATCTGCCTCTTATTCTTCTCCTTGGTGACAACTACAAGTAGTCAAAAGGATCTCTACATGCTATCCTTTTCCTTGTTTAAATGTATCTCATGAAACTGAGACACTTGACTACTGAAAACAATAGATATGTTGTTGGGATTCACCAAATGTGTTGTTTTGAAGCTTCCAAAGGATACATATATTTAGGATAAACACAAATCCTAGTGATATGATATCAAATCCTTCAATGTTGTCCCACCAGGCATGCTAGAACTGTTAACACACAAAATTTAAACCCTTTACATAATCATGAATGAACATCAAATTTTTTGGTGAACATGAGATTGTCTCCAAGTGTGGGACCTTGAAAAATGAGACAAACCTCAAGAGAAGGCTGGTTTCTTCTATTTTAGCCCAATACAAACTAACCTACAAATTTAAAATGAAACTAAACTAAGTCTAAACTACAAATTGATTGGGATCAGAGTTGAAAATGGAGAAAATGTTGTAAAATGAAAGAGGGTAATGCACCAAAGCTAAAATAGGGTTCAAATATGACATGTAGACACACAAATGTAACCACACATGCAAGAATAAAAGAGAAACATAGAGTTTAGCAAAAGACAAGTGAATAGATTCAAAAGAAAGAAAGAGGGAAATATATTCACATCAAATACACTACATTTAAAGGAATGAACCACAATTGCATATCACTTAAAGAATTTTTACTTACATTTACAGAGCAGAGAGGTTTGCAAAACTTGCAAAAAATGTAGTTTCAGAGGTTTGAAGTTATGGAAATTGTAAAAGTCTAAGTAAGATCTCCAAATCCTTTCCTTATCATCACTTTATCCCATCTAGACCAAAGACACCCCCTTCCACCACCTCTATCAAAGCTTTTGGGCCTGCTACCATCCCTCATGGGTGTGCATAATTTTAAGGGATTCTAGATGCTAATCCAGTTGCTCTTCATGATAACCTCCTTCGTAAATCTACCAACCTCCCTCTTGATGGACCCATAAAATTTATGTTTATCATTAACATCCCGAGTCCACTCAAGTCCTCACATCACAACTCATTGTATTCTTCCCTAGAGTTATGAATGAAATTTCTATGTTGCAACGTGAGCTTGATCCTCTCCAATATTCTTCCATAATCCATCACAATCACCAAAACACTCAACTGGTGGTACCCATTCCCCCTAATTTTCCTCTCATTAAAAATACTATCACCTCTTCTATCCCCATCACCTCATCATCCAGCATGGCTATTAGTGTTCCTATTTAATCATCACAAGAGTCTCATTTTCTTCCTCCTCCACCCAAATAGCATAATCCAACTTTAACCCTTATTTACACTTCCCATGTCCATGAAAATGTGATCACTTTGCATCCCCATCATTCTACATCAAACTCCTCTTCGAGGTTCCTTTCAATTCATACTTCCCAATCAATCAACTTAGGCATCCCAACCACCTATTACTTACATGCCAACTCATCCTATATCAAACCAATCTAATGTACCTAAAACTCAACAACCAACTAAATCCCATTAATCTTGTCACATCCCCATTTCCCAACAACAACCTCTATCTCAACCCATTCAATTGTAACCCCTTAATTACATTCCCCCTTATCAACCACTTCCACCAATACTTACTCATCCTCAAACATACCAACCTTATCAACAACCTAACCTATCTACTTCATATGCATCATAATCTTAGTTGCATCCATTTAATGATCCCATGAAGGTGTTATTGAGTAGAATAGATAGTATCGAGTATGCTACCTTGGGATCCAAGACCATCTTCTCATATAAAAATATTTGTAACAAACCTATCAATCCATTAGTCCCCGTAAAGCCCTATCCCCCTCATTGGGAGCTGCCAAAATTATCTAAATTCAATAGCAAGGAGGATACACAACAACACCTTCATTCCTTTAGGCACACATGTTACCTCATTTCTCATGATCAAGACCTTATGCTCTATACATTCCCCATGTCATTATGTCGACCCGCATTGGATTGGTATAACAACATTCCTCAACATTCATTATTTTCCTTCACCCAACTCACACAATTATTCCTAGAACACTTTTTGATCAATATTGAGTGTAAGATCACTATCACAAACCTATAAGCCAATACAATATGATGACAAATATATGACAGATTTTTTCACATGATGGTGTTCCTTAATTAACAAATTATCATTCTCTCTTCTAGAGAATGAATTAATTGAAATCTTCTCATGGTCTTGTGCAAAGTATATTTTCTCTAATCTTCAAATACACTCATTCTAAACCTTTTAATAGGCATTTACCATGGCTTGTGAACTTGAAATTCATGCCCTTGAACAAGGCCATCTGAAGCTTCAATCAAATAAACCCAAATATGAATTCAATAAATCCTCCACACATGGTGACAAATATAATAACACCACTAATGCCATCATGGATAAATCATTTTCCACATCCGATTCTCACACAAAGCCTCCACAAAAAGCTCCTAGACCACCTCCTAACTATACCCCTCTTGGGGAATCTTATACTATAATTTTTGACAAGTTAATGGAGGTCCAACTTATTTTACCTCCTCCCATCTGACCCTTTGATGAATCACGACCCAAACCGGCATGGTATCATGAGGAAAATTATTTTAAATATCAAGTATGTGGTCATGACATTGAGAAGTGTCACAATTTTAAATACCTCATCCAAAAGCTCATAGAATGTGGTGACCTCCAAGTGGATAAACCTAATTCACCACCTAATCAACCCTTAGACGTATTCAAACAAAATTTTCCCAATCATTTGCCCAAAATTACAACTCTACCCCCCCACATCACAGATATCTAATGCGCATCCAATCAATACTATAAATCAAGAATCAACACTATCACCTACGCTTGTAATCTCATCCTCCATTGCACCCACATCTATTTCATATGTTTCAGACTCTTCCCCCATGCTCACAACTTCATCAACATCTAAACCATTCCCTACATCTATTATATCTAAATCGACTATGTCCATAACTACCACATCCACATCAATTATAATTACGCACACTTCCTCATCCATATCTACCATATCCTCACCTATCACATCTATTCCTTCACCTATATCTACTCCAACACCCACCTTAACATCTTCATCTAACATCCCTACATCCACACCCACTTCCACATTGATCACATCTACTACCATGACTATACCCACATCAACATCCAAATCTATGTCCACATACATACCATCTCTTGAATAATCTACCATGCAGACATCCACTCTTAATATACCCACAAGTACAAAGACTCTTACCTTGCCATCTACAACTCCAATCATTCATACACCAATAAATCCTAAACCTATATAATTTACAAACCCTTTAGATCTCATCAAGAAAATCCTAAAAAAACCACTTCTGCCTTCAATATTCACCTCTACAATGCAATCTACATCACCTGGTTCTACCTCAACAAATCCCCCAGTTGCAATTATCATCATTCCTGGAAAAGGTAAATCCTCACAACCAAAGTCTAAGAACCTTGACATGCCCATAAAAATCCCTCACACATCCACACAAAAAGTTGGAGCTCTATCCTCTCAAGACTAAACCTCCTAAGAAATCTAATGTCACATCATCACTCTTAGGATCATCTCCTTCCATTTAAGGGCCTGACCCTTCATCTAAGGCCCCCATTATAAAAAAATACAATTGAAAACAATCTAATCCTTCTTCCATAATATGATTTCTCCTCAAAATCATCCACATCCCTCAATTGTCAAATCAGAATCCAAGCCATCTAAGTCCACCACTCATCAAAATTAGAAACCAAGAAACAACCATGGTACTTCTTCTTCTAAGTCCAAGACAGAATCAAAGGACTCCCATAAATCCTCACTCAAAGCAAACCATCCCTCTTACCTTCATCCACCATTCTCAAAGTACGCACTCCATTTAAAATATATTCTCCAACAACCCCCATCGGTTCCTACACAAAAATCTTTCAATGCCTACTTCAAGCATCTACAATCACCCTCCCACCTATCAAAATTTTTGATCCATGTGGCCTAAGACCTTCATGGTTTGATTCTAACCTCATTTGTGTGTATCATCGTGCACCAAGACATAACACCAAACATTGTAAATCTTTCCAAACTATCATCCATAATCTTATCAACGAGGATGATCTCCTCGTTGGAGGGGACCTCCCCCTTCCATCAACCAATCTCGCTTCTTCATCCACCAAGGTCTCTAAATATCCTCATTCATCCAAGACCTTTTCTATTCCTCCTCAAACATGACCTCTCCTAAAGAAGGTCCTCCTCTCTTTATTAATGTTGGTTCGGAATAATGAACCATTCTCACCCCCATGAATTCCAACCACCTACTCAATAAAAATAAACATTCATTGTCACCACTCCCTCTAACAAGCCTACTCCACATCCTTCTTCATCAAAAACAAAAGTGTTTATCTTATCTACCCCAAAGCCTATTGCTATTGAACAGAGTGTTATGAATAAAATTCATCAGGCCCCAATTAAGATGTCAATCTACAAGTTCATCCAAAGCTCCTTGGAGCATAGGCAAGACCTCATTGGATTCCCTCAAACATATCACTACTCCTAACAATGAGACTTCATGCTTTGTGTCTCTTATTGGGGAACTTGTTACTTATGCCTCCATATATTTTGATAATATTGAAATTCTTGACATATCACTAGAAGAATAGGACCTTCCCCTTTTCATCACTGTGTGTATCAATGACACGTTCATTCATCATTCTATGATAGATAATGGAGCTAGCATAAACATCATCTCATCCCACATCTTTGATCAACTCAAGCTCCCTAATTCCATTATAACTCCTAATCACCCGTGGTTATCCATGTATTCAATGATGTTGTCACCCCTGTTTTAGGAAAATTTATTCTTCCTATCTGTGTTAGTGAAAAACTCCTTTATGAGGTCTTCTATATCATAGAAGGGTAGTTCCAATATAATGTCCTTCTTACATGAGCATGGATTTATGCCATGTGTTTGCATTCCTTCCACCCTTCATCGATGCATCAAGTATGAACACAAGAGGAGAAAATCCTAACTCTCCCCTGTAGACACTTCCTTCATTTAAAGCATGCCACATGACTTATCATCCTAATGATGTGCTTCTCCTCAAATAAGATTATTCTGAAGCATCCACTATATCATCTCACATCCGCATCATAAATTCCTAATGAATGATTCATTAGACAAAGTGATGAGATCATATCATCATTGGCGGAGTATTGTACTTCTCATTATTAATGCTCTTCCCACACCTCATAGGCTTGTAGGCCCGATAAGGCTCCAATGTATCACCTTGACATCAGGGATATCATTCTCTCCGGTCCACCCCATATTTGCACCAATATCATCTATGGTGGCATTGACCACCCTTCCTCCTATATTGACGTTTAACCACACAAAAAACCATATACCAATGGCTTCAAATTTATTTATAAGAAATATTTTTCCTACAGTTATTCATCACTACACCTGGAAAGGATTTGGAATGGGGCGTTATGAAAAAGGCATGCATGACCTCATCATTAACCAATCTCATAAGCCCCATGAAAAGTTTAGATTGGGTTTTAAGAAATAATCTACCGACCCTATCCCTTCATCTTAGATCTCATGGACATCAACCTTCCATCTTCTACATCCCATGAGGTTATGGATATGGATGGCACCATGTCCATCTCCTCTATCTTTTTTCAATCTCCACCATTACCTTGTGACCATGGTCAATTATCAGTGTGAAGCTGAAACTACGTCCCTCCCTCTTCAATTTTTGGAGATGGTAAAGGAAGATTCCCCTACCATTGACATTCTTCAGTGCACTGAAGGACTGATTCCATCCTTTCTTACATGGGGGAAGAATATTCCTATCTTCATAATACCTTAACACTAGACACATCCACCCTATTCAATGAATCCACCATCAAAATCAATATTGGGACTCCATAAGAGACCCTGCATCCTCAAAGTGGGTCAATCCCTTGATCACAAAATCTTGAGTCTTTAACCGCATTCATTTCTTGACATAACCAAGCCTTCACATGGTCATACGCTGATATAATCAGTCTCAATCCTTCCATTATATTTCATAACAATGTTACCTTTCCTAATGGTAAGTCGGTTAAACAAAAGCTTTGCCATTGCATGCACCCTCGAGTTTCCTCCTTGTCAAAGAGGAGTTGCAATGCAGCTTATTTCATAGCTAATTTCATCATCCCTATATACTATCCACAATGGGTTTCCAACTTTATACCCATTTCTAAAGCCTCCATAAAGCTCCACATCTGCATCTGCATCTTTCTAACATCAATTAAATTGTAGACCTCACCTCGGGCCATGAGATGCTTTCTATTATGGGTGGTTTCTCTGGGTATAACTAATTAATTATTACAATAGAAGAAAAAAATAATACTTCTTTCATCAATCCTTGGGGGACTTTATACTACCGCATCATGCCCTTCATATTGAAAAATACTAGAGCCACCTATCAGTGGGCCATGACTTACATCTTTCATGATCTCATCCATAAGATTGTAGAGAACTACATTAATGACCTCTTGCGTAAATCCAAGCATCGACATGATCATTTTTATGTCCTAAAATTCCTTTTCAAGTGATTTATCCACTTCTTACCTCATCTCAATCCATTCAAGTGTGTGTTTGGAGTGCTAACTGGAAAAATATTTAGTTTTATCATGTCTATTAGGGGTATTGAAGTAGACCCCACCAAAATAAAATCCATCCTTGAGATTCCCCCTCCTAATCTAAAGCAACTTCCTAGTCTTCAAGGAAAAATTCAATAATTTTTTCATTTCATCTTGCAAATATCTCACTGTTGCAAACCCTTTCACCATCTCCTTCACAAAGACATTGAATTCAACTGGGACGATAATTTCCAAAAATCCTTTGAAGATCGCAAGCATTATCTTCTATCCTTTCATATGCATAATCTTCCACACAAGGGGGATCCCTTATACCTCTATGTATCTTCCTATAATCACACCTTAGGTTCTATGTTGGAACATCATGATGAGAAAGGTAGGGAGCAGGCCGTATATTACATCAGCTGCACCCTTCACAATTATGAGACTCACTACACTAAAGCTAAAAAGTTATGTTACTCTCTTCTCTTCGTTACCTCCAAGCTTCACCATTATATTCTCAATCATAAGACCTATGTCGTTACTAGTATTTCATCTTATTAAGACCATGCATTCCAAAACTTATAATAGTGATTGGATCACTCAATGACTCATGCTCATGAATGAGTTTGACCTAGAGTTGATCTCTTATAAATCAATCAAGGGATAGGCTATTGCAGACCAACTAACTTACGCCCCTCTTCCAGATAATCACCTTCCTCATGATAAATTTCTAGATGAATCTATCAAAATCATCGATTAGGAGTTCTCTCCTTTGAAAAATCTAGATTTCACCAAGGGGGAGGCAAGGATGCCATTATTATTCCTCCTTAGGAAACCCTTATTCCTATTGTATATAAGCTTAATTTTGAATGCACAAAAAATATGGCTGAGTATGAAGCTATCATATTACATTTTCAAACCGCTATCTTACTTGGTGTCCAAATCCTTGACATCTACTGGGATTATCAACTCATCATTAATCAAGTCAAAGGCATCTATCAATGTAAAAATGGGGTCCTTCAAAAGTATAAAGAAATTATTGAATTCCTTCTTTGAGCATTCAATTTATACACAATTAAAACCATCACTTGGTTATCTAACCACTTAGTAGACACCATGGCATATCTCTCATCTCTTATACCTTGGAATACAGAGGAATCTAAACTCTCTGTTATCAATCATCACATTAGCAAACCAACTCACCTTAGTAAGATGCCCCATGTCATTCTTGCCAAATCTAATCCTTTTGATCTTTAGTATTCTCAAATATTTTATTACCTTTCTCAAACCATCATTCCCTTCGACCTATCCAAAAATGGTAGGAGTTCATTTATTCAACGTGCTAACAATTATTTCATCTTTGGTGGCATCCTCTATAAGCATGGCTTTGATGACATCTTACTTTTTTTCCTTAAGTCTCATGAATCCACTCAAGCTATCCAAGAAGCCCACGAGGGTTTGTGTGGTGGAAATTTTAGTGGTTTGGTTGATGCCAAGCACATCCTTTATATGGGTTATTATTTTCCCTCTCTCAATATAGACAATTGTGAGTAAATTAAGAAATGTGTCAAACACAAGCAACATTCCAATCTTATCCACATTCCTAGTCAGGTCTTGCAATCAGCTCAGGATCTTTTCCCTTTCTCATAATGGGGTCTCAACCTCATTGGCCTCATCAATCTTTTTTCCTATCAACTCCATCATTCTATCATCACCACTACTAAGTATTTCACTAAATGGGTGGAATTCATTCCACTTGCATCAATACGTCATTTTTAGCTTTGACATTCCCCATAAAATCATTACAGAAAATGAAAAGTCCTTCAAAAAAATATATCTTAAGAAGCTTTGCTACTCATTCAATATTAAGCTTATCTTCTCTTCTCCATACTATCCTCAAGCTAACGGTTAAGACAAAGCCACAAACAAAACCCTTTGTAATATTCTTACCAAGACTATTGATAAATCAAGATGTAATTGTCATATTCATATTGCTTTTTCCCTTTGGTCCTATCAGACTACCATCCACACTTCTATGGGTACTAATCCCTGCTCTTTAGTCTATAGCTATGAAGTCATTCTTCCTCTCAAAGTCCAAATCACATCCTTGCATGATTCTCTTCATGAATTCGTCTCTAAAAAATACTATCACCAATAACATCTAGCACAACTCGAGTTGTTAGATGAATGACACCTCCTCACTCTTGACTATCATCATGTATATCAAAATCATATCAAATGTGCTTATGAAAAAAATATCAAGGAACACAAATTTAATATTGGTGACCTTGTCTTTAAATAAAATCATAATGCCACTACTTCTAGAAAGGAACCAAGATGGAAAGTTTCCTCCCAACTAGATTGGACCTTATATTATCACACATAATTATGGGTCTGGAGTCTATCATTTGGATTCTCTCGATGGTAAACTAGAAACAAAACCTCTTAATGTATCACACTTATGAACTTTCTATTGTTAACATACCTACCAATGTGAACTTAATCATCTCAGAGGTCATATATACATCACTTAGCTTCTTCCATCTTTCATCATAATGATTTGGAATTATGTGGTCTACCATCACTTTCCTATGTATGAACATGAATGTGGGCACCACGGATATTCTCATAACATAATCCTTATGGAAAAGTTCCTCCTTCTTGGTGAGAACCCCACAATCATTAAATCCACCTCCTTATTTATCTACTGGAACAACGCTAACGGTCCATAGGTGTCACTTTTACACTTACCATGCCCTCCTAAGTGGTATACCTAGTTATCCCAACTCTTCTATTAAAAATCAAAATTTTTGGATGCTCATCTTAAAATCTATCTTACCCAAAAAAATAGACTGCTCCCTCCAAGGACAACTATCCATAAAGAAAAATGTTAAAAGCATAGACTACTCCCTCGAAGGATAACTATCATATATCCTTCCATCTAAAAAATGCAAAAATCCAAAATCGAAAAGAAAATAGAAAAATGTAGACCATTCCCTTGAAGGATGGTTACCATCTCATATCATGGTAGTGAAGTCTTCCCATGTTGATAAAACTTCTATATTTTCAAAAATAAAAGCATAAAGTTCAAAAGAAAGCATCCTAAGAAATCTTCCCTCATCGATCAAATTTCTCATCCATGGAAAACTTCCTGCATTGATCAGTTTGTATAATATTGCTCAGAGTTGGGGCATAGACCTAGGAACACCCACCTAAAGAGAACCTATTTTCCCACGTATGAGTTACATCTAAACCCCTTCATCATGGTGACATTAGGTCCATAAGTTCATCTTCTATATTTTACCTCATACCCTTGGGATAACTAACTATCGATGTTTGTGTTAACACCTACTATTTGCTGTAAGTGCATTGCCTTGTTTAGATCCTCTTCTTCTTTACCTCCAATCCACTTCGAAGCATCGATTCTTCATGCACTCCTTTCCACGATAGAGTGTAATTCATATCTTTTGGGTCACCTTTTATCAAGTCAAATACTTTCTCTCACATCTAATTTTCTCCTCTCATTCATTTTTTAACTATTGCTATAAAACTCAATTTCGTTAATATGAATCCATATCATACTCTCCCCAGTCTAACCATATTATCCATGACTATGAATATATTTATAAATACATTATAAATTTCAGAATAACATCTACCATGTTTGTGTATCACAAATATGTATGCCATTTCATCTATATCTAACAAGTTTCTAAACCCATCTCATCATTTGTATCCATTATCTATGTTATAATCATGTCTAACAACTATCTATCCATTTCCATCACATCTATTTATCATCCATATATGCATAATAAAAGATCACATAACATCTACCAATTACATATTATGTTCTAATTTCAAAACCATAAAACAAATGTATAATCAAATCCATAATCATCATACAAAAACATCTCAATCTAATATAAACATAATCAAAGTTATAGATCAATGCACGACACATGATAAATCATGAAAAAAATCATATATATATTATATATATATATATACATACATACATACATATATATATATATATATATATATATATCATCCAAATACATCTATATATCCATTATAGGCTACTAAGGGCCTTGTCTCAAAGCTAATATATCATCAAAATATGTGAACTATACATCTGATAATCTCAAATCTTTCCCCCCAGGGGTAGGTGCATGCACATCTCTCTAGTTCTTATCTCCTCTATTAGGTCCTTGATCTTGCCTCAGCTACAGCATGCTGGCCATGATCCTAGATGACACCAGTCATGCTACACCCCCTTCTCCCCACTACTCTACTAGATACACAACATATCTTAGCACTCATGGCAGTCTAGATGTCAGTATGTACTCGTAATAGTGTGCATCTGGTGCTAGTGCCTTGTACTATTCTAAAAGAATAGTACTCGACAGGGCCATCTGTCCATCTCCCTATGACACCACTAGTGCCTCACTCTCAGAATATACTACTACTATAGGTCTAAGATCTCTAAATTTGGCCCTATAGAACTCTCTCTGCCACTGGTATCTACCTCTAGATTACATGGCAAGGTCCCTCTCCTAGTGCAACTAATATGAAATTTTAGCGTACTCCTTCTCTCTCCTAGCATGCAACATCCCTCTCTTGTTGGGGTGTATCCCGATTCATGTAGAAGGTGGGCCATCTCTACTGTCACCCCTCCATCTCCACCTTCATCACCTCTAGGTGCTACATCCTCCTTTCCTACTGGCACCTCTTTCTCCTCATCATCATCTAGTTCCACCTTGGCCTCTCCTCAATCATCTGGGATGCCCACACCTTGGTCATCCACTCAAGAAATCCAACCCCAAATCCTACATCATCATCCTCATCCCAAAGAGCTCCTGCCTCATCTAATGGATCAACCATCATGGGACTAGTCAAATACCTCTCTACCTCATCTCACCTATATCTGATAGGGTCCTCCTAACACTGTTTAGATGACCTCAAACTTGCTGCATCACTCGTGGAAACTTTACTACCTCCACCATCTCAGGCCTCCATTCCTAGACCCATCTAATCCTCCTCATACCTAACCAAATCAACATCTACCCCAGGCCATGCAAGAAAATATTGGTATGGCCTCCATATGACATGATCCACATCTAACTCCCTCAATCTATCGGAATAGCAATCCTCCCCCTCTCTCCCCTTTTTGTGAGCTTGGTTAGCTCGCCATCTCAAAAATCACACTGCTAGCTCTATATGGTCCCTTGCGACCCATGGAAGCCTTGGTGGCCTGATCACAATAATATGCTTGTAGGACCAACAGTGTAATAGGAATCTAAAATCTAAATCCAGACCTCCTCTCCTTTGCATACATCCAAAGCTCATGGTATACCTAATGCTAATAGCGTTGTGCCAAATGAAAATACCACCCAATGCTCTACAATATCTGCTAGCACTCCCACCGATGTTTATGGAAATATCGCTCCCCTAGAGTCTGGAAGCAAGTAACATGAGATAGCCATCATAATCACACATATCAATATGCTCCTCACCCTAGGATCGTATTGAGTCTCATACTGAAAGACCTTAGATGTAAATGTGATCTATGGGGCATCGACTCCAAATAGCCATGTCAATATGCCCAATCTACTCTCAACAGTAATCGGCTCTATGGGCTCCCTTTGTATTGGCAGCCTCAAAATGTGGTACACATCCTCAAGTGTGACCATCATCTCCCCAGTCCTACACCAAAATGTGCTAGTCTGCACATCCCATCTATCTACCAAAGTAATCATAAAACCCACATACCTTGGAATCCTTTGGTAATATCAGAATCCACCCAACCCTACTGTGGCCAAGTGGTCCCACTCTCCATTAGTCACATCACCTGTAATTTGATCATATAAGGTTGACACTCTATTGCGAAGGTAAAAAGTGTCTCTGGCCTACAAAATCCATCAAACAAGCAATCATTAGCCTCTGTGTAATCATATCTCAACATCCAAAATTCACATTTTCCCATCTTATTCTAAGTCTATGTTGACCTAGATTGGCTTGATACCTCCTAGCTTGGGTCGCCACCTTACAAGGATTAGTCGACAATGAACGTATCTAGTCACCAACGACTGCCCTTGGTGTCGGCCTCAAAAATTAGAAAAATGTACAAAATAAATAAAAAATAATAAAAATGCTTAAAAACTAGGCTAAGGCTTGGGAAATTACCATCCTCTAGTCCTTTGGTGCTTCCTAGCTACTCCACTAGCCTCCATCTTGCTCCAATTCTCAACTCTCTTTGTTTTCTCAGAGATCTCGATCGTCATGTTGCGTGGTACAAGTGAGCTTAGAAGACTGACCTAAAGGATTATAAAACCCATTGACCATGGTTTGCACTAACCCCTTTGGGTCTCTGCCACCCTACCCCTATTCGATGTCGACCCTATCAGGTCGCAGTCGACCCAACCTTACTTTTCAATATGTTATCCCTCTCACCTCATTTCTTCATTAAATTATATTTTCTTCCACTTTTTTTTCCTTATGTGTCACCCATAACACACTATTACTTAGCTTACGTGGCTTGCATATTTTTACATATCATCTTTGTGGCCATCTTTGTGTTCCCTTTTGGGGAACCATTATTTAAATCCTTCTTCATCCTCTTCCTACCCGAACACATATCTGCTCGATTCCTCATCTATGAAGTAAGTTGCATAATTTTCCCCCGCGCCTTGTCAAACCTTTTTCCTAACCATCCTCACATTTGTTTGCATATATTTGATGTATACCTTTGACCTATTAGTCCCACGAATTACACATCCATTTAAGTAGATTCCCTCTATCTTTCAATGATTTTTGCTGACTCATAGGTATGTAGGACATTGGCGCTGTCTCCATTAAGGCCATACTTTGTTCCCTATCGAATTGGTTCCAAAATCACTGCCATATTTTTTTTAGTTTTAGATTTGTTTCTCCTCAGCTGGGGTGTGTTCTGTCATCATATTATTTTTTCATCCTTTCCATCTATCTTTTTCAAACTCGTGATCAACTTCTCTTCATGTCGTCAACTACTAGTTTGAGGGGGAGTACCTCATCAATAATTTGTCATCCTTTTTCATTTTTATCTCATGGCTTTCCCAATGCAAACCACTCAAAAAAGGGGGCAAATGTAGACACTAATGTTTGGTGTCACTACTCCTCATCCCATGTTTGTTAGCTATCATCATCATTTTCTACATACATACCTCTCTTTCCATTCAAATCCCCCTTTCCATCCTAATTTCAATTTATCTAGTAATCATTATTTCCCACCTTAATCCCATCTTAATCACACCCTTAATTAATATACCATAATCATCCTTAATCATATTTAATTAATCCTAAATCCAAATCTAATTCATTTATTCTACCCAAATCCTTCATTTTATCCTTCTTAGGCCTTCATTTAATAATTTCACCTCCCCTTTGCCTTTATTAAAATATTCTCCACCTCCCACCTATCCATTTATTCATCCTAAGTAACCCAAACTATTCCTTGCCTATCAAAACCCTAATCCTACCTCATAAGGGCTCTTTGCCTCGAGCTAATCACCCTTCTACAACCCAAATGGAAGGGCCTCCGTAATCAACGTCGACCCATACTGGTCACCATCAACCCTATAAGTATGCCTTTACCTCTTCCTTGGAAATGAATGGAATTTTAGGCATTCTTTGGCTTTGGATTTGTTTTTATAGGTTTCTTCACTTCTCACCAACAACTAATGTCATCTTGGATTTTCCTTTTGAAGACCCCTTTCATCATTGTGGAGATTTGAAGATTCTTTGAGATTATGGGGAGCCCTTTAGTCTTTCATTTTCTCTTGTGCTTCAGCCTTGTAAGTTCAACAGTCAACTTATACCCCTGTCATTGTCTCGTCCTACATTTATCCTTCTTCATCTTTTATTTTTGTCCATCTTGACCTTATAAAATATTAGATCTATCCTGGTCGTCATTGACCTGTCCTAATCGTCATTGACTGTGCTCTGCAGCCTTGAGTCAGTATTGACCCACCTAGGTTTGATTTAGTTTATATCTAATTATATCAGATAGGCATCTTTACTTTATCTAGTATATTTTAGGTTTCTATTTTAGTTCAATTATTTTCTACATCTAATTTATCAATCAATTTTACTTATCTTTATCAAATCATGCGTTGACATCCATCCTAGGAAGTTTTCACTTCTTGAGACTGCCATTATTAGGAAACTAACCCATCTATATACTAATATTTTTCCTTTGAGTTCTCTTTGTTGTGTAGGTCATCTAGCTCACTACAAGGAGGAATCATCATTTGTGTCTGTATCGATAAACATCCCATTAAGAGGTACCTTAAACCCTTTCATATTTGGGGTTTCTTGTTTCCTTGTTATCCTTTCACTAATCTGAAACATGTACGAGGAATATTTTTCAATACTTCAAGCCTTATTGAGACAAAGTAACAAGTTCCTCAGGGAAATGGGGGACAAATGAAGAATTATGACAAGATTTTTATCAACATGACCATTAACAATCTCACAAGGTAGAGATAGAATGAGGAACACATAGGGAATGGAAAGATCACACTAAGCATTAATGAAGCATTTTGTAAATATGGTGCCAAGGATACACAAGGATAAAAATGGGTACCAATATTGGTTCTAGATCATGGATGAATACCTCTAGTGGGTGTTCAAAGAACCCCATAAATTAATGGGAGGAAGACAAGATTCATGATCCATTAGGAAAGGAGTCACATAACAAGACACTTGGTTACTAGCAAGATAGATCATGATGAACACACAAAAATAACAAAAATTGATGACATGGGATAATAAGGGAACATTAAACAAATAAAAAAAAGGATAAACAAACAATAATATACACTATACAATGATACAAAGAGACACACCTTTAATCTAAAAAGTTCTTGAGATGTCTGTCATTGATATAAAATTCAAGTAAATCTCCATCCAAATCCATCAAGAAGAAAGTTTTTTCTCTAACTATGATGTCAAAGGAATAAGGACCCATCCAAAGAGCATCGAATTTCCCATGTTTCATTTATCCTCATGTTTACTATCCCATAATACGACCAAATCACCAACTTGGAAAATTCTTGGAGTAACCCTTTTTTTCAAATATCTTCTTGATTCTTTTCTTGAATTTGACATCTTTGATGTGATTCTCTTATAACTTCATCAAGCTCAATAATCTTATTGATCCTTACAACATGAGGGTTAAATCCTTCCTCAACTCTTAACTGTTGCATGAAATGATAAGATGATAGCTACAAAAGGAGAGGCATAAATTCCTAGAAACCATATATCAACTTAAAGGGGCTTTTCACATTGGACCTTTTTGGTGTAACCCTATCATCCCATAAAGTAAATTTTAGTCTCTCATCCCTCTTTCTCTTGTTAGCATTTAATGTTATTCTAAGTATTTTGAGAAAAAATTTCCTACTTGATTATGCTTTCCCATTCCCTTGAGGACTGTAATTATAGGCATAACTGAGGTGTATCCCATATTCTTTACACATAGTTACTAAATGTTTGGCTCTGAAAGTCATAGCACTATTAGCAACCAACGTAGGAAGGACACAAAATCTACAAATGATGTTTTTCAATAATAAGTCCATGACTAATTGATGAGTATCCTTCTTGGTAGTGATTTCTTCCACCCACTTGGTAAAGTAATTGGAGGAAACCATAATCCACTTATGGCCTGCACTAAATGCATTTATCATCTTACCAATGAAGTCTAATCCCCATTTTCTAAAATGAGCATCAACTAACAAAAATTGCAATGGGAGAGACCCAAAAGATTTTAACATGCCATAGAAACATTGGAAGTATTCTTATTTCCTCACCATTTGAGAAACAAATTTGAAAAAGGATGGCCACCACTATCCTTCCCTGAGGATTTTATGAGCAATTACCTAGTAGTATAATGACCCCCAAAAACTCCTCTATGGAATTCATTCAAAAAATTAAGGAACTCTTATTCAGTTATACATCTCATGAGTAATCCTTTAGGATTTTTTCCAAGTCAAACCTAGATCAGTTAAGAAATACTTCTTGGAAACTTGTTTAAGCATTATCCTCTTATTTTTATCTAAACCAGAATGAAAATTCAAAACTTTTAGGTAAAAAACAATTTCCTTTTACAAAAATATGAATATACATTTTCTAAGGGATCCCTAACATCCCCACTAACATGGTTCACTTTTACTACTTGCCAATTAGTCTCGAACACCAATCTTGATAAACCAAAGCCCCTTACTAATTTAGTGGCCTAGATTTCCATGTCAAATTCTTGAAGTTTGTTGACCCATCTACATATCTTACTAGATGCTTCCATTTGTATCAAAATATATTTTACCTTGGTGTGAGGCACAAAAGTTATGATTCTAGAGCTCAAAATATAAGGTCTAAAAATATTAACAGTTCTTACTAAAGAAAAATCATGTTTTCCCATTATATTATAATTCAATTCAAAACCTTGTAAGGCCTTGCTGAAGAATGAAACTGGTTTTTCATTTCCTTAATCATCCTTCTATACCATTAATGAGGATATGGTATGTTTAGATGCAAAAGTAAATAATTGGAATTAGGGCTAGTGAAAACAAGAGTATTTTTTAATGCATATTATATACCTCTAAAAAATTGTAGTGCCTCATCCCCCCACTTGATAGTTTGATCCTTTTCAACATACTTGTGGTGTGAAAATTAATTGCAGCAAAGGACACAAACCTTCTAACAAAATTGATTTGACAAAATAAATGTTGGATACCTTTCTTGGATTGAGGAATGAGTGCCTTGTTAATAGATTTAACTCATTCTGGGTCAATAATTACTCCCTTATGGGAAACAATGTGCCCCAATATAATTTCCTTTTACACACAAAAATGGCACTTCTTAGGATTCAGAGAAATGCAAAACTCTTTACATCTAATAAACATTTTCTCAAGATGCTCCAAATAAACACTCCTTTTCTGGGAGTAAATTGTAATGTCATCCTAATAAACCATAATAAAATTATTAATCAACCCAAAAAATGTAACATTCATGGCCCTTTGAAAAGTAGCTCTAGTATTCATCAAACTAAAGGGAATTCTGACATAAGCATAGTTCCCCAAGGAGTTGTAATAATAGTTTTATATTGTTCTAATTCCTTAACTACCAATTTATTGTATGCTAAGAAACCATATAATGATGAAAGCATCTCTAAGCTTTTTACCCTTTGCAATAAGTTATCAATGTTGGGAAAAGGGTGACTATCTTTCAATGAGACCTTGTTTAAATTCCTGAAGTCAACACACAATCTAATATCACCATTCATTTTTGTGACTAGGACCAAATTAAAAGCCCAATATGAATATCTATTGGGTTGAATGATTCCTCCATCCTTGAGTTTAATAATCCCATCTTGCATTTTAGTTGAAATGATGGGGTTGATTGGACTTTGCTTTTGTCTAAAAGGCTTGGTGTGAGGTGTTGGTGCTTGATTTTATCTTATTGTAGATCATGGCACATTTTATATCTACCATTAAGATGTTGGTATATATTTCACATTTCTTTAACTCCATGATCTTTCCAAATTTTCAATGTTCCCTCGAAGCTTCAAGTTGAATAAACTGTGTTGTGATCTTGGTAAGTTGTTTTTATTTTGCTAATACCCTAATGTTTCCTATGTTTCTTATTGATTTGATGATTTTCAGGTTTGAGGGGTGTGGGAAATGTTACTATGGCCTTATTTATATTATCAATCCTTTAGAATAAGCCCCCTTGCTATTGAAATTGAGTTATCTACAATTTTGTAAGTTTGCATTTCTGCAAGTTTGGAACTTGTAATTTCACCACTGAGGCACAAAAAAGGAATATTTGGAACATCTAGGGGTATGTAGGCCCTATGAGAAACTTTATATCATTTACAATGTTGCAAACTGCAACTACAAGTACGAGCCTCGAAAAAGGAATATTCTGTGAATACATCATTTACTGACTTTTCTGCAAAGTCAAAATTGATGTGAGTATACAAGTTGTAATTTTGTCCCAGGGGCCTGACCAATGGAACACTCTGAGAATCTTAACGATGTAATGATGGAAGAAAATTTACAGTTTTGTAGTTTGCAACTTCACATTTTTTGTAGTACTACAAGTTACACTCCCATCTTTGAAGCGCAATGAGAGAGGACACATGGCACAATTTGGTGGAAGTTTACCGATGAAGCATCCTCGCAGTTTGGAAGTTTGTAGTCTTGAAGTTATTTTAATACTATTTATTGTAATACCATCTTTGAGGGTTGATGGAAGGGAAAAGTGGCCACCCATGCTGGTACTTCAAGGCGTGGTTTTTTAGTAGTATGAAAGTTGACAGTCTTGTAGTTTTTGTAATGTTGTAAACTACATTTCTATCCCCGAAGGAAAAAAAAGAGGACAAGTGGTGTAATGTGGGGGCATCATGTGGTAGGGGAACTTTATAGCCTCACATTTTTCACAAAACTGCTAACTTCTCTCCTATCCCTATCATCCCAGAAGAGTGTGTAGACACCAATTCCTGGTACCCTTGTCCCCCATCTCGAATTCACTCTGCTTTGTTATCACCTTGCACATTCATACTTCTCCTTCCTTTTCAAATTTATATTTCCCTCTTAAATCCCATTTATTTTCTCTAATTCCCATTTTCCTTATCCTAATCCCATTTTAATCCTATCATTATCCACCCCCCTTAATCCACTCCTAATCCCATTTAATTACCCATTAACCCATCCATTATCATGATTAATCCCATAAATACCCACGATTTATCATATATAGGATTCCCCTTACACTCATTTAATGTATTTGTATCCCCTCACCACCATTTATCCCCCCATGCACCACTATCCCATCAAAATAGCTAAATGCCACCTTTTAGTCCTTTTTAGCCCCTGTCCATCGAGTAAAACATCACCTCCACCACCCAAGTGGATGGTCTTCCACAGTCACTAGTGACCTATCCGAGTCTTTGTTAACCCTATTAATATACCTATACCCACCCCAAAAGGCATAAAAATATTGGGTGTTTCTCCTATCTTGCGAGCTTGTTGTGTTCTTTCTCTTCTCAGGAGCTACAATTATCTACTTGGAGTGTTCTTAAAATATTTGCGTGTTATCCATGAAGGTTTTAAGATTTAAAGTTTTGTTAGATTCCTTATTTTGCTTCACCACCTCTTTCTTGTAGGTTTGCAGGTTGTCTTGGAGCTCTGTCATTTCATCAGCCATTTTTTGATCCTCTTCATATCCCTTTTCCCATCCATTCAACTCATTAAAATCCCAAATCCTTCCCTGATTGCCATCAACCCAATCCATTTTCCATCGACTTGATCAGTATCTTCATCAAATCTACCTTCTTTTGCACCCTCTCTATTCTCCCACTATCCCAAACAATGACTCTAGCCTCTCAGAGTAGGTTCTAGGTCTGTTTTTCACCTATCTTCTTCTCGTCTCTATAGCGGTTGATGTTTACTGTACCAGTTAGTCTCAGGTCACCATCGACTCGAATATTTTCTCTTTTTTGTGCAAGATATCAAGCTTACCACAAAGAGTATCATTTTCACCTGTATCTTCATCATCATCATCACCCCTTTCAGACCATTCAGACCAGGAGTTAGCCTTAAACCATCCCATAGTTTCTTGATTTCTTTTACCTTTTTCATTAACTTGAAACAAGAGTGGGAAATCTTGTCAAACATTCTGGCACACTTGATGGGACCACCCTTCCTCTTTTAGAGAGTCCTTTCTTGATTATCGTTATTTTTCATTTTCCTTCCTATCTTACTCTTTCTACTAACTCTCCTGGTAATGTCTTCTTGCTTACGTTCTTTGTGGATTTTTCTTGTTTGGATCAAAAATGTGTGTGCTAAAAAAATTCATAAAATAAGGAAAACAAATTTATTAAGGTATTCCTCATTTTCCCCCCTATTTTTTCATTTTTACATATCTCTTTCTCCTTTGTTTTTGTGCTCTCATCAAATTTCACATTCCGTTTTAGGACCTAAAAAGAACACTTCATGCTTGTTTGATCACAAAGTCTAAACTAGGAAGCAATCTTTTACATTCACTTCTTCCATGCACATCCAAACTCACAAATCAATTTACACACCTAAACATCTTCTACCAGGGGGAATTATTGGGATAACATCACCTAATAAGGAATTTGCACTAGTGTTTTGGTTGCATTATAAAGTTTTTAACTATTGGTATATCGGCTAAGCACCCAACACCCTTATTGCTACGGTGTGTGAAGTGTGGGGGCTGTTCCAAGCCACGTATTGGTAGTCATCACATATTTTTTCCTCAAGTACCTTCGGTATATTGAGGATGCCATCCAAAACATCTTGAAACCATCCTTAGACTTTCCATTTCCTAGGTTCACTTTGATCCCATTTCTTTAATTTTTCACAATCTTCTAATAAACAAGATAATTAACACTTTGTTATGTGATTTTCTTGTCACATATATAACCAACATCACTTCTTGTTTATTTGTTTCATTCCCATTATTACTCGCTGTAAAGTTATAAAAATGGAATAAGCTACCTCATCCAACATCCCCACCTCCAACAATATTTTCCAACAAACATCTACTCTTTTCATTATTTCTTCTTCTCCTTTGATGAATTCCTCTTCACTTCCCCAACCTATTGTTTCTAAGACTCCTTCCAATGAGCCCCATATGGTCCAAACCCATTCCCATGTTGAAAATAATCCTTTCATCTATCATCATTCTATTCATTCTAGACCAGCTACAACCCCATCTACCACTTCCATAAAGACATTTGAGCCTCCCATTATCCCTCTCAGATGCTTGGATTTTCAGGAACTCCTAGACGCCAACCTTGTTTCCCTTCATGACCATCTTATCCATAAATTAACCAACCTTCCCTTTGATGGACCTCCCCTTCAATAGATGTATGCTTATCACTTTCAACACAAATCCACCCAAATCCGCACTTCCAAGCTTGTTGTGTTCTTCCCAAGATCCATGAATGATATTTCCATAGCCCAACATGAACATGGCTATCATGAGTCTTCTATAGTGATCCCCAAGCTCATCAATCCACTCAATTGGTGGTTCCCATTCCACTTGACCTACCTTACATCAATGTTACCCTAACTTTTTCCATATCCATCACTTCTTCATCCACCACTGTCATTAGAACCCCTACCCAAACTTTACAAGAATCTCATCTAATTCTTCCACCACCTAAACAAAATAATCAAACTTTGGTTCCTATCCCTACATCTAGAGTCCATGAAAATGTCATAATTGCATAACCCCACCCTTTGGAGTCAATTCAAACAAATCAACCCCCACTCTAATGAACCTTCTAACATATATTTCCTAATCACCCTGTCTAACATCCCAAACACCTCATTCTAAACATCCCCAATCTAATCATTCCATCTTTCAACATAAACCTCCTCAATATTTCCCACCTATTTACATCCCTTCTCAGCATCCCATCTCACAACCCATTTAATCAATACCTCTCAAACGTTTTCCTCCTTATCAACCACCCCCACAAATACCTAATTATCCTCAACATTATGAATCTTACTCTCAACCCAACCCATCCACCTCTTACAATCCACAACCTCATCCATTATCTTATCATCCCCATACCTCTAATGACCCCATATAAGATTTGTTAAGTAGGTTGGAAAAATTTGAAGTCGATACATTGGGTCCTTAAATCTCATTCACTTATGAAAAAAATTGTCCTTGTCAAATCTTATCCTCTGCACTAGGAACTCCCTAAATTTTAAAAATTCAATAGTAAGGAGGACCCTCAACAACACCTTCATGCCTTTAGGCATGCATGTTATCTCATCATCCACAACTAGGATCTCATGCTTCATACTTTCCCCATGTCATTGGTCATGCTCACTTTAGATTGGTATAATGACATTCCTCAGCATTCTCTCTTCTCTTTCACCCAATTCCCGTAATTTTTCTTAGATCATTTCTCCATTAACATTTCATGTAAAATCACCATCACCGACCTCTATGTCATTAAACAATTTGATGAAAAATCCATCACATATTTCATCCTTAGGTGGTGTGGCATCATTAATTAATTATCATTCTCGCTTCCCCAAACCAAGCTCATCGAAATATTCTCTCGATCAATTGCGAAGCACATCTCATTAACTCTTCAAATCCAATCTTTTCAAAGTTTTGAGGAGGCCTTCACCATGGCTCACAAACTGGAACTTTGTGCCCTTGCGCTAGGCCATCTATAACTTCAATCCAATAATCCAAAAACTGGATTTACCAAGTCTTATACCCATAATGACAAATATAAAAATGCATCCAATGTCATTTTCATTAAATCCTCTTCTACATCCACCTCTCATTCTGATCCCCCAAAAAGGGATCCTTAACCCACTCCCAACTATACTTCCCTCAGAGAATCATATAGTTTGATCTTTAATAAAATCATGGTTGTGCATCTCATCCAACTCCCTCTTATCCTCCCCGCCAATGACAAGCATCATAAACCCACATGGTATAGTGAAGACCACTATTGTAAACACCATCAAGTCTGTGGTCATGATATTGAAAAAATCCACACCTTCAAATACCATGTCTAATGGATTATGAATCGTGGGGACCTTCACTTGGATAATCCTAACACCCCTCCTAACCAACCATTAGATGTCTTCAATCAGAATTTCCCTAGTCATTCACTAAATAAACAAGATGATCCATCTACGTCTCAAACACCTAATGCTCATATGATTAATACTTTAATTTGGGATCCAAAACCATCATCCACATCCATAATCCCTTCATCCACCATACCCAAATCTATTTCTTTAACATCTATCTCTACATCTCCAACTATACCGACATCTACACCCATGTCTACATATATCTTTCCAACATCCACCACATCCATGTCTACTACACCCACCTCTCTTGTATCCATATTTGTTAGATCTACATCCACTGCATCTAAATATTTTACACCTACATTTGTTATACCTATACCAATCTCCACATCTGTCTCAACATATATTTCTACACTCATGTTTATAAATCCTTCTACACCCACACATCTAATTACATCCCTGCCTACTTTAGTGCTTGAATCCACTCCCATACCCACATCACCCCTTCAATCATATACTAAGTAGACACCCTCACTTGATGCAACTGCAAAAGATGTCCCAATCCCATCTTCGTCCCCAATAAGTACCACCACTTCTACACCAACACCTTCAAATCCTACACAATTTGTAACTCATTTCTATCTCATCAAAGGTATCATCCAAAACCACTTCCATATTTGATCCCCACATATTAAAAAAAAATATATCTGTATCACCTAGTTCCACATCTAAGGACCCCTCAGTTGAAATCATCGTGATCCCTGTTAAGGGTAAAACCTCGTAGAAAAAATATAAGCACCTTGGAATCCCTAATCAAAAGTCCATCACCTATCCACATAGGAAGTCAAAACTTCTCCCTTCCAAGCCCCATTAACCTAAACAACCCAACATCTCATCTTCCATCTCAAGACCCCACCCATCTATCTTGGGACCACACCCTTCATCCAAATCCCCTGCCATTTTTAAATTTACATCAAAACCATCCATTCCACCTTCCGAATAAAAACCATTCAGGTCTAAAAATAAATCTAAAGTCCTTATCAAACCCCATAAGAGTAAATCACATCTCTTGCCTTCATCATATTCCCCCAAACCAAATCCACCAAAAGTCCATAAGACTTCCTCTTCATAAACCCTCTTCGTATCTTATACTAAAATCCTTAAGCGTCTCATCTAAGCATCTGTAATCACCTTTCCCCCTATATATCCCTTTCACCCATGTGGACCAAAGCCCACGTGGTTTGATTCCAACACCATATGTGCTTACCATCGTGTCCCTGGACATGACATAGAGCACTGTAGGGCACTTAGAACCCTTATTGACAATATCATCAAATAATATTATATTACCATCAAAGAATACCACCCTTTCCCAAGTTCCAGCCCATCAACATATAATCCTAATCCTCTAATTAATTCTATGACCTCTAAAATATTCAAATCTACTTCCTCATCTACATCTTTCATCACCATCCCACCACCGAATTTTACTTCTCCTAAGGATGGTCCTCCACTTTATATAGATGTTGTCTATATCACCACTTGTTCTACCCACACGATACCCAACCATCTACCCAATCCAAACCAAAGGTTGTCATCCTTGTTCCTTCAACTGAGACCATTCCATCCTCTCCTTCATCCAAGGATAAGGTGTCCATATTAGCCACACCACAATCCCAAAGGCCTACCACCATCGAATAACACATCGTAAAATAATTACACCAGGTTTCCCTCAAGATGTCCCTTTATAAGCTCATCCAAAGCTCCCCTAATCATTAACAGGATATCATCGAAGCCTTGCAGCATATCTCAGTATCATCCAATGAGTCCTAACCTCTTATGACCCTTACAACTTCCACTTTCATCTCTTTTGATGATTATAAAATTCAACACATCTTACCTAAATATCATGACCTTCCTCTTTTCATCATTGTCCACATCAATGAAACATTCATCCATAGCTCTATGATTGAAAATGACATAAGCATCAATATCATCACATCTCATGCCTTTGATGAAATCAAATGTCCCAAATCCACTTTTGCTCAATCACCCGCGATTCTTCATGCCTTCAATGATACTATTGCTATCGCTTTGGGCACAATTATCTTCCCCATCCACATTGGTGAAAAATTTCTCAATTAAATCTTCTACATTATTGAGGGGGAGTTTTAATATAAATTATTTCTTGGACACCCATGGATTCCTACCATGTGTTGCATCCCATCCACTCTCCATCAATGTATCAAATATGAGCATCATGGGAAATCCATACACTCTTCACCGACCATCCCCCATCCAAAGCATGTCATATGACCTATCGGCCAAATGATGTTCTCATCCCTAAGCAAGACCCATCCTTCAAAGCATCCACTAGTTCTTCCATATCTACATTTAAATTACCTAATGAAAAATATCTCGGTAATGTGATGCAACATCTCTCTCTAGGGGAGTATCAAATACTTTATCTCAATTCTCTTCCCTCACTCAATTGACTTGGTAGACTTGAAAAATTTCCTATGTACCAACCTCACATCAGGGATATCATTTCCTTCGGTCCACCTCATCTGAAAACCAATCTCATCTATGGTGGCATCAATTACCCTTCTTCTCATGTTGACGGCCAACCCCACACCAAGCCATACACCAATGTATTTGATTTCCTCTACAATAAATCCTTCTCCTATAGCTACCTCCATCACTGCACATGGATGTGATTTGGTCTTGGATGTTATGAACAAGGTATGCATGATATTTTCATTGATGAGTCTTGTAAGCCTTGTGAGAAGATTGGCCTTGGTTTTAAATAACAACCAACTAACTCCCTTGTGCATCCTTCTTCTGCATCTCCCATACACATCAATTTACCTTCGAATCCTTCTCCATATGATGATGCCATAGACATGGAATACATCATATCCCTTTCTTCTATTTTTTTTAATCTCCACCATCACTTTGGGACCAGCCACTTATCAATTTGAAGGTGAAATTAGGTCCCTTCTTCTCATATTTCCTGACATGGTAGAGGAAGATTCCCCTACCATTTAGATTCTCCAATGCATCGATGATGACTCCATTATTTCCTCTATGGGGATAGGAGATTCTCATCATAATAATTCCTTATGTCCTAAGACATCCACCCTTCTCAATGAATCCACCATCTACATCAATGTCAAGACTTCATGCGAACCTTGAATCCTTAAATTTGACCAATATCTTAACCCACAAGAGATAAAAGCCTTCACCTCCTTTATTCCAAATCATAGTCAGACCTTCACATGGCCATATGCCAACATGTCAAGCCTCGATCCTTACATCGTTATCTACAACATTGTAACTATCCTCAATGCTAAGCTGATTAAAAAAATTTGCGTCGCATATATCCTCGTGTTCCCCTCCTTATGAAAGAGGAATTACAACACCTTCTTTCTAAAAATTTCATACATCCCATCAACTATCTATAATGGGTTTCTAACATTATACCAATTTCTAAAGCCTCTAGAAATATTTGCATTTGTACTGACTTCCGAGATTTAAATCTCTCATTCCCTAAAGATGAATTTCCTCTTCCTAACATCGATCAACTTGTTGAACTTACCACTGGCCATGAAATGATTTCTGTTATGGATGGTTTCTCTAGTTAAAATCAGATTCTCATTGCACCAAAAGACCAACATAAGACATATTTCATCACCCCTTGGGAACCTTTTGTTATCACGTTATTCCCTTTAATTCAAAAAATGTGGGGCCCACCTATCAACACGTTATGACCTAAATATTCCATGACCTCATCCATAAATTTGTAGAGGATTATGTCGATGATCTTTTGGGTAAATCTAAGCATCAACAAGACCACCTTTCTTTCCTTGAGTCCCTCATTGTACATCTTATCCATCTCTTCCTCCATCTAAATCCCGCTAAGTGTGTTGTTGGAGTTTTAAGTGGATTTTTTTTTTTGAATTAATCATTTCTATTATGGGTATTAAAGTTGACCTCACAAAAATCAAATCCATCCTTGAGATGCCCCCTACTTCTAATCTAAAGCAACTTCCTAGCCTATAAGGCTAACTCCAATCATTTTGTCACTTCATCTTGCAACTCTTTGATCATTTCCAGCATTTTCATCATCTTATTTATAAAGACACTCACTTCAAGTTGGATGCCCATTGCCAAAAATCCTTTGAAAAAATTAAGCATTATCTTCTATCACCACTTGTTCTCACGTCTCTATGTGAGGGGGATCCCTTCTATATTTACATCTCTTCCTCCTATCATGCTCTAGGTGTCATGCTGGCACACCGCAATGAACATGACAGAGATCAAGGCATCAATCATATCAACCACACCCTTCTCGATTACAAAAACCACTAAAATGAAGTTGAAAAGTTGTGTTTCCCTCTCTTCTTTAACACCTCCAAGATTTGAGATTATCTTCTTAATAAAAAAACCTATGTCATCATTAACTTTGATCTCCTCAAAACAATCCACTACAAGACTTATCATAATGATCATATTACTTGATGAATCATGTTTATAACTGACTTTGACCTAGATTTCATCTCTTAAAAATCTATCAAGGGCCAGCCTATCACTGATCAACTTACCGAAGCCCCCCTTCCTGATAATTGACTTCCTCATGAGAAATTCCCTAATGAATCCATCTATACCATTGATCATGAGTATGCTCCCCTCAAAATGAAACTTTTATTTGATTGATCTAAGTGTTGATAAGGGGGAGGTTCTGACTTTATCATCATTCTTCCTTGAGAAACTCACATTCCCGTTGCTTAAAAGCTCAAATTTGAGTGTAAAAACAACATGGTTGAGTATGAAGCCCTCATCTTGGGTCTCCAAAATGTTATCATGCTTGGCATCCAAATCCTCAACATCTATGGTGATTCTTAGCTTATCATTAATTAAGTTAAGGGAACCTATCAATGTAAAAATGAAGTCCTTCAAAAATACAAGTGCATCGTCAACTTTCTTCTTGAGGCCTTCGATCAATATACCATGCAATATATCCCTTGTTCATTGAATCATTTCATAAACACCATTGTATCTCTCACATATATCATCCCTTAGAAAACTGAAGAATCCAAACTCTCTATTTTTGTTCAGCAAATTGATCAACCATCTCATATAAGTTAGCTTCCTCACGTCAATCTCATTGATTCTAATCAATCTAATATCTGGTACACCCAGATCTTTGACTATCAATCCCAAACTAAAATCCCATTAGACCTATCCAAAAATGGTAAAAGGTCATTCCTTTAATGTGATAACTATTATATCATCCTTGGAGACATCCTCTACAAACACAAGTTTAACATAATTAAGTTACATTTCCTTAAATCCCATGAATCTATCTGTGTTATCTAGGAAGTCCAATATGACATATGTGGTGGAAAATTTATAATTTTGGATGTCACCAAGCGCGTTCTTCACCTAGGATATTACTAGCCAAACCTCACTCAATGTTGTTATGAATATGTTAAAAAGTGCATCAAATACCAACACCATTCTAATCTCATATGTATCCCTAGCTAGGCCTTGCAGCCAGATCAGGATCTTTGGCCATTCTCAAAGTAGGGCATGAGCCTCATTGGTCTCATCAATCCACATTCTTCTCAATGTCATCATTGCATCATTACCACTACTTGATACT